>CM018031.1:17082914-17517914 GCA_008638375.1 Nyssa sinensis
CTTCCCTAATGGCGCCGTTAACGTTACCTGTAATTCATGGGTTCAGCCCAAATTTGATAATCCTGAGAAGAGAATCTTTTTCACGGATAAGGTTAGTCACCGCCATCCTCTCTCTACGCAAATAGATATAAGTAGCTAATACACATTTATAAATATACCTGCATATATAAACTGGAAAAAAAAAAAAATCAAAGTGTTAATATATAAATGTGTTTGTTCACACGAGCATATATACATATGGGTCTCTCTCTCTCTCTCTCTCTCTCTCTATATATATATATATATATATATATATATAGTTTCACACATACATTTATTATATGTATTTGCATACATGGTTTGTGCACACTAAATTTCTAGTCAGATTTTGGTAGGTAAAATTTATATGAATTATTATATCCAAAAGATGTTTATTTTAAGAAAAACGATACTATTAGAAAATTTTAAAAATAATTAAACTGACCTTTTTTCGAGTTACTTAATAGTTATAGGACCTTCTCTAATATTTTTTAAAATTACATTGACATGCCTTCTGTTATAAAATTCATTATTAACGATGTTAGAAGTTTCATCTAAATTATTTATATGATTAATATATCATTGAATATTACAATGAGTCACTTATCTTTTAAAGATCAGTGGAGGTCTCTATAATAATCAAATATGAGATAGAGGTTAGTATAATTATTCTTAATGGTAAAATAGTAAATTCATGCTTTCAGTTAAAGTCTATCTTCTAATAATTCTTACAAGAGAGATCAGTATAATATCAGAAATCAGTCTCTATAATTTTTAGATATCATAATAGAGATTAGTATAGTTATTCCAAAATTATATTATTTGGAAGGTTGTAGGACAAAAAAAAATTACAATTTTTTTATAGGTAAATCATACTCTAAAGCTTGTTAGTATAGAGAGATAGCGAATGTATCAACCAAGCTAAAGCTTATTGATAAAAAGGATCTATGTTAAGCATAGTTCAATTCTTGGAAAAGTTATTTTTAATTTATCCCAAATCAATTCTGAAAATCGGGACAAAATTTTTAAATTTCTTTAGGAAACAGATAGAAAATTTATGAAAACATTTTAGACATTTTTAATGGTTCTTTTTTTGGGATTAGAAAAAAATTATATAGAAATATTAAAAAATTTAGGAAAAAATACTAAAAAGTCTCTAAAATAAAATTTTCAATTCAAAAGTCCATAATTTATTTTTTCTATCTAAAAATTCTAAAAATAAATTTTTAATATAAAAAAGTTAAATTGTTAACTTCAATCTTAACGCCGTTAAAAATATTAATGATTGGTCTAAAATAACCTTCAATATATATTTAAAAAATACTAAATCGTTGATAAAATAAATTATTCAATCCAAAAGAAAGACATAACATTTTTTATTTATCTAGATAGCTTAAAAATGAAATTTTCACTTCATAAAATATTGTGATTTTTTTGGGTTGAAGAAGTTATTTTATATATTTTCTAGTATTTTTTTTCTGAAATGTATCTTGAAGCCAATTTTAATCTAATCACTAATTTTTTTTAAAAGTGTTAAGATGCAAATTAATAATTGGACCTTTTGTATTAAAAAATTATTTTTAGAATCATTTAAATAATAAAAATATATTATGAACCTTTTAGATTAAAAACTTTATTTGAGAAACTTTTAGATTACCCAAAATTTATTAGAAACATTTCTCACAACGTTTTTGGCCTTTTTGTTTAGATAATATTATAATTTTCTGAAATTTTTACAATTATTTTCAACATTAATATTTCCATTGAAAATATTAAATTTCTATGATTTTATAGTCTTGTTTTTTAAAAAAGTGTACAAATATTAAATTGCTAATTTTTTTATTTTTATTGGTTCAATTAGTTTCGGATTTATGGTGGCCCTATTCTAGTCCTTTTCGTAATACCTGCCTTTTGTAATCTATCTGTGTGGTTGGTCCCGCCACCTTGCTTTTAGGAATCAAAACACGTCCGTACGATATTTTTGGGTGGTCCAATATTGTACAACATATCCGTTCGTTAGCGTCCATTAGGATAAAAAATCTTATCCAAAATAGATATTTTATCTCAAAAAAAAACAAATTTGAGATAAGAGTCAGATTTGAAAAATAAGTTTTTTATAATAATTTTAAAATAAAATATGTATTTTTAACGGATATCATATATATAATTTATATCAGCACTCTTTCACATGAAAAGAATTTATGTTTGTCAATTTGAAATTTGTCCATAATTTGATTGAACATCTAATCAAGTTGATCTATCATTGTGCATATGTGTATAACTTAATGTCTCAAAGTGAAATAGATATCTTTTACGAGAATGGAGTCCACATATGTTAGGCTTTTACTCAAAAAATATAATTACTTATTTGTGGCTCAAAGTAAAAGTATTATTTTTATTTTTGAATATCTTGTAAAATGAGAGGAATTTTACTATCTTGAATAAGATAACAGTATCAAATAACAGTGTTAGTTAAAAATAACAATACTAGTCTTGCAATAACAATACTAGTCTTGCAAATATTAGTTTCGATATATCAATAAATTATTACATGTGATACTTAAAAGAGTTAAAACCGCAATCTCTGTCATAAAAAAATATACCAAAATTTGTTCAGAATACAACTCTTTTGAAAAAATAATAATATAAAATTAATTATTTGGCCTAATATTCACACAAGATTCTTTAGTTGTAGTTGAATTTTTTAGTTTCTAAACTCATTATATATATATATATATATAATATGTTTATATCTCAACAAGGGTAAATATATAAATTTCTATCTTAAATTTTAAATTTCAAAATGATGTTATATTGATGCAAGTTTTCATCAGTTATAGTCTCCTAATTTAATATTTAGGACATAAAATTTAAAAGAAAATTTTTAAATATCTAACATCACTCATCTGCATATGTAATATGATATATTAGTATTTAATTTATAAAAAGTTTTGTATAGACCGAATTTATAAATCTGACTTATAATATTATGACATTTGAACATATTGCTTGACTCTTAGAAAAACAAAAAAAAACATTCAACTTATATAGTAAAATATAATTGATAGAATTTATAAATTCAGATTAATAGATATAATTCGTGTAAATATATGTCTTTTATTAAGAATCTATTCTTGTTTACGACTGGACAAGCTTTCATGGAGTCCACGTATGTTAGGCTTTTACTCATCAGAAATTGGGCCATGTTGCTTAAAATATCAAGTGGTATGGATTTTATAGTAACGGATAAATAGGTGGGTTTATTACCATCACTCATGTGGGAGTCTAGGCACACCATATTGTTTATAGCTTCAGAATTACAATAACTACCTGTCGCAATAACCTTGGTTTTATGCTTCAGAATTACAATAACTACCTGTCGTCGCAATAACCTTGGTATTCGAGTGCTTTTTTTGAGCAATATCTTTATTTTTTTTGGACTTTTTATGATGGTTTTAAGGAATGAAATAATTCATCTGTATTTTCTACGATAAAAGAGTTTTTTACAAAGATATTGACTTTTTCAAACGGTATAGTATCTACAATCTTATCGGTTTTAGTTGTCTTAGCAAATTTAGATTTCTCTTATACTTTTTCTTTGGTGTTATGAATATGTTTTGGATTTTCTTTTTTATTCATAACAATATGTTCTAGCACTGCAACATAATCCTATGTTAGCCTATTTTGATCTTCTTAAATCAGCAAATAATTTATTAGTAAAAATTTATCCATCATTGGCCTTATCAGTCTTGCAAATGAACAAATGGATCTCTTTCTTTTTAAATGTCTAAACTTTAGTAAATCAACCGCCATGTTTTTGCTAATCCAACAAGCTTATTTTCAGTCTAAAAATATTTGTTTTCTTATGAAAGTCCAATATATTCAAGACAATCATCAAAATCATATATCTAATAAAAAACACCTCTAAAATAAAAATTACCATTAAAATTATGAAGTTATTTGTAATTGCAAACCACTTAGAATATAAATGTGTTACCAAACAGGTTAAATGCGAGGTCTATTGTCAATATAATAATACTTATTGCCTTCATGATACTTCAAATGAGTAACTGATTGTCTCCAACTGTTAGAGGATATAATATTAAAGTTACACGCGTTCTAACAATTTAACCTTTCAGATAAGCAGGTTGTTTAAGATGGTATCAAAAGAAGTAAATGATTTTATGTTCAAACTTCACCATCACCCTAATAATATGAATTGTATACAAGTTGACTCAATCTGGCCACAGTAAGGGAGTGTGTTAGAAGATATAATATTAAAGTTACATACTCTCGAACGACTCAACATTTTATTAGAGTTAGTAAGGATTTATAATTTCTTTTTTATCGATTGTCATCTAGTTAGGTAAATTCTTATTTTAATACAAACTAACACAACACAAAATGTCATTCAAGCAAAGTAAGGAGGCTTAATAGAGCATTAATTACAAAAAAAGGAGGCAACTAAGAACTTAGGAAGTTAATGACTATGAAAGTTAAAGTTCACACAGACACATTTAAGGGAACAAATAAATAAAAGAATGTTTAGCCCAATTTATCTAAGCACTACGAAATGTGGACATCTAGAAGGAAATATGTTCTTAAGAACAAACTTATACATTCATTGTAGTACAGATAGTGGAACACTTTTTTCTTTGGTTTGGTGGGGTTGGGGGGTGGGGGATGCATATATCCGGAGGCCTAACAGATCATAAATTATAAAAAAACAAAAGGCAACTAAGAACTTAGGAAGATGCAAATATAAAGTGGGCAAAATACCAACCAAATAATCCCACTTTAACAAACCAAATCTATAAAATAATACACCATGAAATTATTTCAATCCAGAATACCCTCAAACTATGCTTGATCTTTAATTTAGGATGAAACCCTAAACTACCATGTGACGATCCTTGGAGCTGGACTAGCAACACCACCCCAATGCCGCAACTGATATAAGATTAGACCTCATCCACCTATCACCATCATTCCTCTACTTTAAGTTCCTGATAAACCATTGTGCTCAAACCAATACCCACAACATTGTAGCCAAAGTCATTACTTTGATTAAAACAACCAGTAGTATAAAACCCACTAAATAACTATTGATTAAAACAATAACATAATTAAGGACTCGGCGACAAACATTACTACAGAACAACTCACAAAAAAAAAAAAACACAACACTGAAGAGAGAAAAAAGGAAGAAACAAAACAAGAATGAAAGACAAAGTGAAGAAAAAACAGACCAAAATACACTCACAAAAAAGAAAATGAGAAAGGAAACATGACCTAAGGAAGAAACCACAATAGTATAATTATGTACTCGGTGAAAAACATCACAACGGTATAACTCACATCGCATAAGACCCCAACTGCAATCCCCAACTGATATAGAACAGATTGCAGAAGAATTCCTAGTGCAGGAGAATTTTTAGCACGATATTGTATGCAACGTCAACGTTGTCAGAATTACGTGAAATTCAGTGGGTCGCTTGGAATCGTTGTGCTAATCAATACTCATCGCTTTGTGATGACCTACGCCGTTTTTTTGGGCAAATTCCTTTGTCTTGGACTTCAATAGCATGTTTTCTTATTTTTTGCTATTTATGGTAATAATGTAGGCCTTAATTTCAAGAGCTACGGTTGACATTTGAAGTTGTCCTTTTGGTAGACTACTGTTTAAGTTTAGAGTTTTTGATTTATGCTTTTAATTAGAATATTTCTATTTTTAGAATTATTTTATTTTAATTATTGCTTTCCTAGTCTTAGTCGAATTAGGTTTTGTCGCCTATATAAAGGCTTTTCTTTTCATTGTAAGGTTAACTTTTATTCAATAAAGAATTTTCTTTTTGAGATCTTATTTTTTGTGCTCGTAGATTTGAGTGGGTTACCTTTGTTTGTGGATTCGGACGATTTTTCAAGAAATAGGTGGTGTCCTATTTCTTCACAAGCTTCCGATATGTCAGTTGGTATCAGAGTAGGCTTAATCCTGTTTAGATGGCGAACGCATGGAACGAAAGCGAAATCCTTGACGGCAGTGACTGTGAGGGAGATATGGTTACAGAGGCTGAATTCAGAGCTTTCTAGCGTGAGACCCAACAGGCTCAACGTGAGACGCAGCAAGCGTTGCGTGAGATCCAAGCAACTCTTGCTAGGCTGACGGCAGGGAATAATCAAAGGGGCTACGATTCTATAGGTCGTCAACCTTACCGAGAGGGGGCTGAAGTTGTGCGTGAATGCCATCCATAGATTCCACGTAAGCAGCTAGCCTATGAGGATAATTTGAGTGAGGATGAAGAAGAGGTTGAAGCCGTATTCCAGAATAATTGGAGGAGTTACCAAGGAAAGCAAGACCGACAAACCTTTCGTATGAAGATGGACCTTCCTAGTTTTAATGGTTAACTTCAGATCGAGGGGTTTCTTGATTGGCTGGTATTAGTTGAGAGATTTTTCGATTATAGGGATATTCCTGAAGATAAAAAAAGTGAAATTAGTCGCGTATAGATTATTGGGGGGAGCTTCTACTTGGTGGGAGCAGTTGCAAATTACACAGATGCGACAAGGAAAAGGGATGGTTCGGACATGGGCTAAAATGATGGGACTATTACGATCCAGATATTTGCCTCTAGATTATGAGCAGATCCTGTTTCAACAATATCAGAATTGTAGGCAGGGGAGTAGAATAGTTAAGGCTTACCTAGAGGAATTCCATAGGTTATCGTAGTATAATAACCTACTGGAAACGGATGCGCAACAAGTTGCTAGGTTTGTTGGGGAGCTGCGTTGGGCTATACCGGATCGAGTTACAATGCAAACTAGTCTACACCTTAACTGAAGCCATTGTGTTGGCTATCAAGGCAGAAACTCAATTGGACAAATCACAGGCGGTGGTCATAGCATGAAATTTTGTTGATTTTAATAGTGCTACAGTAAATAAAGGAAAAGCCCTAAATACTCAGCCACCTTAGTCTAACACCACTCGCGGAACAGGTAGCAGTTGGGGTCCTTCAAAGCCAATCGGCCTTACAAAGCCAGCCAACACTATTCCACTAGAAATGGCACCTTCGTAACCCTTATGCTCGTCCGGGGTCTAATAAGTGTTATAGATGCTTACAGCTAGGGCACCATTCCAATGAGTGTCCTAAAAAAGGTACTGTTAACTTAGTGGAGCCAGAAGAACATGACAGATTTGAGACAGATGAGGAGGAGAATGAAGCGCCCTACGCTTATGAAGAGGAGGAGGTAATGGGTGGAGACGAAAGAGAACTGCTGTCACGCTTTCTGGTGATTCAGCGACTTCTGTTACCACCAAAGCAGAAAGAACCATCTCAGTGACATAATATATTTTGAAACCAGGTGTACTGTGAACAAAAAGGTTTGTCATGTCATTATTGATAGTGGTAGTAGTGAAAATATAGTGTCGAAAGCAATGGTTACCAAGTTGGGCTTGCAGACTGAGAAACACCCTTCACCGTATAAGATTGGCTGGATAAAACGGGGTGCTGAAGTAAAGGTAACTGAAATCTACCGCATTAAATTTTCAATTAGGAAGAATTATGCAAATGAGGTTGTGTGTGACGTGGTGGAGATGGATGCTTGCCGTATGATTTTGGGACGACCTTGGCAGTTTGATGTGGATGCTACATACAAGGGCCGTGATAACGTATATGTCTTCATGAAGGGGGCCTAAAGATCGTTTTGGGACCCATAAAAGAGGAATTTTCAATTGTTGAACCGAAGTCAAAGGGAAAGTCCGTATTTCTTCTAGATGGGGGCAAATTCATAGAAAAAACTAAGGAATCTGGAGAGATTTTTGCTATGGTAGTTGAGGGAGAAGTTGACAAGAAGTCTATGGAAATTCCACCCGCATATAAACCTTTGTTGGAGGATTTTTAGGGAAATTATACCGGCAGATCTACCGGATGGGTTACCGCTTGTGCGAGACATACAACATCAAATTGATCTCACACTAGGGGTCAGTTTGCCTAATTGTCCACATTATTGGATGAGTCCCAAGGAAAGTCAGATTTTACAAGAGCATGTGGAAGAGCTGATCAAGAAGGGATTGGTGCAGGAGAGTATGAGCCCATGTGCGGTACCGGCCTTGTTAGTTCCAAAGAAGGATCGCAGTTGGCGCATGTGCATTGACAACTGGGCAATCAACATGATCACCATCAAATATAGGTTCCCTATTCCTCGATTGGAAGATATGCTAGACATGCTGGCTAGATCTAAAGTCTTTTCGAAAATTGATTTACAGAACGGGTACCATCAGATTCGGATCAAGCCTGGAGATGAATGAAGATTGCTTTCAAGACCAATGAGGGGTTATACGAATGGTTAGTGATGCCGTTTGGACTCACCAATGCGCCCAGTACTTTCATGCGGCTCATGAACTAGGTATTAAAACCATTTACTAGAAAATTTGTTGTGGTGTACTTTGATGATATATTGATATATAGCCAGAACGAATCTGACCATCTTGCCCACTTGAAGGAAGTACTTACAGTTTTGCAACAAAATAAGTTGTATGTTAATTTGAAGAAGTGTAGATTTACTGACCAGCAGTTTGTTCTTTTTGGGATTTGTAGTAAGTGCTGATGGGATTAAAGTTGACGAAGAAAAGATTCGTGCCATTCAGGAGTGGCCAACTCCACAAACAGTGGGCGAGGTTCGTAGCTTTCATGGCCTGGCAACGTTTTACAAGGTGGTTTGTCAGAGATTTTAGCAAGATAGTCGCGCCAATTACTGAATGAATGAAGAAGGGGAAATTCCATTAGGGAGAGGAAGCAGAACAAAGTTTTGCACTGATCAAGGAGAAATTATCATCTGCCCCAGTTTTAGCACTACTAGATTTTGACAAGCTGTTTCAGGTGGAGTGCGATGTCTCTATTGTTGGCATTGGTGCTGTACTATCTCAAGAAGGCAGACCGGTTGCGTTTTAAAGTGAGAAGCTCAGTGAAGCTCGCTAGAAGTGGTCTACTTATGAGCTGGAATTGTATGTTGTTTTTTGAGCCTTGAAGGTTTGGGAACACTATCTGGTGCAGAAGGAGTTTATCTTATTCAGTCGACCACCAAGCGCAGGAAGTTTATCAATAGCCAGAATAGTGTCAACCAGATGCATTCCCGCTGGATTTCTTTTATCCAACACTTCACGTTCACTTTGAAGCATAAGGCCGGTCAATTAAACAGGGTAGCTGATGCCCTAAGCAGGAGGGCGTGGTTGCTTGTCACATTGCGGGCTGAGGTAGTTGGGTTTGATTGTCTCAAGGAGCTGTATGCAGACAATGAAGATTTTCAAGACATTTGGACAAAATGTCAGTCGAGTCTTTCCGTTGATGGAATGCATATCCAAGAGGGCTATCTGTTTCGAGGCAACCAATTGTGCATCCCGAGGAGTTCACTACGAGAGCAGATAATTTAGGAATTACATAGTGGAGGTTTGGGAGGAAACTTGGGTCATGATAAAACAGTAACTTTGTTGAGGAGAGGTATTATTGGCCGTAACTGAAATGAGACGTCGGCAGTCAAGTCAAAAGATGCCCTGTTTGTCAGGCTACCAAAGCCCAATCTCAAAATATGAGTCTATACATGCCTTTGCCCATTCCAGTAGCACCTTGGGAGGACCTTTCCATGGACTTTGTCTTGGGCCTTCCGAGAACCCAACGCGGATTTGATTCAATATTCGTGGTGGTTGATCAGTACTAAAAAATGGCTCATTTTATTGCTTACAAAAAGACCTCAGATGCAGTGAACGTGGTTAATTTATTTTTTCAAAAAGGTTGTTCGTTTGCATGGGGTTCCCAAATCCATCACTTCAGATAGGGACACCAAAGTCTTGAGTCATTTTTGGAGGACCCTATGGAAGCGGTTTGACATATCCTTGAATTTTAGTAGCACGAGTCATCCTTAGTCCGATGGTCAAACGGAAGTGGTGAACCACACTCTTGGGAATTTAATTCGCTGCATTTCTGGAGAGAAACCAAAGCAATAGGGATATTGCTCTTGCACAGGCTGAGTTTGTTTATAACAGTATACTGAATCGTTTTATTGGGAAGACCCCGTTCCAAATTTAGAGAAATCTAATGCCAAATACAAGGCAACTACTGATAAAAAGATAATGACTCAAGTCTTTCAAGAGGGGGATCTAGTGATGGTTTATTTACGCAAGGGGCGGGTGCCAGTAGGCACGTATAAGCTAAAAGACAAAAAATATGGTCCTTACCAGATTCTGTAGAAAATTAATGATAATGTTTATGTCATAGACCTTCCTGCAGATATGGCCATTTCTCCTACTTTCAATGTTGCTGATTTATTTGAATATCATCCTCCCGATGTGTCATCTTCTCAATTACCTAACTCGAGGTCTAGTTTTTTTCAAGCAGGGGAGACTGATGTAGAACAGATTGTAGAAGAATTTCTAGTGCAGCAGAATTCCTAGCACGGGATTACGTGCAATGTCAATGTTGTCAGAATTGCATGAAATTCAGTGGGTGGCTTGGAATCGTTGTGCTAATCAATACTCATCGCTTTGTGATGACCTACGCTATTTTTTTGGGCAAATTCCTTCGTCTTGGACTTCAATAGCGCGCTTTCTTATTTTTTCGCTATTTATGGTAATAATGTGTGACTTAATTTCAAGAGTTACGATTGACGTTTGAAGTTGTCCTTTTGGCAGACTGCTGTTTAAGTTTAGGGTTTTTGATTTATGCTTTTAATTAGAATATTTCTATTTTTGAAATTTTTTGTATTTTTCATTATTTTAATTATTGCTTTCCTAGTCCTAGTCGAATTAGGTTTTGCTGCCAATATAAAGGCTTTTCCTTTCATTGTAAGGTTAACTTTTATTCAATAAAGAATTTTCTTTCTGAGATTTTATTCTTTATGCTCATGGATTCAAGTGGTTACCTTTGTTCGTGGATTCGGATGATTTTTCAAGAAACAGGCGGTGTCCTATTTCTTCACAAGCTTCTGCTACGTCACCAACATACATTAGCAAGAAATGAAACGGTACCCATACAAACAAACATATAAGGCATAATACACATAGATCTCTTTCTCTAGCTCGCTCTCTCTCTCTCTCTCTCTCTCTCTCTTATCTCTCTCTCTCATTTCTAAATTTTTTTCAATTCCTCATAAAGTAATCGTATGAATGAATTTAATAGTTTCATATTTGGATAAGTTTTGCGACAAAGATTAGCGATAACTATCTACTTGGGATCCAAATATATTCTACAATCATTTGAAGGTACTTTTACTTCCCTTTTCAGGTCAATTATTTTCCCGAATAGTCTTAAGACATCTCTCTCTTTCTTTGTGTGTGTGTGTGTGTGTGTGTGTGTATAGTTTTTACATATGTAAAAAAGTAAAAGGAAAGTAATATAAATAATTATTGTCTGTTTTGTCTTCCAATAGAAATTTGAACCAAAAAAAATATAAAAAGAAAAAGAAATAAATATAGTTATATCATATATGTTCATGTGTATATATAGGCTTCTTCTTTCTCTTTCAGATATCAGATCTTTAGACTTAAGGCTTGAACTAGGTCTTTTTTTTTATTATAGTGAATCCATTAACAATCTTGAATTTAATTAGTCATAAAGTTAACAATGGAACAGACAAAGTAAATCTAAAAAATAAAGTTAAGTAAAAAAGTTGTTAAAATTCTGTGCTGAAATCTTAAATTAAGTGTGTGAAATGACAGTATAAAATGATAGGAGCAAAGCAATTGAAGAAATGTGTGGAAAATGAAACAAGTTCGCTAACAAAGAGGATTTAATTAAATTATTTAAGTACATCAATTGTAATTATTAAGATGTAAAATTTGAGTTTAAAACTTTTCCTTATTTTAATTCCATGTTAAACTATATACTTTTCAAAAAGTTTAAACTAATAAAAATAGTGTAACTTAATTATTCTAGTGTAAAAATAGTGTAACTCATTGGGGGTAACTTTAATACAAATTATTTTTTGGCCACAAATTTTAAATTTTTTGAATATCTTTAAAATATTAAACTAATCATAAGCCAGATGAATAAATCTTAAATAAGATTATCAAATAAGATAGATGATATCAGATGTAATTTGTTATTTCTGATATTATAATATAAGATATAATTAGTTAGATTTAGAATTTTATTTTTCTTAAACTTAGACATTTATAAGACATTTTATTCTTGTTTAAACTCTTAGTTTGACTACAGAATTATATAAAATTTGGAGTTTTATTTGCAAGTGGGATATAAAGGAATTACTTTTTTTTCTCTTAGTGATAAAATCAACTCTGAGTAACTAGAGAACATTTTATGTCTCTCTCTTTCTTTCTCTCTCTCTCTCTCTCTCTCTCTCTCTCTCTCTCTATATATATATATATATTAAATTAACAAAAAATGGTATCCAGTAAAAAATATTTCCCTGTATGACTGGGTTTGAACGAAAGGCAAACAATACCTTGTTATTTAACCATATGACGACCACTAATTAAAAATACTGATGTATAAATTGTTTTTATCAGCAAAAAAAAAAATTATTGATGAAAAATAGAGTCCAAGGAATACAATTCAAGAACATTAATAAAAACTAAGAGAATAGCTGAGCCTCAACCCAACAGGAAAGAGACTTGGCTGAAACTTAACATGACCATAAAAAACGAGCACCAAAGCAATACATGTAGATATATCCATTTATGTTAGAAATATGACTTATATTATTGTAACAAGTAAACTAAGAATATAGGTATTAGGAGTAGAGAGTAGTAGAGTACATAATACCCATACGACTTAAACCTTAGTTTTGTTGTTAGGAACAAATATTAGGTTAGAGGATGTAGGGAGCTTGCCCCCTGTAGTACAGTAATTGTATATTAGGAATTTTAATGTCTTCGATTAAAGTTAGAATTTAACTACAATGCAGTATAAATACGTTGTAATCCTATTTTGTACAAAGTAAAAAAAAGATAGCCGCATTAATAAACGTAAGGACATTGTTAAACTATATAAATTCTTTGTATTGATATCTCTCTCTTAAGTCTTGTTATATAAATTATTTATTTCACAACAATTTAGCTAATCCATACCAAAACAAAACCAAAATAGACCCACAAAGACCACCAAAATAGAAAACCAACGAAACACAAGTAAGCCCTCAATTCAACTTTTACAAGAAAAGAACTCAAATCCAAGTGTAAAAGACCACAAAACCGAATACTACCAAATAAACTATGTTGAGCGTCAATCATCGAGCATCATCCACCTGAAAGAAAGAACCCAAAGGACCAGAACTAGAAAAATCATCTTTCGATCACAAATCTGTAAATAATCCATGACCGAGGAAATGATTGAGCCACTGGGAGCACGAAACCTCACTGCACCTAAGATTGAAGCACGCCTTACTACAGTATCAAGAACTTGAAGTTAACTACTTTTCCCATAAGATATTGGAGCATAATACATCACATTCAAATAAAGGGAAAATGTCCATTATTGAAGAAGGATGATTCCCAATGATTCCCACTTCTTCTGTTATTTTTTTGTTTCTATTTGCTGAGCTGTACAGAGGGACAACAATGTATTTTCCCTTTATTAAGCTTCCTTTTGTATTTTCTTTGTATATAAATCACTGTGTGTACAGTTTTGAGATCTGAATCAGAGGATATATTTCTTCTTCATTTTCTGGGCATTTCCTTCTCTGCATTCCTCTATTCTTCATTTTTTTACATGGTATCAGAGCTCCCCTCGATCCAAACTTCTCACCATGGCTAGCTCTGAAAACATTGATCCTAAAACACCTTCTCTTCCCAAAAATCCTAACGAAAGGTTTCTTAATTTTTCAAATCCTTTCAACCCATTTCACATCGACAACGGTAACAATCCTGCTGCTGCCTTGGTTTCCTGCTGCCTTGGTTTCAGATCTCTTGACTGCTGACAATTATGTCAGTTGGTCTCGAGCTGTAAGACGTGCCCTTCGAGCCAAGAATAAGCTTGGTTTCATCAATGGGACCATCTCGAAACCTCAAGATGCTACTGATCCAACTTTTGAAGCATGGGAACGTTGCAATGATTTAGTCATCTCCTGGCTTCAAAATTCTGTAAGTCCTTCTGTTAAATCTAGTCTTGCCTTAGTCGATGATTCTCGCACTCTATGGCTTGAACTTCAGGACCGTTTTACTCAACAAAATGGTTCTCGCATATTTCAACTCAAACGGGATCTTGCTAGCCTCTCTCAAGGTCACGATTCCATTAGCACTTATTTTGGCCGCTTAAAAATCTTATGGGATGAATTAGCTATCTATGAACCTATACCTATTTGTGATTGTGGCAAGCTGAAGGTCTTAAATGATCGATACGATCGCGATTGTGTCATACAATTTTTAATGGGTTTATCTGATTCTTATTCTTCTTCCAAAGATCAGATTATGCTTCTTGAACCCCTACCCCCTCTTAATTGAGTTTTCTCCATGATTCAACAGCAAGAACGACAACATCTCATGCTTTCCCAACCCTCTAACTCTGACCTCATGGCCATGATGGCTAAAACCAACCCCCCTTCTTCCAAACCTGCCCAAAAATTTCATAACTCTGTCGCTCCAAAACCAACTCGTTCTTATTGTACTTATTGCAAAATCCAAGGTCACACTTTTGAGAATTATTTTAAAGTAGGAAATGCAACCCCGCCTTTGTGTACTCATTGCAATATGTCTGGCCATTCTGTTGCAAAATGTTACAAAATGCATGGATACCTCCCTGGCCGTAAGCTTTATAGCAAGAACAAGACCTTTGCTGCTGCTGTTACTGTTGCTCCTTCTCGAGCATGTTCTGCTAATGATCATGATGAAGAGTCCTCTGAGACTATGGCTCTTACCAAGGGTCAATATAATCAACTATTGGCTTTCTTGCATTCTAAAGACCCCAATTCAGCCATGGCTACCATGTCTGTTACTCCACCTTTTCCACCTGCTCTGCCTATCCCTACCTCTAAACTCTCTAGTATGGTTACTTGTTTATCAGCCCAAACACATACCACCCCTTGGATAATAGACACTAGAGCAACAGATCACATGATCTGTTGCCCTTCTCTCTATTATTCCATCACAGCCACTGCATCTTCTTTAGTTAAATTACCTAATGGTGCAGCTGTCCCTGTTACTCACATTGGTGTTGTGCACTTATCCGAGAATTTAGTCCTTCATAATGTGCTTTGTGTCGCCTCTTTCAATTTCAATTTAATTTCTACTAAACGGCTTGCTCTTAATTCTTCTTGCTGCCTTATTTTCTTCTCTCATTCATGTTTTGTATAGGACTTAGCATCTTGGACAACGATTGGGATGGGTGAAGTAAGGGATGGTCTGTATCACCTGCTACGATTTGGTGTGTCACCCTCAGCTTTGGTTGATGTTGTACGAGCTTTCTTACATAAAGACCAGCTTCTTAGTGCTTCCGTTACATACAAGGATTCCATTTCTGATTTGTGGCATTGTAGACTTGGGTACATTTCATTTTCTAGGCTTCTTTTAATTGATGATCCTCCTGTAAAACAGAACCTGAATTCTTCCAATACATCTCCCTGTTGTGTTTGCCTTTTGGCCAAGCAAAATCGACTCTCTTTTCCAATTTCCTCTAATAAATCTCTTAATGCTTTTGATATTGCTCACTGTGACATCTGGGGTCCAAACCCCACAATTGCCATTGATGGTTCTCGATTTTTTCTTACCCTTGTTGATGATTTCTCAAGGACCACATAGGTCTACATGCTCAAACATAAATCTGATGTGAGATCTTGTATTGAAAGCTTTTACTACTTAATTGAAACTCAATTTCAGACTAGAATTAAAATGTTCAGAAGTGATAATGGCAAGGAATTCCTTATGACAGACTTTTTTAAATCTAAGGGTATTATCCACCAAACTAGTTATGTCGACACACCCCAACAAAGTGGGATAGTTGAGCAAAAACACCAACACATCATGAATGTGGCTCGAGCCTTAAGATTCCAGTCCAATATCCCACTTAAATATTGGAGTGATTGCATTCTAACTGCTGTTTACATTATTAATAAAACACCCACACCTTTACTTCGTAATAAAACTCCTTTTGAAAGTCTTTTTCATAAGCCCCCTATTTACCATCATATTCGCGTTTTTGGCTGCCTTAGTTTTGCTTCCACCTTATCTCATGGACGAAAGAAGTTTGATCCAAGAGGTAGGCCATGTGTCTTTCTAGGTTACCCTTTTGGAGTAAAAAGCTACAACTTGTTAGATTTACAAATTGCACAAATTTTTCTTTCTCGGGATGTTGTGTCATGAAAGAGTTTTTCCATTCCATCCCAGCATCTCACTTCCTGATCCATATTTTATTCCTTCTATTCCTCTCATCACACCCACAGCTTATAATTTTTCCTCACAGAACTCCCCTTCACCCCCCTGCTTCTCAGCATTCTAGTCCCTTTCCCACTCCTTCACTACTTGTTCATTCTCTTGAGATAACTCAGCCTATCTCTTCCTCTCTTTCTCCATCTTCCTCACTACTTCCCCCATCAGCCAATCTTTCCCCTCCTCCATCACTTCCTCCCCCTCTCCCTCGTAAGTCCACCAGAACTAGGAGTGCACCCAAATTTCTACAGGATTATCATTGTCAACAACAGGCTCTAACTTCCTCCAACCACCTGTTGCCCAAGCTGCTCGGTCCTATACACGGTACTCCTTTCTCCCTTGCTAATAGCTTATCTTATCATGTTTTTTCCCCTTCTTACCAAGCTTTCTCCACTACCATTTCCACCCATTTAGAACCACAAACATACAAACAGGCCCTCAAACATCCAGGCTGGTGTCAAGCCATGGATGTCGAACTGGCTGCCTCAGAAGCCAACAACACATGGCAACTTACAGATTTGCCATCAGGGAAAGTGCCCATCGATTGCAAATATGTTTACAAAATAAAGTACCATTCAAATGGGTTTGTTGAGCAATTGAAGGCCCGCTTGGTAGCCAAGGGCTACACACAACTTGAAGGGGTAGATTATCATGAGACATTCTCTTCTGTTGCCAAGTTGGTGACTGTGAGATGCCTCTTAGCAATTGCTTCAGTTAAGGGCTGGCATTTACATCAATTTGATGTAAATAATACTTTTTTACACGGGGTTTACATGAGGATATTTACATGAAGAAACCTCTTGGTTATACCAAATGGACACCCACTCAAGTCTACAAACTACTAAAAAGTTTATATGGCCTCAAGCAAGCTTCGAGGCAATAGTACTCCAAATTTTCTCAATCACTACTTGAATCTAGTTTTTCCCAATCAAAAGCTGATTATAGCCTCTTTTCAAAGGAAAATAATGGTTCTTTCATAGCTTTACTAGTGTATGTCGATGGTATACTTGTGGCCAGCAATGATATTGACTTTGTTCACTAGTTGAAAGTCTTTCTTGCCAGCAAATTTAAGATAAAGGACCTCGGCTCTTTGAGTTATTTTCTTGGCATTGAGATTGCTCGTTCCTCTAAAGGTATCCATTTATGTAAAAGAAAATACACTTTGGACATTTTAGCTGATTCTAGAAATTTAGGCAGCAAACCTACTAAGGTTCCCATGGAATAAAACATCAAGTTAACTCAATCCTCTGACCAACCTTTATCAGACCCGAGTGTTTATCGAAGATTGATTGGTCGTCTTCTGTATCTTACAATAACTCGACCTAACATTTGTTACAGTGTGCAAACTTCGAGTCAATTTATGGCTGCCCCCACTAATATTCATCTCTGTGTTGCTCAGAAAATTCTCAAGTATCTCAAAGCTGCACCTGGTCTAGGGTTACTTCTCCCCAGCTCATCCTCACTTTAGCTCATTGCTTTTTATGACTCGGATTGGGCCTCCTGTCTCGACATTAGACGCTCAGTCACTGGGTACTACATCTTCCTTGGTTCCTTATTGATTTCATGGAAATCGAAGAAGCAGTCCGTTGTTTCCCGATCCTCAGCCGAGGCTTAGTATCGCTCGATGGCAACTATATGTTGTGAGCTCACCTGGCTGCGTTTTCTACTTTCTGCTCTCCAGGTTTCTCACCCTCAAGCAGCTACCTTGCATTGCGATAACCAGGTTGCCATCCACATTGCCGCCAACCCTGTCTTCCACGAGAGGATGAAACACATTGAGCTTGACTGTCACTTGATCCGTGATAAAATTCAAAAAGGTAGCATCAAAACTTTTTATGTTCCAACCTCCAACCAGTTGACTGATCTTTTGACTAAAGCTTTGCCATGTGCTGTTCTTCACTTTCACTTATCCAATATGGGCGTTCTCAATCTCCACGCTCCATCTTGCGGGGGGGTATTGGAGCATAATACATCACATTCAAATAAAGGGAAAGTGTCCATTATTGCAGAAGGATGATTCCCAATGATTCCCATTTCTTTTGTTATTTTTTTGTTTCTATTTGTTGAGTTGTACAGAGGGATAACAATGTATTTTCCTTTTATAGGTTGTTAGAAGCTTCCTTTTGTATTTTCTTTGTATATAAACTACTGTGTGTACAGTTTTGAGATTTGAATCAGAGGATATATTTCTTCTCTATTTTTTGGGCATTTCCTTCTCTACATTCCTCTGTTCTTTATTTTCTTACACAAGAACTTAACGGAATATTCAAGAGCATTTGCACCCTTTCTTAGCATAAATTCCAAGCCCAAATCACAATATGCACAACAAAAATTGAATATATTTCATGACTGGATGTGAAAGCAAACAAGTACACTTGCTTGAGGACCTTTACTTGACATGAAACTTTGAAGAGAGAAGCATTTCTAATTTTCGTAGTTGGCAAGTTACCAACCAAAATATATAAAGAATGTTCTAATCTACTGAATTCCAAATCAGCTACAAACTTTAACTCCCAATCAAGAACACTTCATACAACTATATCAAGAACTCAAACACAAGAAGAATGGTTTGGTAAACAACCAATTAACCAAAGATCCAGTTGTGCATCTTTTCGCAAAAGAGAGAACAACCAATCCTGCTGATTAGGACTAAGAAATACATTGGGAGAAGAAAGAGAGGGAGAAAAAAGAAAGGAGAAAGAAGCCTGGGAAGGAAGAAAAAGGAGAGCAAGAGAAAAAATAGAAGGCAGGAAAAGGAAAGAAATGACAAGAAAGAAGGAGACCAAGAAAAAAGGCGAAGGAAAAAAGGAAAAAGAGCAGGAAAAAGGAAGAAATGGGAAGAGAACAGAGGAAAGGAAAAAAGGAAAATGAGAGATCAACAAAAAATGCCAAAGAAGAAGAAGAAAAAGCAGAAAGATAGGAAAACATAAAGCATTGGGGCAATAAGAGAATCCAAAGAATAAGGAGAAAAGATAGAAAAATAAGAAATGGAAAACTTAGAAGCAAATGGTATAGTTCTCACTAAAAAAAAATACAGAACTTAACACCCCTCACATTTTTCCTGACTCACCCTTACCCTTTACCACACTCCTCATTTTCACAAAACCTCACTGAAGCACTCCAGAGCTTTGTTCACCCTCACCCCTCCTCGCCCCCTTAAAATTTATCCCTTTCCTTCCTTTATTACCTAAGCCTCTCAAATTTTGATTCATAACTTTTTTCCATTAATAATCCAACCAAACCTCCAAAAATATCATTTTTATGAAAAAAACCTGAATTAACTGAACAATGGACGTCCCAGCATCATCTGGCCATAATGACCCACCTCCTCTCTGGTGTTTGTTGATTGAAAACTTTTCACAAAAGAGACCTTATTGCAACCTGCATATCCATTCTCATAAAAAATCTAACAACGGCTGCAATCTATACAATAAGGCTTGCATTGAGGCATTCATGAAAGCACCCTTCACCCTTGCCTAAAAAATCACTCTCATTTTGATAAACTCTACAATCTCAACCCACTGCACCAACTTCCCCTCAAAGACTATTTTATTTCTTAAACCCCACAAAACCCAAACAATCTTCTTATCACCTTTATATTGACCAAACTGCCAACACTGAAGGCCTCCAACAGAACACGGCAGCACCCACTGTATCCCCCACCAATTTAGTATTTCTACCCAAATAGGGTACACTTTATCACATAGAAGAAAGAGATGATCAATGGTTTCTAATTTAGAATTGCAGAAAATGCATTGACCATTAGAACCATCAATCAGACCCAACTTGATAAGCCATTCTAACACCTTCAGTCTACCCTTCTGTGCTAACTAACCAATAAATTTTACTTTAGGAGGAGCAGTAGAACCCCATATCAGATTTGCCACCCTTGAAGTTGGCCCCAAGGTTTTCTCATATAACCCATATAGATCACTAACCGCAAAGAGTTCTGAGTTTCCCCCACACCACTTGAGTCTGTCCATTAATAAAGGGCTTCTATTCTGTATAGGCGCAATAGTAGCAATCAACCTTCCCATTTTTAGTTTTTCCCAATCAAGCAAAAGAACGACCATGATATCCTTCATAGAACTAATATTACATAATCTGAGAAAAGACTCCATAAGTGGTTTATTACCAACCCAAGTATCGTTCCAGAACCTGATATTGCTGCCATTCCCCAGCATCAATTTTGTATGCATGTATAAATTAAATAGCAGTTTATTTTTATCCATGATAGTAACAATATCTTTTCATACTGGTGATTGGGACTTAACATTAAGCCCTATTGGGTACCATTCTCATGCTTGATACCTATATTTTGCGTTAAGAACCATTCTCCACAAACTTTCCTTTTCCGAACTCCATCGCCACCACCACTTAAGCAACAAAACATCATTCATAATTCTCAATCTTATGATGCCTAAGCTTCATTGCTTTTTGCTCAAAGAAGCACTATCCCAACATACCAAGTGCAACTTCTTATCACCCCAAAAAGAGTCGCTCTGCAATTGCATCTTATAACACAAATTGGCATCTTATAATTTAACATATAATATATAGGTAAACTACTCAATACTAACTCGATCAAAGTAACTCTTCCCACATAAGAGAAAAATCGTCTCTTCTATATGTTAGAGATATTAGCTTTACATAATATTTGATTATATTAGCTTTACATAATATTTGATTAGGATTTGATTTATATTATTTGATTAGGATTTTATTTGATTTATTATTTGATTAGGATTTTATTTGATTTATTATTTGATTAGGATTTTATTTGATTTAGATTATTTGATTAGGATTGGATTTGATTTTCTGTACAAGGTATATATATATACCCATACTGATTAATGGAAAATGTATGACATATTCTTTATATCCTCAATTGTATTCTATTATGGTATCAGAGCAATTTTATTTTTTTTTGGCGTAGCCTTCATCATCGTTCCACTGCTTCCATACCAGTCTTCATAACTCTCTCTGCACCACATCCACCGCCTTAAGCTTTTCCACAATTGTGTTCTGCTTCCCCACAAAGCAGCCCCTGGCTACTTTGGGGCACCAAAATATTCAGCTTCAAGTGTCTTCTGTTCTCCTTTTTAAACTCCAGCCGTTTTTCCTAAGCCTCCCAGCCACCGCACCTCAAACCCTCTGTTCATCAAATCACAGTGACCCGCTGTCATTGATCGAAATTTTCTCCCATTACCATCACAAAGTTGAGTTGCACAGAACCACAGCCTTCATCATCGATCCATTGCTTACGCACCCCAGCCTTCAAAACTTTAGTTGAGTCGCACTATCAGCCGTTGCAGACCCATTTTCTTTTTCTTTTTTTTTTCTTTTTTCTTTCTCAATCAAGCAACCCGAGACGTGCAATCTCCACCACACCTTTAGGTTTGGATTTTTTTTTCCCTCTCTATTTCTGTCCTTTCTGTTCCAAGCCACAGCTGCACCCTCACCTCCATTTTCTGCTCGTCTTCACCTTCGTCCATACAAAAAAAAAGACACACAAAATTCAGAGGTTCTGCTTGCACCATGAACACTCAAAACTCTTCCGCCCCTGCTGTTACTACTCCTACCATCCTTCCCACCAACGATGCCAACCCAGCCCTCATTGCCATTAATGTTTCTGCCCAAGTCCCTCTTAAATTAACCTCCACCAATTATACCTCTTGGAAACTCCAATTTCAAACCCTTTTCGTTGGCTATGATCTTATTGGCTACATTGATGGTACCAAACCTTGCCCACCAGCCACTCTTGCAGCCAATCAAACCACTCAACTGAACCCGGCTCATACTTTCTGGATTCGTCAGGATCAACTTATACTCAATGCTATTATTGGCTCATTGTCCCCCACTCTCATTCCTTTCATTGCTCGTGCCACCACCTCTCGTCAAGCTTGGACGATTCTTGCTAACACATATGCTCAGCCCTCTCATGGTCGGATCAAACAAGTTAAAGGTCACCTCAAAAATCCTACCAAAGGTTCTCAGAGTATCACTGATTTTCTCCAATCTGTCAAAGCCCGCGCCGATGAACTTGCTCTTCTTGGCGTCCCTATGGACGACGATGATCTTACGGAAAAAATTCTTGATGGTCTTGGTAGTGATTACAAAGACCTAGTCCATGCCGTTCACGCTCGTGACACCCCCATTACCTTTGATGAGCTTCATGAAAAACTACTCACCTTTGAAGCCCATTTGCAAGAAAAGAAGCCTGATCAGTCTTATCTCCCAGCCTCTGCTAATCCTGCTTCCCGCACCACTTCTGGTTCCCGTCCCTCTGGGTGGCGTCCCTCTTCGACCACCACCCCATCACCCTATTTTGGCCCCACCAACACTGGATGGCGTTCATCTTCCACCAACACCTGGTGCCCTTCTCCAGGCTCGCATCAGCCTCGGGGTGATCGACCACCCCCACGACCATATCTTGGCTACTGTCAGATTTGTGGTATTCAGGGTCATACTGCAAAACGGTGCCCTTCGTTTCGCCTTGTACCGAATGATTCGTCCTCATCATCTCGCCCTCTGCCCACTCGTGCTACTGCCCCGTGGCAACCTCGGGCTCATTATGCGGCCACTTCTGCCTCTACCACTCCATCTTGGCTCCTTGATAGTGGTGCTTCTCATCATGTCACTGCTGACTTGAGCAATTTATCTCTTCATGCACCATACCCGGGCACAGACAATGTTATGATTGGCGATGGCACGGGTCTACCTATTACCCATACCGGTTCCACTTCCTTCACTACCCCTACCACTTCTTTTACCTTATCTAATGTTCTCTGTGTTCCTAGCATGAAAAAGAATTTAATTTCTATTTCTCAATTTTGCACCACTAATAATGTTTCCATTGAATTCTTACCTACTTCTTTTCTTGTGAAGGAACGTCGCACGGGGGCAATCCTCTTAACGGGCCAAATGAAGGATGGAGTGTATGAGTGGCCAACTTCCTCATCTGTGACATCACCTTTACTTGCTTTCTCTAGTGTCAAGACCACTTCGTCCGAGTGGCATCATAGATTAGGTCATCCCGCTTTTTCTATTCTTAAACATGTTGCGTCTCATTATAAATTAGATTTGTCGTCTTCCATTTCGCCTCACTTTTCATGTAATGCATATCACTGCAATAAAAGTCACAAATTACCATTTTCTACTACTTCTATTGTCTCAACCAAACCTCTCGAAATTCTCTTTTCTGATGTGTGGACTTCCCCAGTCCTCTCCCATGATGGCTTCAAATACTATGTTATCTTTGTTGACCACTATACCAAATATATCTGGATTTATCCACTCAAGCACAAATCGGATGTTCATGATGTCTTTATCCGCTTCAAAACCATTGTTGAAAACTATTTTAACCTCAAAATCATAACCCTTTATTCTGATAATGGTGGCGAATATATTAGTCTTGCTTCTTACTTAGCCACTCATGGCATTTCTCATCTTACCACTCCACCTCACACACCAGAACATAATGGTTTTTCTGAACGACGTCACCGTTACATCGTTGAAACTGGTCTCACCCTTCTCTCTCATGCATCTCTTCCTTTAAAGTTTTGGTCTCATGCCTTCACTACTGCTGTCTACCTCATAAATCGTATGCCCACTCCCACTCCCACACTCAATCTCTCTTCCCCGTTTGAAAAGATTTTTGGTACTCCTCCCAACTACTCTAAACTTAGGGTCTTTGGTTGCCTTTGCTACCCCTGGCTTCGGCCTTATTCTTCTCACAAACTCGACTCTCGCTCCACTCCCTGTGTCTTTCTTGGCTACTCTCTTACCCAAAGTGCCTACTTGTGTTATGATCATTCTACAGCCAAAATGTTTATCTCCCGTCATGTCCAGTTTGTTGAGTCTGTTTTTCCGTTCTCCTCTCTTCACACCCAATTACCTCGTCCTCAACCACAATTTGTTTCCACCTGGATCCCGCCACCTCTACATCTTCCCTCCTCCAACACTCCGCCTCGGTCACTCACCCCTCCATCTCATGGTCCATCTCTTCCGATGCCCTCAAGTGATGTTCCGACGCCCCCTGCTCTACCTGCACCCTTGTCCACTTCGATACCTCCACCCCCTTCTTCCCCCACCTTACCCCCTTCTTTACCTCACTCATCTGCTCCCCCCCTCCACCCTACCGAACCAGCCCTCCCACCCTCTCTTCCCCTCCCCGCAACTCACAACACTCATCCTATGACTACTCGCGCCAAAAATGCTGTTCATAAACCTGTCCACAAACTCAATCTCACTGCCCACCTTTCTCAATCCACTGAGTTTGAACCCACCACTGTGACCCAAGCCCTCAAAGATCCCAAATGGCGTCAAGCCATGTCTGAAGAATATGATGCTCTTGTTCACAATGGGACATGGGCGTTAGTCCCCTCTGTCGCCCTCCAGAATATTGTTGGATGCAAATGGATTTTTCGCACTAAACGCCACTCTGATGGTTCTATTGACAGGTACAAGGCTCGGTTGGTTGCTAAAGGATTTCACCAGCGACCTGGTGTTGACTACAATGATACCTTTAGTCCAGTCATTAAGCCTACCACAGTCCGGCTTGTCCTCAGCATTGCTATTAGTCGTGGCTGGTCTCTCCGTCAACTTGACGTCAATAATGCCTTTTTACAAGGGCATCTCTCCGAAGATGTGTACATGGCTCAACCGCAAGGTTTTATTGATCCTGACAATCCCACTCATGTGTGTAAACTTCATAAAGCCATACATGGTCTTAAGCAAGCTCCCCGTGCCTGGTATACTGAGCTTCGCCAGTTTCTTATTGCCTCTGGCTTTCGGAACTCTCATGCTGATACATCTCTCTTTGTTCTCACCACTGGTCGGTATTGTGTATATCTCCTTGTTTATGTTGATGACATTATACTTACAGGTGACAATACTGCTATGGTCAACCAGGTTGTTAGCTCTCTTGCTCACCGCTTCTCCATTAAGGATCTTGGTCCCCTTGCTTATTTCCTTGGTGTGGAAGTCATTCCGCATGAACATGGGCTCCTCCTTTCTCAACGCCGGTACATCCTGGATCTTCTTGCTCGTACTTCCATGCTGGATAGCAAATCCGTCCTTACCCCTCTTCCCACCAGTCCACCACTTACACTCCACTCTGGCTCCGCCCTTACGGACCCCACTGAATACAGAGCCGTTGTGGGTAGTCTCCAGTACCTGTCTCTTACTCGACCAGAAATTGCTTTTGCGGTCAACAAATTATCTCAGTACATGCATCGTCCAACCACTGACCATTGGACTACTGTGAAGCGTCTCCTGCGCTATCTCAGTGGTACTTCCGATCATGGCCTTTGTCTTTATCGTGACTCACCATTGTCCCTCCATGCCTTCTCTGATGCTGATTGGGCAGGCAACAAGGAGGATTTCTCGTCTACCAGTGCTTATATTGTTTATCTTGGTCGCAATCCTATTTCTTGGAGTTCCAAGAAGCAACGTACGATTGCTCGGTCTTCCACTGAAGCTGAATATCGATCTGTTGCTGCCACTGCTGCTGAATTGAATTGGGTGTGTTCTCTCCTTACTGAACTCCATGTTCAGCTACCTCAGTCACCTGTGATCTACTGCGACAATGTCGGAGCTACCCAACTATGTTCCAATCCAGTATTCCATTCTCGCATGAAGCATGTTGCCATTGATTTTCACTTCATTCGCGATCAAGTTCAAACTGGGGCTCTACGTGTTGCTCACGTCTCATCAACCGATCAACTCGCTGATGCCCTCACCAAACCACTACCGCGAGCTCGTTTTCTGTCTCTTCGGGACAAGATTGGACTCTCCTCCCGGCGCTCCATCTTGCGGGGACATGTTAGAGATATTAGCTTTACATAATATTTGATTATATTAGCTTTACATAATATTTGATTAGGATTTGATTTATATTATTTGATTAGGATTTTATTTGATTTATTATTTGATTAGGATTTTATTTGATTTAGATTATTTGATTAGGATTTTATTTGATTTAGATTATTTGATTAGGATTGGATTTGATTTTCTGTACAAGGTATATATATATACCCATACTGATTAATGGAAAATGTATGACATATTCTTTATATCCTCAATTGTATTCTATTACTATAAACCCTATCGTGATTTGAATTTCTCGATAATTGGCAGTCAAGTCTTTTTTGATCTAGGATTGACCCCAAGGGGTAGACCTAGATATTTGATAGGGAGAGATTGGCTTAATCAATTGAAAACATCAGCAATATTATTTATAAGATGCTTTTCTACCCTAACTCCACACACCTTAGTCTTATGAAAATTTATTTTCGGACCGGAAGCCACTTCAAAGAATTTTAACAACCTTTTGATAGTAATTAACTGATCCTAGTTATCTTCTGCAAAAATTATTGTATCATCTGCTAATTGTAAGTGTGATATCTCAGCCTCACCCTGCCCAATTTTGATCCCATTAATGAGACCAAGCCGTTTAGCCTTTCTAAACAACATATTTAAGCCTTCAGCTACTATTATGAACATGAATTGTGATAAGGGATCACCTTGCCTAAGAACATTGCCCATCAAAAATCTATCCAATGGTGATTCATTTACTAGCCCGGATACTAAAGCTGACCTTATGCATTCCTTAATCCAATCAATCCATCCGTTTTTGAAACCAAAGCCCTTCATCATTGCCAAAAGAAATTCGCAATTTAGATTGTTAAAAGCTTTCTCAAAATCCAACTTTATTACGAAACCCCTTTTCCTCTTTTTCCTCCAGAAATCAATAACCTCATTTGCTATCATGACGCCATCTTGGATGTTCCTACCACCAATAAAAGTCATTTGAATCTTCCTAATAATCTCAGCATCTACCCCTCTGCAACGTCTCGATAAAACCTTTGTAGGAACTTTATAAACACCACTAACAAGACTAATCGGTCTATAGTAATTTAGAGCGACAAGAGTCTCTCCCTTAGGAACAAGTGTGATAAAAGAGGCATTCAGTCCCCTAACCAGTTTCCCATTCCCACGAAATTCCTTAAAAAACTAAAGAAAATCTCACTTAATGAATTTCCAAGCTTTCTTAAAGAAGAGAAGATTGAAACTAAATACTTTCCCAATTTTCCTTTTTTTGAAAATTCGGCAACTAAACAACTGTTTGACCTTTCACTGATCATTTTACCCAAAGAGCCTCCAATACACGGCCGCCTCTTCGATTTTTCCTCAAACAAGTGTTTAAAATGCTAGAAAACACCCTTTTTAATTCAGCTGGGGGATCCTGCAGTTGAGTCCCATTAATTAGAACCGAAGAGAGCATGTTTCTTTTTTGTCTTCCTGATACCATAAGGTGGGAAAACTTGGTATTTAAATCCCCTTTAGAACGTAGTTTAATCTCAATTTTTGCAGCCAAATTCTTTCAATCTTCCTGCGGACATTCCAATATTCCACCATTAATTCATTCCTTCAGATTCTATCCACGTCATTAAGTAAGCCCCTTTCAGATCCGAAGTCCAGACATTTCAATTCATCCTCAACAACTTTCAATCTATCTTCAAGCTTACCAAAGGACTCTTTATTAAATGATTTCAAAGAGAGCTTAACATGTTGTAGCTTCTTTAAAAGCCTAAACCCAAACTATCCATGCACAACCAAGCTTTTCCAGCAGTCTTCCACCAAATTCAGAAAGCATGGATGCTCAGTCCAGATATTAAAAAACTTGAAGGGCTTCGGAAGATGTATAGTTCAATGTAAAAGCTCTTGTATATTTTGAAAATGTGAACGAACAATCATCTATACGACAAGCCTAAGGCATGCAGTTCATATAAGTACGTACGAATCCTGTTTATCCTATTATGAGAAGGTTTTGGGTGATCAAGAAATGGTGACAGCTGACTGCTGTTACAAAACATTATGTATATAACTCCTTCTGTGTCTCTATGAAACAGTCATACTTGCCATCCCAAACACCAAGTGGGTTGAAGAGGCTGAGAGAGGAAGAGCTCAAGAATCTGCGAGGCAACGGGCAAGGGGAGCGTAATACTGCTGACAGAATTTATGATTATGATGTCTATAATGATATTGGAGACCCTGACAGTAGTGCCGACTTAGCACGACCGGTGCTCGGTGGCAAGGCGCATCCGTATCCAAGACGTTGCAGAACAGGCTACCCACGGACCAAGACAGGTAAAAAAATAATATACAAAAAATTTTCTTATAATTCATAAACAAGAAAACATGAAAGATATAAAATTTATTAATTATTAAATTAATCAATTAATAAATTTTATTATGCTTTCATAAATCAAAGTGTTCCTTACACATATATATTTGACTTTTAGTATCAAAAAAATATTTACATTATATAAATTTTTTTTCAAGATTTACCATAACTTTTTTATGAAATTATGAAAGTTACAGAAATTGTGATGACAGTCAGATCATATCAAATAATGACTTAAATAACTGTCCTATTAAATAATTATTCTATGATTAAATTATTGTAATATCAATTGTTTTGAAATTCACGAGTGACTAATCACAGTGTGGGGCTATGGCACAGAAATTAGAGAGAAAATAGAAAATAGTTTTGATCATATGGTTTTCATTTTATTTAGAAAAATGGTTGATTCATTTTGATCATACCCACAAATATTGCTATGAATACAGATCCACTATCAGAGTCAAGGAGTGGCGTTCCCTATGTGCCAAGGGATGAAGCCTTCTCTGAGGTGAAGAATCTGACATTCTCAGCGAAGACAGTATTCTCAGCGTTACATGCTTTGTTACCTTCATTAGAGACAGCAATTGTCGACAGCGAGCTCGGATTTCCATACTTCACGGCCATAGATTCATTGTTTAATGAAGGGGTTAACTTGCCTCCTCTTACTAAAAATGGGTTTCTCAGAGATCTTCTACCCAGGCTTCTCAAGACAATTATTGATACTGGAGAAGATATCCTGCGCTTTGAGACCCCAGAAATGATCGACAGTTAAGAACTTCTCTCTCTTTCTCTCCCTCTCCCTCTCCCTCTCCCTCTCTCTGTATATATGTATATATATCTCGCTAGCTTGCTAATGGTTTTGTTGTAATGGCAGGAGATAAATTTTCATGGTTTAGGGATGAAGAATTCGCTCGACAGACGCTTGCTGGTGTCAATCCATATACCATACAGTTAGTCACGGTATATCTATTAATGCACAAACTTCTTAGAAAGAACAGATATCATGCAATGAATTGGCAATTGGTTGGCTTCGTGGATTAAATAATTCCATTCAGAACTTTTACGGTGTTTTAACATGGGGCTTTGATTCTTGATAGTGTATTACATTCGAGTAGTGTTAAGGTGTTAAGATATATATATATATATATATATATATATATATATAAATAAAACTTTGTATACCATAAATATTCTTATAATTATTAAATATTAATTTTTCTCATACTTTTGCAAAATAAAAAAATATATATATATTCTTAAATGTATATGACTTTCAGTTTTAAAAAATTCTATATAACTTTTCAACCACATTTTGTCTTTGATAAAAATATATATATAATGTTTAACCAAAGTCATAAAAAAACTCATAATATCATTTTAATTTAAAATGAATTTTTGTTTCCTATGCTTATTTATGTTGTTATTTTTCTAATTTACAATAATTTTGAATCACATTATTTAAAATTAATAAATATAATTACTAAGACATATGATAAATAGAATATATGTAAGTACATATATAATTATTTTATCTCTCTATCAATTAATAATATAAAAAAAAATCAAAAAAATATTAATTATTGGATAATAAAATTAGTAATTATTTACCATAAAACCAAATTGGTTACTTAAGAATTTATTAGACTTTCAATGCGAGACAAATTACTTTAATTTCTCATAATAAATTTTTTTTCAATTTTAGTTTTTTATCAATGTAACTCATAAAAGTTTTGTTAAATGAGTTGACATGACTAAAATCAATTGAATTTACATATCTAAAACCAAATCTGACCTAACTTATTTGTTAATCGTGTCAAAAATTAACCGCCTGGATTAATATAAAAATCTTATCAGTAGAAAGTTTCTATATTTTTTCCTTAAATGATAAAGTTCATAATTTTAAACGTATTTTTGACTTGTCATCCAATTTGTTTTTCAACTCACAAAGATCTATCTCATGCTAATAAATATTGAGTAATATTATATGGTAACCCGTTGTATGGAAAGAGTGGAGGCGACTAAAGTATGATCAACGTAGGCCTAATAAAAGAAAATAATAAATCATGTAGGAATGGCCCCTGAAGAGTAAACTAGATCCCAAGATCTACGGCCCACCTGAATCAGCAATCACCAAAGAGCTGGTCGAGCAAGAAATCGGAGGCTTCATGACCTTGGAAGAGGTAATGCAAATTTAACCAATATTTAGTATTTAATTTCATGATCATAATGCTTTTGGCTTGAAAGAACTAGAATTGCCAAATATGTTTACATGCAGGCCTTGGCCAGAAAGAAGCTGTTCATCATAGATTACCATGATCTGCTCTTGCCGTATGTGAACAAAGTAAGAGAGATCAAAGGGACAACACTATATGGATCGAGGACGCTTTTCTTCCTCTTGCCTGGTGGCACGTTGAGGCCGCTGGCCATTGAGCTAACCAGGCCACCAGCGAATGGGAAGCCTCAATGGAAGCAAGTGTTCACGCCATGCTGGGATGCAACAGGCCATTGGCTTTGGAGGCTAGCTAAGGCTCATGTCCTTGCTCATGACTCCGGTGTCCACGAGCTTGTTAGTCACTGGTAGGCAGTATTTTTCTCTTACAATACCTCTTCCATTTGGTGTTCAAGATGGGCTCTGATCTCTAGCGTGGTTCTGTCCAACTTTTCCAATTTTACATATAATTTTTTTTTCTTCTTCGGTAAAACTGATTATATGTGAAATTCTGAATAAGAAATACTAAAGATAACAGATTCTCTCACTCCTAAAAATAAGATAATGAGACTCGCATGTGTTTATTTTGTGAGTCATTTTAGATACAAGTGAGAAAATCGGTTACATATAACATTATTCTTGTGAATATATAACATTAGGTCCTGAACAAATTGATTTATTATGCATCCAAATCTAATGCAATGGGATTGATCCCATGAATGCGACGTGGTTTATGCAGGTTAAGAACTCACTGTGCCGTGGAGCCTTACGTAATTGCAACTCACCGGCAACTTAGTGCAATGCACCCAATTTATAGACTATTGCATCCTCATTTCCGGTACACAATGGAGATCAATGCTTTAGCTCGACTAGCCCTCATCAGTGCAGGTGGGATCATTGAGACATCATTCTCTCCTGAAAAATATTCTATGGAGCTCAGCTCTGTGGCTTATGACCAGCAGTGGCAATTCAATTTGCAAGGACTCCCAGCAGACTTAATTAGCAGGTAGAATTGACTTGGCAAACTTAAGAAACTAAAATAAACATAACTAGTCACCTCTGTTAAGTTATTATTTGAATTTTTTTAAAGACTTATAGCCATTATTTGGACTTGTCACCTAGGGTTTATATGTTATTATAAATGTTATTAAAAGAAAACTCTTGCTAAGTTTTCAAATTTGTTGTTTGTTAGGGGAATGGCTGTGGAGGATCCAACTGCTCCACATGGTTTGAGGCTAACGATTGAAGACTATCCGTTTGCCAACGATGGTCTCCTCCTTTGGGATGCCATTAAACAATGGGTTACTGACTATGTCAACCACTACTACCCAAGTGCAAACTCTCTGCAATCTGACACAGAGCTCCAAACATGGTGGACAGAAATTCGAACTGTAGGCCACGCTGACAAACAGAATGCACCAGGCTGGCCGGAACTCAAAACTCCGGAGGACCTAATTGGAATTCTCACAATTATGATCTGGGTACCATCTGGTCACCATTCAGCTGTTAACTTTGGTCAATATACTTTTGCAGGCTATTTCCCAAATAGGCCTACCATTGCAAGGAAAAATATGCCTACTGAAGACCCATCAGAGGAACAGTGGGAATTTTTCTTGAAGAAACCCGAGGTTGCACTCTTGATGTGCTTCCCTTCAAAGATTCAAGCTACAACGGTTATGGCTATTTTGGATGTGTTATCCAATCATTCTCCCGATGAAGAGTATATCGGTAAGGAGATAGAGCCAGCATGGGCAGAAAATCCAACTATAAATGCGGCCTTTGAACGGTTTAGTGGGGAGATGAAGAAGCTTGAAGGCATCATCGATGCCCGGAATGCAGACAAGAATTTCAAAAATAGAAGTGGAGCAGGGGTGGTCCCGTATGAGCTTTTCAAACCATTTTCAGAACCCGGGGTGACAGGAAAGGGAGTTCCTAATAGCATCTCCATTTGAAGATAGAATGCACTCGAGAGACTGAAATTTATAACATGCTTTTGTTATATCTAATTCCTATTAACATCCCTGTTGTCACAGAGGGATCTATTTAACAAAAAGTCCTTGACCTTTGGGTGAAAATCCATCTTTATTCTCACAGCAAAGGAAAGTGTTGAGTTGTGACTTTTCCTAATATTTTTAAGTGTTGGCATTGTGACTTTTCCTAATATTTTAAGGAATTGGCTTAGAATATCTAAATAGATACATTTTTTTTATCAGCAAAAAATAAAAAATTATTCATGTAAAGGAAGGAAACGGATCATTACAACAAAAAGAGGGTGCAAAAGACATTATGGTGAGAAACTAACATCTCAATTAGTTTGGCACCTTGGCTCCCATAGTTCATTTTGTCAGCACATCACCTTGGCTACCAACTTGACACAAACACCCAAATTACATGAAACATATATCTCCAAACAGGACATATTAAAGAAAACTAATCTATGAAACTGGAAAAAAAAAAAACTTCAACCATCAGCATTCAAATATCATCCCAAAGAAGCCAACCAAATGAGAAACAGGAAATCCAGATACTTTTATTTCACAGCCTCACTGTCATCCCTTATAAACCATAAAAATTTGATTTGCACAGAGACATTACCATAATTCCCACTGAGCTACTATCATAAGCACCCTTTCTGTCACTATTTCAGCTCAGCTTTGTGAAAATGATGATTTTGCATTGTGGAATACTCCACTATAAGAGACGAGGTTTTTGGCAACGCTTATTCTAGTGTTGCAAATAAAAGCTTTGCTAAATGTAAGTATTTGTGATAAAAAAAAAAGGCAGCCTTGCAAATATCAAATATAAACGCCATTATTAATTCCACTGAACTAAAACATAGCAAATAAGTCATTATTAACCACATATCTCAAAGGTGTGGCTAATATTCATAATTAGCCACGTTTATTGATTGTTGCTAAGAATTGCAAAATAAATATACACCTTGGCAGGGTGAGTAAATGGAAGTAGTTTAAGTATAATAAAATGTTGACCAATAGCAAGTTATTTATCACTTTTTTTATGACCATGGCGAATAAGTCCTAATTAGCCACTCTTTTGAGGTGTGGCTAATATCTTGAAGAGTTATTTAAAAAGTAAAAACAAAGTTTTCCTCACAAGGAGAACGAAAAGGTGGTTGTATTGCTGCAGGAAATTGCTAATGTCTCAAAATGGTGGCAAATACCAAGTTAAATGCCAAAGTGGCAAATAGTATGTTATCTACCACGCTATAATACAGTGGGCAAGTGATATTTAGCCACGAGTTCTAGGTGTGGCTAATATATTGATAAATAATTAGAAAAATAAAAGTGAAGTTGGTCTTTTAAGTAGAACAGAAAACATGGTTGTTTTCCGACAGAGAATGACCAGCGTTAAAAAATGGTGTTAAATATCGCATTATCTAACACGCTATTCTTGACTGTGGCTAATAGTTTAGAAACTCTTAATTTGCATAGGTCGGATTCTAGGTTGTGATAACAGGTATTGAGATAATTGTTCGTATGACTTATGTAAAGATTATATACAAAACACGTTTTGTCTATCCGAATTAGTTAATTATAATATCATACCCATAATCCTAACATTTATTATTATTATTTTTTTATTTTTTCCCTTCTACTAGGCATAGTATCATCAATAGAACCAAATTTCGTCTACAGACAACAATATTGTATAACCAAATCTATTTATCAAAATTTAATGTAAGGAATCCTCAACCGAGCAGGGAACCATTAGCCAAAAAAAAAAAAAAATCTCTAAAATTTGTAATTAATAGTTACTGATAAAAAAAATTTAATCATAAAAACCTTATTAAATTATATTAATGGTGTCAGAATACGATTATGTTGACCGAAAAATAATTTCTTTAGCCCCAAAATAACTCAAATTTTCTTCTTTATTTTTAAGACAAGAAGTCAAAGTAAACTTAGGAGTCAGTAGATAGGACATGTAATGAGAACATTCCCTACCGTCCTCTTGAAGGAAGTCCAATTCTGTATTGAACATAAAGAGTTGTGAGGGGTTTGAATTTGCTGATGGGACGGGACATGAACTGCATGGAATTGGATTTTTGACTTAATTCTTGAGTAATTTCCGCGGTATTGAATTCCATTCCTTTTTACTTAGAATGGAATTCAACCATTCAAAGCCCCCTTGCCAAGATTTACCAAAAAAAAAAAAAAAGCCCCCTTGCCAAGTATGCACATTCCTACCTGAAGAAAGTAAAATGACGCGAGAAAACACCCCTAAAAACTATTGTTTATATAGTATGTTTATATAGTATGTGTATATATATATATGTATATATATACGTAATCAGATTTAGATATGTGAAAAATTTAATGAATTATAAAAATATTAAAAAATATTTCTATAATTATATATATAATCGGATTGGGACAGACTACTTTCCCCATCCCAGCCCATGATAAATATTAGTATTTTTTTTTCCATTTTTGTTTTACACCGTTTATTTTATTTCCAAATCGGTTTTATTAAAGGTGAGATGGGACAGTGACGTGGGGACAATGTCTTTTGTCATTCCTACTTGTAAGCTCCTTCATGGCAAATACCAATTAGCACCAGGAATGGTCATATAATGACTCCAGAGTTTTTATATTGAAAATAGCAATGTAGTGATAGACACGCACCTCCATTGAAAATTTGGAAAGAGTCAACTGAAGCTGGTTTTCCTTGCTGCCAATGTCCCTGCTTTATCAAAAACAATTGTTTTTTTTTTTTTTCTTTCACAAGCTTAAAGAAAGGAGCATAAAACGAGATGGATGAGAAAAGGCAGCCACTAAAACTTAGTTTACTTTGTCAAAAAATTCTTAGTTTTTTTCATGAAAAGCAATTTGTGAAAACTCTGTGAATACAAACATGGCGTGATAAGCATTGGATTGTATTGTACCTTTCTAATTCCCAAATTTCAAAGATGAAATAGTAGCAAACAATGATATTGAAAGGGGAGGGAGAGACTAAATAGTTTTTCATATTCTTCATTAAACAAATGCTACTGTGCATATACAAGTGTTTAAAACATTGGATTATTGTGACCAGGTTTAGTGTAACATGGCAAAGTCATATTGACACGCCTCAAGTTCGAGGCTAATGCATATACGCATACATATTTACAGGGACGAAGCCAGTAATCTTAGTTGAGGGGCAAAATCTTTGCTTAATATTCGATCATAAATTTAAAAATAAAATATGTATAAAAATTAATATTAATTAATAATATTTTTATAAGTAATTGAATTTATTAATATAATGGAACTTAAAAATTAGTTAAGAAGTGCAACCAACTCAAAAAATACTCAAAAAAAAACCTTAAGTTATACAAACTTGAAGATCAAAAATGAAAATATTATTCATATCTTCAAATTTGAAAGAACTATAAAAATGGGTTAGAGACTAATTTTTTATCCCCACCCTCAAATTTGAAGGTGAGTTAGGAGATGCTCCAAGGTAATGTTACAGTAATGCAAATGGAGAATACTAACATTACTCCCTGAACCATTCAATTTTATTTTCTTTGCAAACCAAACAGGTCAAGAGTCAAAACCATTCAATCAAACTAAAAATATGAAAATTCAAGTCATGCGCCAGTTCATGCATGTCTTTGATTTATATAATTATAAATACCCCCCTCTCCTGCATTTATTCTCCACATACATTTCTATCTAGTCTTTACTTGCCAAAACAAGATGAGACCTCTAAATGTTGTTTTAGCCATTACAGCTCTACTTTTCCTTCTAAGCATCAAACCCTATGAAGCTAGTCGACTTTTAGATGGTGAAGTACAAAAGTGGATGAAAACTAAAAATCTTCTGTTACAATCTCTTGCGGGTACTCCAGTCACCCCGTCTGCACCAAATCCGACCACCCCTGGTGGTGTAACAACTACGATAAACCAGAAGGGCTTTGTGGGTCATCTTATGCCGCCGCCTCCTCCTCACCATGCACACCCATAACTCATGGTTCCATTTGGCATGGTTAATAGTCACAAATAAGGCCTCTCAGTTGAAATACGACAACACATTATATATGCAAAATGTAGCTATATACCGAATAAAGAAAACACCTGGGCAAACCAAAGTGTATTTTTTTTTTCTTCATTCTTTAGACGTTGTTAAGACTTGGGTTGTATTTTTTATACTAAGTATAAGTTAAGGTAATATTTTTGATATGTATTCTTTACATTCATCATAGAGAATATATGTAATAAGTGAATTGTAAGTTTTCAATTCATTTTACGAACTAAAGTATGAGTAGTTTGATTTTTATATAATATTGGAGTAATTGTTACTTTATTGAGTCAATTGTGTTCAAGTTATAAGGTGATCTTAAACAACTTTTTAACAATAATCCTGTTGTTACTTTTTCTTTTTATCACTTGAACTCCAAAAAGTATAATTTTAATCATTAAAAAAATAATATTTATAAGCACATGTGAACACATGGAAGTGTGAATAACACTTCCCTTTTTTAATTGAGGAGATTGAATTCGAGTGACTTCATTCTTTTTACAAATTTTAAAATGATAAACTATATTTAGATAGATGTAGAGTCCTCTTCCATATAAAAAAGGGAAAAAAGATATGAAAACATGTTTTATAATAATTAAAAATTGGCCAAATAACATCACTTTTTTCACACAAAAATAAAAAGTGCTCACGATGTCAATGAGAGTAACAAAATTTAAATTTCATACCCAATAATCGATTGACCTCTATTAAAAAAACAAGTGTCTCTTGCGAGTTACTTGAAAATTACAGAGACATTTTCTATGATTTTTTAAATTATACTGACCTTCTATCTGTTATATTAACAATATAAAAAATTTCTCCCTCCGTACAAAATTCTTTATGGTCGGTGTTCAAGTTTCAACTAAATTTTGTTTATGACTAAAAGACCATTATATATTAAAATCGCCATTATTATTTTGAAGAGATTCTATGGAAGGTCTTTGTAATTATCAAATATTACATATGAGGTTAGTGTAATTATCTATAAAGGTAAAATAGTAAATTCATGATTTTCATTAACGTTCGTAGTAAGCCAATTTTATCAGAGTAGCCATAAAAATAGGGACTAGACAGTGGGTGAGCAAGGACATGGAAGCCATGAAAGCTCGCTCCAAGCTTCCTCTCTTTAACTTCTCTCTAAGTTTGAGGTTTCATCAATAGAGGTAAAGGTCTCTTAGACTTAGCATTTTGTGTAAGAGTCACAATTGCATTCTGTTATCCCTGTTTACTTATGTTATATATAAGAACTTTTCATTGTCCTACAACCCCAGTATCAAAGCATCAAATCTAATCAGAGAGAGGAGTTGACCCAATCATAGGTCAACCTGACCTAACTAATGTCAATAAAGTTACTTGGTTAGTGATCCACACATCACCAACCTAATGAGGGAGTACATCATACCAAAAGTTAATAATTAATAAATAAAATAATTATTTATTAATTACAAAAAAATAGAGAAAATACAAAATAAATACATACAATACAAAGAAAAATATTGAGAATTATTATACATAATCTATTATCTAAACATAATGTTAGGGGTCAAATATACCCACTCAAGTGTGTGTATGTGTGTATATATATATGTATGTAAGTACATGTGGGGAAAATAAGAAAAAATGATTAAAAATTATTTTTACCCATCATGTGACTATTATATGATGGAAAAAGTTGTCCACAAACACTTAGAGTGTGTTAGTGTATGTATATATGTGTGTATACATATAAAAAGGGAAAAAGTAAAAAAATAAAAAGATATTACTTATAGGAAAAGAAGAGAGGTGACTTGGTGCAACCTACCAACCACTCACTCTTAGGGCTATTCCATGGCTACACAAGAGTTATAACCACCAAGCATTGGAACCCTCAATTGATAAGAAGTTCATTAAAATTTTGAAGAGGGAACCAGGCATGTAAGCAACCTTTGCTTAGACCCATCACCATCTAGTAAAAGAGTGAAAGAGGGGAAGGAAATTCTTGCCAAGAAAAGGAGCCAAGTTGTCTGAGCAAAGAGAGAAAAAGGAGAGAGAAAATCAAAAGAAATCCAAAGATCTGCTCAAACAAGGAAAAAGGTCGAATTCTTTCACTATATTTGAGATTTTGTGTATTTCTTAAGCATGTTACGTTACTTAGATGAAACTAGAAGCCTTTGAAATGATGGGTTCAAATGAACTGCCATTAACAAGCTTAAATAAGCTACCCTAAAACCGATCATAAGAAAACCCATTTTTTGGGAATGGGGTCGCAATCTAGGCCCAAAATGATTCACAAAGAAAAAAAAATCAAGCTGGTTGGATAAAAAAATAAGCCTGTAATAGCAAGACATAGTCCAAGGGGATAATCAGTCACCCTGTTAAAACTTAGGTTAAACTCTATTTTAAGACCATGGAATCATAAAAGATCAAATGGGGATCAAAATGGTCTAAGAATTGTGAAGTTTGGTAGAGAAACAACGACGAAACTAGTGATTGTAACAACCACCGAAAAATTAGGCCAAGGCCATTTCAGTCATCTTATCGAGATATATCAAGCCAAAACCCTCATAAATGAAATGTAAGACTATAAGGATCAAATTAAGGTGGAAAAGAGGATCGAAAACAATGAGAAAAATAAGTTAGAAACTGAAAATTCTCCAGATTCCAGCGACCGTCGCCGGAGATGGTGATCGATGTGTCTCCAAAAAAACAGGGGAGAAGAATACTTTTTTGGTTAGGTTAGATCCAGGTCCAGGTCAAACTCGTCCCAGACGTGAAAATGGATTTAACAAAGTGCTTCTGTTTTGAAGTTAGTAAAATGTTTTAATAACTAGAATGGATTGTTTGGCTACGAGGATAATAAATTGATTCATTTAAACCTAACTGAAATAGGGATATCCTATCCCAATTCTGAGTGCTTGTTCATTGTTTTGTTTACAACTGAACCTAATGAAAGTTAAATTCAATTATTCCTGTTACAGGACTTAAACAAGTACAATCATGGTAACCAAACGAATTCAATTAATAAAGGAAATATTTTTTCAAAAAAAGGGAAAAAAATTAGCTTGTATTTTTAATACACTTGACTAGGTTGATTTAGTGCATTACCTCCAATTAAGGGTCAAAAGACTCTTATGTCACGACTCTGAATTTTGGGGTATGACATAGCACCTCCCACGAAACCGATATTTACACATCCATTCACATGGATCTCTACACTAAAGGGACTTTCGAATCCATGGGGTATAAAGAAACGAACAAGGTTGGGTCTCTAAGGACAAGCCTCAAGCCCCAATCACCCATGAACCGGCACAAGAAATTCTTGAACATCCTCAATACACTACTCAAACTCATCCTCATAAGCAAGCCACGACTCCTCATTCCTCTTCCACTCTTACTCCTACCTCGGACTCCACCTAACTCATCATTGCCGCACTCTAGCAAATGGAATATGAGATATATACATGAATCAATGTCGTTGAGAAGCTCAACGACTTGGTTGGAAAGGTGGACGCTATTGATAATGATGTGCACATTCTCAAAATTCGGGTAGAGTCATTCTACAAACACAACAATAGGAGATATGAAGAGACAAGAACCAAAATCCTCAATGTAAAAGATACTCTCCATCGTATCCTTAACACATGGAGTAGGCCTCTGCCTCTGCCTCCCCTTGCCCCCAATAATGATTTGCTTTGATAATGGAAGAAGGGGAAAAAGGGTAGATTTTTTTATGTTTTTTGTTTGAAAAGAAAAATAGCATAGATGTTTTTGTTTGAAAAGAAGAAGAACATAGAAGATAGAAAATTCTTTTGTAATGAATTTTATTGAACTTCATATATGAGTCGATCTCCTAAAAATTCTATGTACTTTTTCTAAATTTTGTATTAGATCAATTCAAATCAATGAAATTATATCTTTTGTTATGCATTGATGTCTCTTTGTATGTACTTTGTGCCTCTTGATATATACACTTAAGTGCACACTTACACTACCATGTGGACTCGTATGAAAATTAGTAATTTAAATCCATTTAGGACATTGTAAAGAACATTTATATTAATAAAAATCATATTTCTATTCAACATATGTCAATATGTTTAATATATATGGAATTTTCTTTATGACATGTTTATAAATGACATATATGAATCATGAACTTAAAATCAAACCAAACCCCAATATGCAAAGAATAAATCTTGATAAGGGGGAGACTAACTTTATGAATGCCGACGTTAAAATATTTGAATATCAATTTAAAGCATAAAGTTGATTTATTGAAATATATGCATATTGATAGGGGAACTTTAATATTGTTTCAATGTAATGGCCAATTTTGGGTTTTTCACCACAAGATCTACACTCTCATAATGCATAGCACCAAGTGCTCAACCCACACTATGCCTTCAAGAAATCACACCATGCCAATATGCTTTGATTCCACCATGAAATAATACAGTCTCAATGAAGCATTTTACCAACACATGGAGCATGCTTTAAATAATGCATTCTACTAAAAGCAACAATAATATTTGAATCACAAAACTTCTTCCACATGTATGTATGCTATACACAATCAATGTAAACACATACTCAAGTCACATATTCATAATCTTAACAATTCTCGAGGAACGTAAATCACATACGGCACCAACACATGGAATAAATCATAACTCTCAAAGAATAACAAAGAACAAACAAGCACATAAACAATCAACTCTAGGTCTTTCAAAGCAAACGTTTCCTATGTGATTTTTTAAAATCAAATAAACATATGAATCATTCAATCAACATCGGAAATCACTCCTAAACTTAATCCTATTCCTTACTTAGCAAAATATCATACTTGAAGGGTTTGTCTCAACCCTAGGAAGTTGTATTCGCTGTGCAGTCAAACCAACCAGTGATAATGCGGTCTTCTTACTGTATCTATCTAGAAGATCAAACTGCCTTCTCCTTTCCTTTCGGTGTTCCTAAGATTCACCAATATGTCTTAGTTTATCGTTACATAAATTTAGGCTATTCATCAAATTTTATTTCTCTTTACTATTGGTATCTCTTTTACTTGAATAGACTCTACCATTGAATCCAGAATGTTAAACAAAGTCGATTTAGGCTTTTGCGGAACTCAATTTGCACATCTGTACTAAAAAGGGCAAAATGGTCATTTTGTACTTTTACGGGTCTTTTATTTTTTAGGCCCCATCTCGCAAAACGGACCTCACCATTAGGTTTTAGATGGTCTAAGATAGTCAAAATACACTAATGACTTGTTTAATTTGGACATTGAATTCAATTTACAATTATTTAATTAATTAAATTAAATTATTATTATTATTATATAATATATATACACACATATATATATATATATATATATATTTTGTCGAGATATGTAGCACGGGCGTGCCTGTCTCAGTGGAAAAAAGGGAAGGTTTTAGGTTCTTGGCGTGCGGAGGTTGCCTGTTCGATTCCCAAGGGGCACAGCCCCCTTTTATTTTTCAAAGTATTCCCAATCCAAACGACAGATAGGGTTTAAAACAAGGATGAGGTATCCTTCGCACGTGCGGGCTTATTACATAACCCCTTTATTCATGTGACCAAACGGGCTTGATTCAGTTTAAAATTTAAACCATAACACCCCTAAAACGGCACCGTTCCACTAATGCGATGGCCAACCCCACATCGTGACAACTGTTTGAGTCGACACAATGGTAACCTATCTTGGTCAGGACTCGGCTGAGTCAACTCGCGAGTTGGCTTAGCGGGGTCTTCTTCTTTCCCACACCCTAGCTACTGTTGCCCTAACCTCTACAATTTTTCATTTTGAATTTCGTGCTTTCCTAGTTGATCATTCTTAAGGCTTGATAGCCGAACCTGCAACTTGGTCATTCATGGTCATTTTTGGCCTAAAACTCTTGGAGTTTCTTCTATTGTGATCTATTTATCATAAGGTTCAAGTCCCCATTCTCATATTTAGGTCTTTCACAGAGTTTTTGAGGTTGGGTTTTAAAACCCGTACCTGAAACTAAAATTTCTAGGGTTTCCTTTGAGTCTGAAGGTCGAGGCTTAGTGTTTTTAAAACACTTTGGGAGTCTATTTGCGGTCTCAACAAACCAAACTTGGTTTGGCTTTGGTTGGTTCAGACCTGCTCTTATGGAGGTCTTTCAATGGCTATTCCTCCTAGTTTGAGTATGTCAACCCCTTTTTGACCTTCTAGCTTAATTCTGATCATTTGAGACATCAAAATAAACTCATGCATGTCTAAGAAACTTAAAAAATAGTTTACATATATTCACAAATTCTTAGAGAGAGAAAATATGGTGGTTTGTGTTCACCTCTTTAACAGTGTCTTTCTCCTTTCTTCTCCTTTGTTTTTTACTTCTGAATATCTAGAACTCCTTCCAGTTTCTTATTTTTCTCTCAACTCAAACCGAACATATATGTGTAAGGTAAAACCCACGGTTTCCCCTCTCGGTTCTCTCCTCTTTTTTCTTTCTTTCCATCATCCTTTTTGACTTTTCTGATTTCCTTCTCTTCTCACATCTTTGCATTAAATTTATGAAGATATTTGTTGATATATATATATATATATATGTATATTATATCAACACACATACCTACACACACAATAGTACACATACACCCACTTGCCGACACACACACAGAGCACATGTTGTGCATGCTTTCCTTCTTTTATTTCCTTTCCTTGTATTTTAATACTTATATATGTATGCAATACATTATACTATATATATACACATATATAATACACATTTTATACCCATACATATATATATATATATATATTCATATGTACACGTACATGCTAGTTTTTAAATACGTATACATACACTCATTTTTAACTGTCTATACATATATGTAACGCACACGTGCACGCGAATATGTGCATGCACGCATTACGAGGTATGGTTCTGGGTTGCTCGAGCGTCGTCTGTACTGACTGCATAACTGACACTATTCGTATTTCAAAACCATACAGTACATAAGATATAATGACATTGAGCTTAAACAGCTCGTGTTACAACTGGTATCACACTACTCTACCTAGTCTACCTCGATTTACGTGTCCATGTCCCGGGTCAGGGTATTACAACTAGTATTTTATTTTTTTGAAAATGAAAAATTTGTTCTTAATTTTCAGGTCTCTACACCCTTCCCCCCTTAAAGAAATTTTGGCCTGAAATTTAAAAATATATCTCTTCGACAGAATAATAATAGAAATATACAAAATGTATTGTAACATAGAGACGTGCAGCCTTACCTATGGATCATTCACCTCTCCCTCAACCAGGCAATGTAGAATCTATTACCCTTTCCCCCCCAAAGGAACCTCGTCCATTTGGGCGATGTGCAGTGGTGTGCAGACATCTCCACACCCCTTGCTAGGGTTTAGTTCTAATCCCATCTGTAACGGCCCACTCCACATGGCACAACACATAATGAAATCCTCAAAACATGTTGGCTTATCAATGCTAATATTTTTCCAAGTCCATCCTAGCATCATAACCCACCTCAATAATTCAACACAATAAAATACTCAAGGCTCACAATGATACCTCAAAGCCTCTCACACACTTGCTGACCATCTAACTAATCTCAAATCAAGTCATGAAATCATCTAGTAATTAGTCACAATGGTATCAACATATCACCCGTACCTTAATGTAATTCAATAACCCAGTTCCAAGTTCTATAATCATGAAACTTAAAGTAATGTATCAAGGTTCAAAAGAACAAAACATTAGTGAAACTTTTCACCAATTTAAATCATGAATATACATTAATTCTTACTCACATGTATCGAAACACACGTACATATAAACATATTTAAACATTCTCTTTTACGTGCATTAATAACAATCAGTCTGTATATAAGAAAAAAAATCATAGTCGCGGTACTATAACAAGTATCAAACTAGCAGGCATATATAAAATCAACAAGTAACATTTAATAGCTAACACATAACCTACCATATCAGCACCCAATTATTAAAATCCATCCCAACATATATATATATATATATATATATACATAAATAAACACACAACCTGCTATACATGTAACTAGGTATACATCCAACCCTATGGATATACAGGTTTATAGCCTATCTCACAAACAACAAGCATATAGTCTACCTATTAATTTTACTTGGTCTACCACATAGATATAAGCATGTAATCCCAATGTCATGGTAATCATGGTAGACATAAAAGGATGAGATGCACTAAAATCTATTAGTACGCTAGCCAATGAACTAAAAACAAGGAATGTACCTCAAACCGTAGGAGGTTTAGGGAGTAAATGCCTTAGGTGCAGTTACTGCATAAACACGACCTTGGGTAGTTTGGCCTTTCCTACCTCCCTCTCTCTGTCCAGGAGCTCTAACACTCTATGTGGAGGGTGCAGGCTGGATATATGGTACCGGAGGTCTATGGTCTAACTGTGGCTGTAGCAGAGGCACTTGAGTGTATTGATAGTAATGTGGCCTTTACGAGCTCTGAGAAGTCTATCATTGAGGACAGTTGGCCCTAATATGGCTTGTCTGGTAGCAGGTATAGCAAAGCCGTGGAGCTCCTCACCCCTGACTCTGTGCCTAAGGTGGAAATGACATCAGACTCAATCCAGCCCCGTATCCTTGACTGGGATCTCTCTGCTGGCAATCGGCCACTCTATGGACAGGTTGTCCACACTGGTAACATGTAATAGGTCCCTACGATGCCCCCCTCGAGGAGCAACAGACATAGTAGGCAGGGGGGCTAAGAACTGAATAGACCTCTGTGATGTCGATGTGGAAGATGCACCAGGTCCGGAACCTCTTCAATGGTCTCCCACCAATGTTGGTCATGGCAGGCATAGTAGGCTTGTCACGCCCCGAATTTCTACAAACCCGAGGCGCGACTGACGAGACAGAAAATAAAATAAATAAAAGGACAAATGTAAATAAATCCACTAAACAATCATCCATTCCCATCAATACATAAAATAACATAAGTACATCTCACAACTGCATCGTTCATAGGTCATTCAGGCTTAAGCCCTTACATTACAAAATATAAGTCCCATGGACCAAAATATATCACGTGCTTACCCCATCAGGGTATCACAGAGTCTCAAGTGGCTGGAGGATCCTCATCTGAAAAATGTTGCCCACGAATGGGTCAGCTCAACTGCTGGTATGATGAAGTGCTAATGCAAGAAATAAAGCTAAGGCGTGGCATATGCAAAGTGTACATTTATATCTAATGACATTCAAAGCATCGCAATAATATATATGAATGGCATGCGTGACGCACCCATGCACAACTCTATGCCACACCCATGTCTCGTTTACGGGTACTCCCCGATGGCACGGAGTACCAATGCAATGGCCAATTTTGGGTTTTTCACCATAGGATCTACACCCTCCTAATGCAAAGCACCACGTGCTCACCCACGCCATGTTCTCAAAGGATTCATCATATGCCAATATGCCAATGCAATCTCAATGAAACATGGTTTCCACAATATAGCATGCTCGAGACAATAATACATAAATCACCCGCCGATTCCACATGCAAGCATATCTCATATAATCAACTTAAACATATGTCATGATTCAAGTTCATCGTTCACTAAATTCTCATAAAGTACAAGTAACATGTAAGCATGTGAACAACCAACTCCAAATCATCAAGTAAACACATTCCAAATAAACACATAAGTCATTCCAGTCATTCACTAGAACATTCTTAACTTAACTTCATTTCTAACATTAGCAAAACACCATACCTAACGGGTTGGTCTCAACCCTAGAAGATTGTGCACGATATGTAACTGAACTGGTCAATGAAAATGCAGGAAGTCAGATCGCCCTCTCCTGTCCTGTCAGTATCCCTAAAAGCATAAATTACAACTCAGTCTATTGTCATTTGAATTTATGCTATTCATCAAATTTTATGTCTTTAATTCATAGGTTTCTATTTTGCTAAATTAAACTCTGTCATTGAGTCTAGGACGTCGAAGAAAATAAGTTTAGGTTTTCGTAGAACTCGATTCGGACATCTGGGTTCAAAAGGGCAAAACAGTCATTTTGTACTTTTCACGGGCCCTTACATTTCGTGACCTCTTTTCACAAATTAGACTCCACGGTTGAGTCTGGAATGTTCGAGATAATAAAGTTTCACTATTTGTTTACCTAATTCAGAGTTCGTTTGACTGTACTTCAATTCAGGGGCATTTTGGTAAATTTCAAGGTTACTACGGGTCTTTTATTTTTTGGGATCCCATCTCATAAAACGGACCTCACCATTGGTCTCAGAATGGTCGAGATAGTCAAAATACACTAATGACTTGTCCCATTTGGACTCCGAATTATTTTAGCATATTTAAATAATTAAATTAATTTAATTAACTAATTAATTAATTAATTAAATTAATATTTTATTCAGAAGGGTCAAACCATAATAACCAATTGTTGGGGGCGTCAATTTGTAAATTTTGAAAATTCTGGGTCAAGGTTTAATTTCTAAAAAGTCCAAGGTTAGATTTGAAATTTCCAATTTTCTATTATTCTCAATTCGGTTACCCAAGCAGGGATTAATCCAGAACAGGGATAGGATATCCCTGTTCCTATTTCAATTTAAATTTTTAATATCTTAAGTCCGTAACCAAACAAACCCAATTGGTTTTTAATTTAAAACCTTAGACCGACACGTGGTAGGGGCGGTTCAGCCCCGCCCGAACCGGACCCGAAACCCGACCCGAACAGTGCCCCTTCTTCCCCGATTTCCCGGTGAGCCTCCGGTAGGGTTCCGGCGCCTTCTCCGGCGCTGGCGACTGGTCTCCGGCGAGATTTTCAGGTTTTAAAAATGCAGTTTCCTTTATTTTCTCCCAAGGATTTCATATATAGGTTCGGTTTTGGATTCAACCTATTAGATTTTCACGAAATAGAGGGTCAACCCCTCGGTCAAAACTCCGGCCGACCCTATTCTTTCATTTTCGTGACTCCTCGGTCACGGTTTAACCCCCATTTCAATCCCAAATGGTTTCTGCACCTCCTAGGGTTCATTCCCTATCATTTAAACTAAGTTTTTCACATAAAATGACAAGACCCATTTCTTATAACCGAGACCTGCAACTCACATTTTCTATCTCATTTCTTAACCATTTTCTTTTATTCTTTTTGCAAAATAAACCCTACAACATGCTCTCTAAGATCATATACATTAAAGTAATTATCATGCTTTTAAAAAATTCAAAACAGAATGGTCACTTACGATTTTTCTGTTGGTTTCTCTCTATAGCCGTGCACCTCTTTCACCCTTTAGTTCTAAGCTTGTATCAAGCTCCAAAAAACTCCTATTTTCAGTACTCTCTCTCTCTCTCTCTCTCTCTCTCTCTCTCTCTCTTCTGCTTTTCTTTCCTTCTCTTCTCCCAACCGAGACCACACATATACACCACTCACCCACTCTCACACGTCTCTCACACCACAGCCCCTTTTCTTGACTTCTCTCAACCTGCTCAGCCACCCTGTTTCCTTCCCCCCATGCAGCTTTGCATTTAATGCAAAGCTGCCCTATATACCCTATATATATATATCACTCATCACACACACTAGACACACACACACTCTCCACCAACACCTCACACACACACTCAGTTGGTCACAACACACACACACCCGTCCAGTTACACACACACCCCAACCAGATCTGATATATATATATATATATATATACCTATGCATATCCACATACACATTCACATACATCATTCCACACACATATACATGTTACATATACATACATCCATACATTTACTAATAATAATACACATTTTAATATCAATAATAATAATAATAATAATGATAATAATAAAAACAAGTAATAATAAAAAAAAAAATTTTCATGTCATTATAAGGCTCGACAGGCATAGTCATTTGTCCTGTGGCTGCCCCGCCCTAGGTTCGGGATTCTCTAATCCCTCTAAGGTCGGCCAGCTCCCTCTCTACTCTGGTGGCCTTAGTCACTAACTTCTCATAGGTGTTAATAATGTGTTCGGCCAATCTATCCCTAATGGAGGTCTTTAACCCCTTGACAAAATAAAGGACTTTCAATCGCTCTTCCCTAATAATATATGGGGCAAATCTCCCCAACGCAATGAATCGGGACTCATACTGAGTCACTGTCATATCCCTCTAGAGAAGTGCCACAAACTCGTCCATAAATCCTATTCTGGCAGTCTCGGAAAAAATAATGGTCATTAAACATGGCCACAAATGCATCCCATCCCTCCCTTAAACCTATTTATCTGGTTAGCAGCCACTCTCCACCATTGACTGGCCAACTCTATGAACTTGAAAGGTGCCACATCGAATCCTCAAGTGTGGCTCAACAATCCCCTAGGAGTCTAAAATCCTAGTGATCTAATCCAACCACTCCTCAGCCACTAAAGGGTCTGGCTGCCCCGCAAAAGTAGGAGGCCTCATCCGCTGGAACACCTTCATCACGAAGGTATCCCTAGTCTCCCCACTAGTAGGCCTGGTCTCCTGCATGGCTCGAAAACATTCCTATATAATGGCCGCCATATCTCTAGGCACCAATGGTTTGCTCCACCTCCTCTACTAGGGCAGGTGCAGGGGCAACAGCCTCCTCAGCTGCGCTATGGGCAAGTGCAGCGGCTCGGGGTCGACCATGCCATAGGTGGGTAGCAGCCCTAGGCCTACCTCGTCTAGGTGGTCCAGCTCTCGCAGGAACTCTCCTTGGTGGTATGAGTCTACAAATCTAAGGGAAGAAAATATTAACACCTCCTTTCACATTAGACATAGGCATTTTAAACAAATACTAAGCATGTACTTGTCAGCAACTCACACTTCACAAGTAACAAACATAACATGTTATGACATACTTGCCTAATCCACACTTATATAACTAACATCAACCATCCTGACCCGTTGGTTACACTAAACAATTAACACCGATTTCTAACACAACCCTTCGCATGGAAGGAATTCATTTAAACAATAATATATGCATACTCAAGTCATGCTAGTTTTCAACTAGCCTACCAATACTTAACCCTAAGTGAATGCTATCCAAAAAGAACACATCTCTCTACAAAAGAATTTAACACAATGATATCTTCAATATTTTTGGCACAAATACTCTAAGTTTCCACTATCCAGTCTATATACAAAAATCTCCACAGGTCTAAATTCTTATCTTTTTTTTTTTGCATTCTAAGGTTTTATGTGTCTTCTTATTTATGGTCTTCTACCTCATTGGCATTTGTTCATTTTAAGGTTTTATAATCCATTCATTATTTCTTACTTTTATAGTTAGGTAATAACCCTTTATGGATCATAACTCCTTTTGTTACTGGCTGATAGGGCGCCATCCATCAACTGTAACGTAAGACTTGAGGCCAATCCAGTCTGTATAAATATCATAGTCATAGTACTATAATCCATGAATATCGGGGACTAACCTAGCATACACATATATATATATATATATATATATGAGAACACAACCGACCAGGTAGATGACTAGGTCCACAGTCTATCTCATAAATAACTAGGCATACCGCCTACTGTATATATAACTAAGTGCACAACCTATATCTCAAATAACTAGGCATACGGCCTGTCCCATAAAATATACGGTCTATCACATAGACATGAGTTTCTAATCTTAGTCAACCATTATATCAAACAATCACGTACTCTCAGTCAATCGAAAAATCAAGTATAGTGCATTCCTGTGCACACCAATGCAACACGTGCACATAAAACATACCACCCAAACTAGCCCCAAATAACTTAAGGTCTAAACATTTCCCACTTTCCTGAGGTATTCGAACCTATGCTCTGATACCACATTGTCACGCCCCGAATTTCCACGAACCCGGAGAGTGAGTGAGAAACGAAATAAGAAAAGAAAATAAAAGATAATTTAAGGGATTTAATTAAATATGCATTCATTCCCTTCAACATATATAAATATTAGGCACATTCAATAAATACATCCTATATGTCATTTGGGTTTAAGCCCTTACATCACAAAGTACGCCCCAAGGGCCAAATATACTTCAAGGTTCTCTTCCCCTCCTTTCTCCTAAACTTCATCAAGTCTCATGTACCAGGAGCGTCATTTGTAATATGATATCCCACAAATGGGTCAGCGCAACTGTTGGTATGACACAGTGCTAATGCAAGGAACAAAAGTAAGGCGTGGCATGTGCAAGTGTACATTCATTTCTACATGCCTCCCTAATCATCCATATAATGTAATGGTAATGTTCATAATGCATCCATACAAACTCTATGCCACATCCATGAATTCATTAATACGATGTAATGAAAATATACGTGACACACCCATGCAACTGTATGCCACACCCATGTCTCGTTTACAGATCGTTCCCGATGGACCTTGAGTACCAATACCCGTTCAGGGATCACTTCTGTTGGATACTGGGCACCAATGCAATGGCCAATTTTGGGTTTTCATCACAGGATCTACACTCTCATAATGCATAGCACCAAGTGCTCAACCCACACTATGCCTTCAAGAAATCACACCATGCCAATATGCTTTGATTCCACCATGAAATAATACAGTCTCAATGAAGCATTTTACCAACACATGGAGCAGGCTTTAAATAATGCATTCTACTAAAAGCAACAATAATATTTGAATCACAAAACTTCTTCCACATGTATGTATGCTATACACAATCAATGTAAACACATACTCATGTCATATATTCATAATCTTAACAATTCTCGAAGAACGTAAATCACGTACAACACCAACACATGGAATAAATCATAACTCTCAAAGAATAACAAAGAACAAACAAGCACATAAACAATCAACTCTAGATTTTTTAAAGAAAACGTTTCCAATGTAATTTTCTAACATCAAATAAACATATGAATCATTCAATCAACATCGAAATCACTCCTAAACTTAATCCTATTCCTTACTTAGCAAAATATCATACCTGAAGGGTTTGTCTCAACCCTAAGAAGTTGTATTCGCTGTGCAGTCAAACCAACTGGTGATAATGCAGTCCTCTTACTGTATCTATCTAGACGATCAAACTGCCTTCTCCTTTCCTTTCGGTGTTCCTAAGATTCACCAACATGTCTCAGTTTATCGTTACATGAATTTATGTTATTCATCAAATTTTATGTGTCTTTACTATTGGTATCTCTTTTACTTGAATAAACTCTACCATTGAATCCGGAATGTTGAACAAAGTCGATTTAGGAATAAAGAGGGACATAGCTGAGTTTATAGCACGATGTATAAAATGCCAGCAGATCAAAGTCAAACACCAAAGACCTAGTGGACCATTATAGCCGCTTCCAATACCTGAGTGGAAATGGGGGCACATCACTATGGACTTTGTCTCAGGATTGCCAAGGACGACTTGAGGGAGTGACTCGATATGGGTGATTGTAAACAGATTAACAAAGACAGCTCACTTCCTGGCAACCAAGACAACCCAATCATTAGAGCGGTTGGCAGCGCTCTACATCCAAGAGATAGTTCGACTACACGAAGTTCCGATATCTATTGTGTCTGAACAAGATCCGAGGTTTATGTCCAGATTTTGAAGGAGCTTATAAAATGCAATGCGCACGGGGCTTAGTCTCAGCACAGCCTACCATCCCAAGACTGATAGGCAATTCGAGAGGACCATTCAGACACTGGAAAACTTGTTGAGATTTTGTGTCTTGGACTTCAAAAGGAGTTGGGAGGATTCGCTTCCACTGGTAGAGTTCACTTACAATTACAACTACCAGTCTAGCATTGGGATGGCTCCATACGAGGCACTATATGGTAGGAAGTGCCGATCTCCAGTGTGTTGGACCGAGGTAGGCGAGAGAAAGTTATATGGCCCTGAGATGGTAGAGCAGACTTCAGAAAAGATCCGATTGATTAAGCAGTGGCTACTAGCAACCCAAAGCCATTAAAAGAGTTATGCCGACGTTCGGAGACGTGAGCTAGAGTTTGAAGAGGGTGACTTTGTGTTTCTAAAGGTGTCGCCCATGAAGGGCGTAGTGAGATTTGGGAAGAAAGGGAAGTTGGGACCCCGCTACATTAGACCATTTGAGGTTATGAAATGAGTCAGACCAGTGGCGTACCGACTTACCTTACCAGCGGAGTTAGCACATGTGCATAATGTCTTTCACGTGTCCATGTAAAGGAAGTGTTTACATGATCCCAGCCAAGTGGTCGAGCACGAACCACTAGATGTTCAGGAGGATTTGACATATGTTGAGCGTCCAGTGCAGATCCTAGATCGTCGAGAGCAAGTTTTGAGAAATAAAACCATCCCGCTTGTGAAGGTACATTGGACGAACCATCAGGTTGAAGAAGCTACATGGGAAAGAGATGATGAAGTACGTGCTAAGTACCCATACCTCTTTGTAGTATGAGATGCGCCAAGTTTGAGGTCAAACTTTTTTTGAGAGGGGAAAGATGTAATACCCCAAAAATTTAACTAAATGGTCATATGACATATTTAAATACGTGTCTAAATATATATATATATATATGTGCATATAATATGTACACACATTAAAGTGTGCATATATGTGTGTCTATATAATATATATATATATATATATATATATATAATCAGCCAACAGTTAATGAAAGTTGAAAAACGAAAGCTGAAAAATCAGTAAGTTGAAAAAAAAAAAAAAAAAAGCTGGAAGATGAAGAAAAATCAACAGCTTCTAGAATGCTTACTGCCACTTCCTTCTTTTCAACCGAAAAATATATATAAATATATATATATATATATATATATATATATATAATTATAGAAGCATCCATGTTGATATATATATATATATATATATATGTATATATGTGTGTGTGTGTGCGCGCAACTGAGTGTGTGGTAGAAACCAGCTAGAGAGAAAGAGAGAAAGAGAGATTGTGTGTGTTTATACAAGTGTGTGTGCATGCATGTGTGTGCCCACTCAGAGGTGCACAAGGAGGGAGGAGACTGAGCTGTTTTGAAGGAACTTGAGAGGGTAAGAACTAAGCCACTATTGAGAGAGGAACCACCAAGGTATAAGAGCTCACAACTGTTATTATTTTTTTTTGAATTTTGGTGCTATTTTAGTTTTGTTGAGCCTTATAATTGCATGCATGTACTAGGGATAATAAGGGTAAGAAAATAGGACGCAACTGGTCAAGTCTGAATGATTTTGGGCTTGAAACCATGAGAAACCGAGAAGGACCTCCATTGTTGAACCTTCAACAATGCAAGTCTGAGTCGACCAACAAATAAAGTGTTTTTGAAGCTTTAAGGTTAAACTAGACCTCATGAGGGTTCTAAAAACCCTAACCAGCGACGCAAACACCTTAAAAAAGACCACTGAAACTGAACTTGCAGGTCTCGGGTTTGAAACCCAAACATTGAAATAGGTTCATAAACCTTGTTTTTATAATGGGGATCGAACCCCCTTTCCATGACAGTCAAAACGAGCCAAACCTCGCATGGTTTGGTGACAAAATGAACATTTACGAAGCAGTCATAATGACCCATCTATTCACAGATTACGTGGGGGAAAGACCCTTTGGGGGTCTTGTATGTCCTTCAGGACCTGAGAGATAAGAGCTCTAGCAGTATTCAGTAAGCCCGGGATAAAGAGGCAAATCTGAATGTGCGTTACAGAGGGGTATATCGGGCCTTGGGTGATTCACGCATTTCTGGGTTACTAGAATTCTATGATGATATATTTTTGTATTCGTTGCATAATCATATTCTATGCCCTGTAAATGATCATATTATTGTAAGCATGATACATTTTTGATTGGCTAACGTTTTGTTGTGGCAGCGATTCATCATGATAGGCTAGATCCCATTTTGATTGATCTATTATCATCTTCTTATATCTTATTTTGGGGATAAGCCTTTTGGACCCTCGGGTCATTGTTGTACATCTTGGTGACTGGCTATTGACAACCTGTTGTTTCTTTATCTCATTATTCTTGTGTACTAACCCTAACCCATGTTAAAGCTAGGAAATTACATACTGGGCTTTGTTAGCTCACCCCTCCTTATTTTTTTTAGGACAACAGGAAGTAGGAAAACCCTTAGGCGCTCCGGAGTTTTAGACGCCTGCTAGCAACTGGTAGCTCTTTTAGCGAGTTTTTGTATTAATTTGGATACTATAAGGTCTTAATATCTCCCATGTCACCACGGTCCTGTCAGTTTGTATTTTGAAGGATTTGTACTTATAAACACTTATGCTTTTTTGGCATGTACTAAATGATGACCTGATTATGCTAATAGATTTACTGTTGATTATTTTGTTAAAAGCCTTATGCAGTATTTTCAGATCTTTTTGGCGAGGTACGGCCCACAGGCCGCAGACCCGGTCGCGGACCCCTAATCTGTATAGGGTGGGTTTTGGGTTGTGACATTGTTAAGACTTGGGTTGTATTTTATATACTAGTATAAGTTAAGGTGATGCTGTTGATGTTTTTTCTTTGCCTTCATGACAGAAAATAAATGTAATATGTGAATTGTAAGTGTTCACTTCTTGTTACTTCTATTAGGATTTATGCCCTAAAATTCTTGTGTACGTGTAATGACATTTAATAAATAAAAATTATTATATTTGAAAATTATTTTTAGCATTTAGCATATAGTTTATTTCATGAGATGAATGAGTGTCCTCAAGCAATATTATATGTGATTGTGGTGTATAGAGTGTGACTCGTGCATAGAAGATCATAATCATAAGTTCCTTATGGCTTGAAAACATTGTTCACAATTTTGATAAATTTGGACAATTTATCGGATATGACTGTAACGCTCTAACTTTTATGTGATATGGTGATTTATCTTGATTATCGAAATGGTAATTTCAAGTTAGGGTATTAGTGCATATGATGCATTGAACATGATCAATTTGAAAACTAATCATGAAATTATTGTCAGTTAAATTTGGATTCTCATAACTACTAAATTGCAAACTCTCTTAATTCGAGGATAATAGTGGAATTGAATCCAAAGTATTGATTAGTTTAATTTACCAATGAGTGAGATCTTTTTTTGTCAATACCTTGATATTTTGGGTGATTAATATGATAGAATTTGAAAACACATATTTTCAATATGAAATTCATAGTCTCATTATGAGATATAAATTGATATCCCCTTGAAGTGATTTATGGGACTTGATCACTTGAGTTCAGATTTGGCATATTTTAGTAAATTGTTTACGAAAGGGAATGTGATCAAATTATTAAATTAAGTACTCAAGGTATTTAAGAAGTAAATAGAAAGGTAGACAGTAAATTACTTAGTTCTATTTACGAATATCAAATTATGGAAGCACTTGTTTATAATGATTTAATTGGTTAAGGGATAGACTTACATTTTTGTAAGTCTTGTGACTTCTATATAATTTACATGAATTTTATAGTGCAATTATAATTTTATAATAGTGTAAATTATAATTAATCAAATTTTGAAGGAGTTATGACATAATAGAAATTTCTTAATCTTATTAGAGCTAGGACTCGTGGGTCCCTTATGATCCCTTCTCTTGTCTCTATATAACGAATACACACGTATACCCATAAAAAAGTTCTCTCAGGTTGAGAACCCACACTCTTGTGGTTGCTTGGCACATTGAGGAATAGAGAGGAAGATTAAAGATTTTGAAACTCTTCAAATTCATTCCAAAATCAGATTTGAGATTTTTATTTCTTCCTGATTAATTTCTACATAATTAAAGAAATTAAATTTTGAATTTTCAAAAGAATTTTGATATTCAATTGCATGCGCTTTCAATTTTTTTTTTTTTCACCAACTTCATCACAAACTAAACTCCAGAAGTTTGATTTTTAAATAATATTAGATTATTTGAATCTTATTGAGTCAGTTGTGTTCACGTTAAAAGGTAATCTTAAACAAAATCTTAATTTAGCATATTGAGTTTGCGTAATTGGACTCTTTTTACATATAGGTAGATATAGAGTTCTCTACCATATAAACGAGGAGAAAAAAAGGGTATGAAAAATCTTTTCTGTAATAATTAAAAATTAGTTGAATGACATCACGTGTTTTTTTACCAAAAAACGAAAAGAAAAAAAGGGTCACAATTTGAAATCTCACTATGAATGAGGGTACAAAATAAATGAGAGTTAGCAGGATTTAAATTCCATACCCAACAATTGATTAACCTTTATTGAAAAAATAAAGAAAAATTACACTGATTTTCTTAAATTATCCGACAATTATAGGATATAAATAGATGTAGTGTTTTCCATCATATAAAAAAGGGAAAAAAGATATGAAAAACTTTTGCTATAATAATTAAAAATTTAATGAATGACATCACATGCTTCTCTCACAAAAAGAGGTCACAATTTGAAGTTTCAATTCGAGGGGTGGAACAAAAAATGATAGCTTGTAGGATTACAATTTCATACCCAACAATTGATTGGCATTTATCGAAAAAAAACAAGAGATGATTATACTGATCTTTTTTGAGTTATTAGATTTGTTTGTCAATATGAGAAAGGGATTTGATAAATTAGTCTTGATGATCTTGTAAAGTTAGTGTTTGGGAAAAAAAAAAGAAAAGAGACTCACTCATAGTACCAGAAGTAAATAATGAGAGAGGCTTGGAATTATTAATCATATTACTATTAGTAAAAAGGAGAGCTAATCTACCCTTATCCAATTCATGAAACAAACCTGATACAAAGTGTAATATCCCGACCCGGGATACGTCACGTATACCGAGGTAAGTCGGTTATATAGTATAACTTGAACGGTAAGATATATATATCATGGTATTTCATGGAAATGTATGACTGGAAACTGTAAATGATGGAACTGAATGACCAAGGCTGGGTAACACCCGAGCACCATAGGGCATTGCATCGTAATGCGTGCATGCACGTATTTTCATGCATGCATACGTGAACATGGATGAGTAGCTCGATAAAAATGAATGTATGTAAATATGATTAAAAACGGATTTATACCCCTACGCATGAATATATATACATGTATAAAGGATGTATTTTATGTGTATATGTGTACATGTATAATATAATGTATTATACATATATTATGTATATATGTATATGTAAAATAAATAAAAAAGGAAAAGAAAAAGGGAAAAAGGGGGCTGTTATCAGCCGTGAGTGTGTGAGTGGGTGAAGATATATATATATACATATATATATATATATGTATCAAAAGGTGTGTGTGTGTGTGTACGGTTGAATGTGTGTGTGTAAGGAGTTGAGTGTATAACACTCAATAGGGAGTGGTGGAAACAGAAAGTGGGTGATGGAGTGTGTAAGGAGATCTTAGGGTATGGTAAGGTCTGATTAGAGAGAGAGAGAGAGAGAGAGGGGCTGGTATTGATAAGTGCACATATGCATTGTGCACGGCCGAGTTTGAAGGTGAAAAACAAAAGAGAAAAGAGAGTTTTGGAGTGAGAAGGAAGGGGAACAAATCTGGAGTAGAGGCGCGAGGAAGAGGGGCTCAACACCAAGAGAATCCGAACTTGGAGGTAAGCCACTGTTTCTGTTTTGAAACGTTATAGCATGATTCGAATTATTTTGAATATAGGGTCTAAACAAGCATGAAAAATGGCGTTGATAGGAACAAACCGTACCTCATTTGGTTCACAAATGAGGGAGAAAATTCGAGTTGCAGGATTCGGAGGATAATCTGGGTTTCACTGATTTTACGTTTAAAACTTTGCATTTAGTTTGTAAAAATGTTGGTATGAAGTGCAAAAACACTTTAGGATCAAAATGGGTTTAAAATCGAGAAGAAACAGTCATGAAAATGAAAAATATCACTTGGCCAGAGAATCGGCCGGAGGTATTTGGACCCATATTCGTAAAGATCAAGACGGTCTTGATCAGAACGGAGGATGGATTCATGATCCCCATACGATGGAGAATAAAACGACATTCAAAAAGAAGGGAAAATCCATCGGAAACCGGTGACCGTCGCTGGAGAAGGTCACTGTTCACCACCGGAACCCTACTGGTCCTCTGTCGGATTATCGGGGAAGAAGGGGTCAAGTGGGTGATCGAAACGGTGACTTGTTGGGACCGGTTGTCTCGATACTGCGTCGTTTGGACATGAGATCTTTTAAATATAAATGAAATGGACTGTTTGGTTACGAGTTTTAGAAATTTAATTGGAAATTAAATTGTCTAGGGATATGCTATTCGGGTTTAGAGCCATTGATCGCCGTTTGGTTTCCAAACCTGAAGAAAAATAAAAAGGGGCCGTAGCCCCTGAGGATCGAAACTGAGACCTAGAGGGGTGGGCTAAGCCCAAACCACTCGGACACAGGCAACGCCTGTGCTCTGACTTGGATTCAAAAATATATAATATATATAAGGGATAAAAAATGGAAAAAAGGAACAGAAGGGACTGCTCTCCCCACGGATCGAACCTGTGATGTTTTTGGAGGGGAGGTGGCACGCATCCAACATACCACCAGTACGCACCCGTCCATTTGGGGCAAGGATAATGTATATATATTATACCTAATGATATAATTTAATTTATTAGATTAATTAAATTAAATAAATGAAAAATGACCCGATGTCCAATTGAGACAAGTCATTAGTGCATTTTGACTTTCTCGGACCTACTGAGTCCAACGGTGGGATCCGTTTTACGAGATGGGACCCCGAAGGATAAAATACCGTAAAAGTGTAAAACGACCATTTTGCCCTTTTTAGTACAAAGGTCCAAATGGAATTCCGCGAAAGCCTAAACCGACTTTCTTCGGCATTCCGGACTCAATGGTAAAGTCTAAATTAGTATTTGAAATACTTACGATAGAAAGGCATAAAATTTGATGAATAGCATTTATTCTAAAACGTATTCACTGATATATAGGGAACTCGAAAGGCAAGGGTACACTCATGGATTCCTGATCTAGAATCACGATAGAGGTAAGTGGATCACTCTCTCTTACATGTGGTGTTTCCACAAGCCAAGTTCATTCTTTTACTGCCAAACTCGTACTCTTGAATGTATTGATATCCTTGTGTTTCACAATTCGATATTTTCCTATCTTATGGACATGTGATTGACTGATGTATCATTGTTATCATGTTTCACTGTGCCTTGAAAGTACCTCATGTTATTGCTATCCACAATGTGATATTGTTCTATCTTGTGGACATTCATTGACTGTTGTATCATTGTTATCATGTTGAACCATGCCTTGAAAGGCGTACTGTTATGTTTTGATTGAATCTATGATATTCCATTTTATACTTCTATGGAATCACGAATGATCATGATATGTTATGAATACCGGATTTGTGCTCAGTCACAACATCCATCCGATGCTTCTGTATTGACTGGAGACCTAAGGGTCAAGTCCATGAATGGACTGGTGGCAGGAATGAATTCCTCGAAGGCTTTCCACCGGCAATTGACTGGCATGATCACTGGCATTTCATTGCATTTCCACTGGCATTTCATTTGCAATTTCACTGGCATGTTACAGAATAAAAGCATCTCTTATGACTGACAGAACTTGATTGTTGAATGGCACTATTCCTTATGATTCTTCAAGTCCTGAAGGACTTGCATTGATTGATTTGATTGTGATCGGTTCATAGTGGCAGTACTTCATTGTTGTTATATTATCATTGAATTTCTTCATATTGATATTATACCCAATGCTTCTGATTGTGTATTGTGATTACTGTTCATTGGCCCTTGTGGCAACTGTTTTCATTGGCCCTCGTGGCAATTGTTTCCATTGGCCCTCGTGGAAATTGTTTCCATTGGCTATCACAGTATCTTATTCTTATGATTGGCTATCATAATCTTATTCATGGATTCATTGATCATCGATACCAGTGTTGGAGATTTGCATTTACTTACTGAGCTTTGTAGCTCATTCCACCCCACTTACCCCCCATTTCAGGTGATGACGCTGCGAGACCCCAGTAGGAGTCTGAGAGCGTAGGGGGACATTTTGAAGTACGGTATCGGTCTATATTAGTTCTCCCATGTATTCACCACCCCCGGGTGCTGGTTACGTTTAGTTCTCATTTTGTCTTATGAAGAACTATGTCATTTATTTAATAGACTTCCACTGTTTTTAAATTATTTAAAAGACTTCCGCTGGATTACTGTAATTGATAAAGACTTCCGCTGTTCATTGTATAAAGTTTTTAGTACATTGCATATTAGTACTATGATACAGGAATGGAAAAAGTAGGGACAGCCTTCAGGTTGGCCCCGTGACACGAGATCCGCATAGGGTGGGTTTCGGGTCGTGACACAAAGACCTCATCTTACGTGATTTTTAAAATTACATTAACCGCTACTCTCTTTTACTGACTATTTACAAATTTCTTATTTTGTACAAAATTTGTTACTGACGGTGTTAGGATTCCAACTAAATTTTTTTATATAAATAAATTACTCTTATATATTACACTGATCTCCCTTATCTTTTAGAAATTATGTGGGAAGTCTCTTTAATTTAGGGGTGCAACTCGAGCGGTTCAAGCTTGAGTTCGGGCTTAGTCATGCCAAGCCCAGTCCAAATTCTAAAACAATCAACTTGAACCCGAGCCCAAATTTGAACTCAACAACCCAAACCGAATTAAAATTCATTAGTACTGGCTTCAACCGGAACCCAATGAATTTTTAATAATTTAAATTATCAATTCAATTTTCTAGATTTTATTGACAACTCTTCAATAAATTATTTATTTTTTCTATTTTAATTATACATTAAAAGTCCCATATCTCTTAGTTTGTAAAATGTTAAATATTAACAAGTTCTGAAAATTAAAAAAATAAAAATAGTAGTATTTGTAAGAAATTTCTACTAATTTATTGATATATAATTAAAGTATAAAAAATAAAAAATATTAAGTTTGCTCAAGTTTTTAAAATTTCAATCCAAAACCAATTCAATTTAAATCAAGTTTGAATTCAGCCCAACTTAAAATATAAAGAATAAAACTCAAATCCTAAAATATTTAAATTAGATTCAGGTTGATATGGGATTAACCTGTCTTACACCTCTACTTTGATTATGAAATATTAGATAGAACTTAGCGTAATTATTTAAATTCGTGATTTTTTCACTAACCTATTCTGACAATTTAAATCGTCTATATGCAAAAAACTGTTCACAGGTCATCTTAACCGGGAGGGTCGATAAGCATCAATATTGGCTGAGTTTTAGGCTCAAGATTCTCAAACTGTCGAAAACCAAACGCAACGCTCTTCGGCTCTGCATGACCTAGCCCAAGAGAGCTAGGGCACCAAATCAAATAGGACAGTGATCGGCGACTGGCGAACGGAGACATCCAAGGCCGTCGGCTACATGCTAGGTTAGTTTGCCTCTATGCGTCTGCCTCTGTTATTCTCTCTCTTACTTCCTCTTATTTCATTTGTTCGTAAAGTGTAATTTTGTGTAAACTATATTGAGTTTAATAGTTGATGTTAAATTGCTTATTCATACTCTAATTTGTGATTAAGTTGCTAAATTGTGATGTTTTAGATTGTTCGTGTTATATTTATGTACAATGTACATATAATCCAAATTTACGAAGAAAATGTTAAAAAAACTTCAAATTTTCTTTTTTGTTTCTCTCTTTTTCGATTTTTTATACTATTTTAGCTTTATCTATATTACTTGTGGTTCAATTCCAATTGATTTGAAAATTGCATGTGTGACCTATAACCCGGTTCCTTTTTCAGTTCAATTTTTTTTACACCAATGGGCTTATGACGTGCCAATCTTAAGCTTGGAAGAGTAACTACCAGTGGAGTACAGGTTTTCAAAATAAGAAATGAGTCCTAGTAGATTTTGCTCTGCTCATAGCATAAAATATTATCATTGCCTCCAAGAGCACTTATTTTATTCTTGTGACATCTTCCTAAACTAGTGACATGAAAAAATTTGGAGTGACTAACACCCTAGTGGTCTACCAGTGGAGTAAAACATTGGATGCTTTCCTTTCAAAGCAATATTGATCTAAAATCTTCTTTCTTAATTTTTTTCCCTAGTGTTCCTTTTAAGAGAAGAATAATGGGAGATTGCCTGAGTTAGAGCAAGAAAAATTTCATATCCAACGCACTTTGTAGCCTGTGTAATGAAGTTTTGAGTTAAATCAAGTCATGTTTTTCTAGGTTAATATGATGTTGGAAAAATCTAATTATAGGAGTTGAGGATATTTTGATAATTTTTAAATTTGTTTGAGGACATGGGTTATAGTGTTGGTGCGGGTTGTATTTTGTGTCAAATTATGTTTTTGACTTTCTATATATGTTATTTTATAGGTATAAAATATTCTTATGAGTCAAAAGTGTTAAGTTTCTATTTTGAAAGCCAATTCTTAGTACTAATAGGAAAAGTCTTGTACGAATTTTTTTTCTTCTTTCAATTTAATGAAATTAAAATTTGAGAATCTAAGAGAAGTTTTTGAAGCTTGGGGAATTCCGTGAGTTCTCTAGAAAATTCTCCTTGTTAAATGAATTTGTTGTTTTAATCACAAGCATCCCTTCATATCTTTATTTTTTTCATTCCAAAATCCTAATTCCTCAAACCAAACGCTTTTTGCCACCTTTTGGCTTTTAAGACCCTGGAATATATAATTAACCGTTGGAAATAAATTTCTAACAACTATTTCTTTGCAATTCTGGCAATGTTTTACCTTCCAAACCACGACAATTTCAATCTCTTTCCATCTACAAACCCTACAACCATTAAGAATTCTAAATACATATGCTTTCTATAACATAAGGTCCATCATAAAATCAATTGCACATGATAGTATTATAAGTTTTCTAGAGATGTATTATATCAGTATAATGGAAAATCAAGAACTTAACATAAACATGATACACTTAGTTCTACTATTTTATATGTTATTCCTTATATAATAAACATTCATAATAATATACACAACTTGTGCTCTTTGATAATATTAATTGTCCTTATACATCTAGGTTGAAAAGGAAACTGATGTTGTGATTAGAAATTTAGAACTACCTAACTACATCCCAACTACATCATCTATATACAGGTACCCCATTTAAAGAATCTAGCATACCATGTTTTCATATCTATTTTGCATGCCATAATGATCCATATTTTAGGCAACATTCAGAAGTGTTAGGTCCATAAAACTTGCTAGGTCAATGTTTATGTTTTTTCACGCCCCGGATTCCCACGAACCCGGGGAGCGACTGAACGAAACAAAAGAAAGGAAAAGAAGTGACAATTTGGTAAATTAAATTGAAATCTCCATCATCATTCCTCAAGTTTCTCCCGACAATTTAAGTGAAGATTCGACATTCAACATAACTCAAAATCGTTCCTCAACATAGCTCAAGGACCCCTTTCTATTAATGCCCAAATTTCTTTAAATCATATTTAAAAACGGTTCCCAAAATCTTCTCAAAACCATTTTCAAATGCCTTGAACAATTTAAATCATGTTTCAAAATGACCCTTAAAATAACCTTAAAGTATCCCCAAAATCCCCATTTTTGACATTTTTTTTTCACTTCTTTTAAAAAGTCACTTACACACCTATTTCCCATTTTCATTTTACCAAAATTTTGACATAGTCTCCCCTTGTTTTCCCATGTATTTTCATCACCTAATAATCACAACATGTATGAGTATAATTGCATCAAAATCCATTAAGTCTTAAACATGCATCCACTATTTTCTAACACATCCATTTAATGCACATTTAACTCCCAAATGTCTAGTATCCTCTAGTATACATTTAAATAAAACATTATGCATTCATTTGAGTTCCAACTCATACATTTTCAAAATGGCCCAAGGCCTAAGGTTTACAATTTATATAAATTTAAATACAACAAGTTGGGCTCATGGCCACACATTCAAAACATGCCCCCAAAGGCCAAATCTTCCACAAAATCCCTTCCCTTCATTTTTCTTCGACATTCAAGGAAGTCCCAAACAGCTGGTGCCTCATCTGAAATATAATTTTTCACGAATGGGTCAGCTCAACTGTAATATCCCGACCCGGGATACATCACGTATACCGAGGTAGGTCGGTTAAAACATGTAACTTCAACGGTAAGATAAGTATATCACGGTATTTCATGGAAATGAATGACTGGAAATGGAAAATGATTGAAATGTATAACAGGTGCTGGGTAACACCCGAGCACCCCGGGACATAACACCCGAGCACCCCGGGACATTGCATCGTAAAGCGTGCACGCACGTATTTCCATGCATGCCCAAAGTTTAAGTATATACGTGTATGTATGGACGTATAGGTACGTATAAACATGTATACTTGTGAATTATACATATATATTATAATGTATTATAATATATATATATATATAGATATATATCTATGTGTATATTATATAAAAAGATAAAGAAAGTGGACAAGTGGGCAAAACACATCGGCCGTGCAAGTGTAAGTGCATGTGAGGTGTGTGTGTGTAGGTTAGGTGTAAAGTGTGTGTTATATATATATATAATGTGATATATATATTATATACATAAGTGCTCATTGTCTCCCAATCAAACAATGCAAAAGTGGCATTGGTGGAGGGAGCACCAGCCCTAAATCAGGGAAAAAGGAGCCATAGGAAGGTGCTGGTAGAGAGAGAAAGTGGAGAGAGAAAGTAGAGAGAGAGAAAGTGGAATCTTTGTATAAGCTATATATATATATATATATATATATATATGCACGGGTTGATGAGATGAGAGGTAGAAAAGAAAAGAGGAAGTCAGGAACTGAAGGGGAGAAGAAGAAAGGAAAGTTTGGAGGGTCAAAGAGGGCTAGAAACCAAAACCCAGGTAAGAAATTTTATTTCTGTTTTTACAATTTAGAGCATGAAGCTTAGATATAATTATAGGCTCTAAACAAGCATGAAATATGGAATTTAATGAAAGAAAAATGATAAGAAATGGTTGAAAAATGAATAAGAAAATCGAAGTTGCAGGTTTATGCAATGAATTCGGGTTAGGGGATTTTATGCTAAAAACTCAGTTTAAAATGCATGGTATTGATCCCATAAAGTGTAGAAAATTAAATGAAAAAGAAAGAATGAAAAATGATGAAGAAATCATAGGGAAAAAGAGAAAAAAACCAGCTCACCGGAAAACCGGCCGGAGCTAGTTTTTCTCTATTTCGTGAAGATGGGGAGAGTTTTAGGGCAAGCCGAGGATAGGAATGAAGTCGTGGGGAAGAAAGGAAAAGAATGGCATTCAAATGGGCGGAGAAAACCATCGGAAATTGGTCGCCGTCACCGGAGAAGGTGACGGAACCCTAATACAGACTCACCGGAGTCTTGAAGGAGATGATCGGAAAATCGGGAAGACGACCGAGTCGACTCGTGAACCGTTTTAAACGGTGGGTGGACTCGGGATAGGTGGCAGCCTCTGGGCTTGCCACCGATTAAATGGGACGACGTCGTTTGGGCCTTAGTTACGTATATATATATATATATATATATATATATATATAACTGTTAAGTTTGAAAAGAAAAGGAAGGAAATGCGGTCGGTGGGGTTCGAACCCCTGACCCCCACGCGCCCACGCACAACCTTTCCACTCGGCCACGCGTATGCGTGTGTCCATTTACGGATATGATATATATATATATATATTACAATGAATTAAATCCAAAAATTAAAAAGGTGCAACCGCACCTGGTGAGACTCGAACGTGCGTGTTATGGGGAGGGAGATGGCACGCTGGCCAGCGTGCCATCCTATTCAACCTATTCATATTATGCATCAAATAATATATATATATATTATACCTAATTAAGTAATTAATTTAATTAAATGAAATTAATTAAATTAAATACTTCGAAATGGCCCGTTGTCCAAATAAGACAAGTTATATATGTATTCCTACTATCTCATACCTCCTGAATCCATCGGTGAGGTCCTCGACACGAGATGAGGTCCCGAAAAATTTGAGACCCTTGAATATGTCAAAAATGACCAAATTGCCCTTTCCCCTAAACAAGTCAAACGAAGTCCAAATTAAACAAATGAATAGTGTATCCTCACTATTTTGGATATTCTGAGACTAATGGTAGGGTCCGTTTTATGAGACGGGACCCGAAAAATAAAGACACGCAAGGGGTTAAAATGACCAAAATACCCCTAGTACACCAAAAGCCAAATTAAAACCAAGGAAGGTCTAAATTGATTTTCTTTGACACCCGGGACTCAATAATGGAGTCCGAATTACGAAACGAAGTACAGAAAAATATGACACGTAAAACGGTAAATGACTATTTTGCCCTTCTACATATAACAGTTCAAATTAAAAGTTAGGAAAGCCTAAACCAACTTTCTTCTACACACCGGACTCAATGGTAGAGTCTATTCGACCAACGGAATGTCTAAAGGAAAAAGACATAAATTTTGATAACTAAAATCTGTTAGATGACTATATGAGGATCTAATACGGTTTAAGCATAAGTTGAGAAATATCGAAATGATATTATAATAAATGTGAAATTGATGAGATGTTTATGAATTGTTCTTAGGAACTACAAGGAAAGTGGGAAAGCACAATATTAGCACTAACCCTAAAGAACCGAGGTGAGTAACCCTGTGTTTGAATTGGAGATTTAACTCCATGGATTTGAAAAGGTTTTAAGTTCATAATATGAAGTATTTGAAGTTTCAAATTCAGTATTTACATGATTCAGCTTTTAATAGTACTGTTTTATAACTCTATATGACATGCTTAGTGATTGGTATTTATCATAGTTTTCTTAAAACATATTTCAGCATGTTTAAAGTTTTAAATGCCAAATTATGTTAAATATCCTGAATTTGATAGTTACAAGTATTTGAAGTTCTATTGTAGAAATTATACATTTCATGTTTTAAATACTCATGAAAGTATCTATTGGAGAAGTTATGTGATAAATGTTTTACAAGATAAACGGTACTAAGTACCACCCCATGTGACGTTGAAATCCTTCGGGATTCAACAGTAAATGCCCGGTAGCAGGATCTAATCCCCCAGGCAAATGAGATCGACAGTATTGGTAGTAAAAATTGGGAGTCTGGTTCGAAACAGATTCCACCTAATTAAAGAGAAAATATGACAAAGTGATTTTTGGAAATGAAGCAGGTTCCACCCTCATTTTCAAATACATATTTATGTGATTTAAAGTTATATACTTTATCTGATGAAGTACGAGTTTCGCTTGAATACTTTAATTGTTCCAAGCTATTTGAAATGCATATGTTTTGAGTTATATACTCTATTTGACGAAGTACGAGTTTAGCTTGAATACTTAAAATGTTTCAAAGCTATCTGTTTTAAGAATGCATATATTCTGTATTTTAATTTGTATAAGCAATTGGCAGTGAATGTTTTACAACTCTTATATACTAAAAAATCACTGCTAATTGAAAACCCCATGACGAACACTTGAATTGCTCACAAGCTTAGATTAGCTTACCCGGACTTTGTTCGGACCCCCCTTTCAGGTGATGCAGCAGACAGGGTTTTAAGGACAACAACGATGAGTCTAGCTGTTTTTGGAAGGATATGTTTAAGTAGTTTCTCTTGAAGAATCTATGAACATTAGTAGTACGTTTGACAAGTAAGAATATGTAATAAGCCCTCAGGGCGACAGAATATGTATTGTATCGATGTATGAAGTCTTTAAGTTTTCTTTATACTCTGAATGTGTAACCATGTATGCTATGTATGGAACAGCAGTATCGGACGGATGTGCATAATTTAAAAATGAGAAAAGAAAAGAAAAAGTTTTTCACGCTTCCGCAACCATGTGTAGCACATCTATTCGATACCGCTGCAGATGCGAGCCTTGTCTCGGGGCCTTCGGGTCTCGGGGCGGCAGTCGCGATCCGGTAATCCGCAGAGGGTGGGTTTCGGGTCGTGACAACAACTGCTGGTATGATAACTCACTAATACTAGCAACAAATTTAGGGCGTGAAGTGCACGTGTACAATTTCAAGATATAATTTCCCTTCCCGTTGTTTAATGCAATGCAAACACTGTGCATGACTCACACATGCAAACTCTATGCCACACCCATGTCAACTCTATGCCATGTCAACTCTATGCCACACCCATGTCTCAGTTTTACGGATCACATCCGATGGTCCATCGAGTACCACACTTGTTTCACGGGCCTCTCCCCGTCGGTTCAATCAAGCACCGATACATGTCTCAGTTTTAAAGATCGCATCCAATGGTCCATCGAGTACCACACCTGTTTCACGGGCCGCTCCCCGTCGGGTCAATCAAGCACCGATACATGTCTCGCTTTACGGTTCGGACCCCGTTGGCATGCGAGTACCAAATGGCCAATTTTAGGTTTTTCATCACAGGATCTACACCCTCATAATGCATAGCATTTCGTGCTCAACTCACACCATGTGTCCAAGGAATTTCACCATGCCAACATGCCATGATTTCATCATGCAAATTCAATGTGACAAATGATCAAACACATGGTGTGCATTTTCAAGTCATGCCTTTAAACCCCACATGATTCATAACTTTAAATTTCCATACCATGCTTCACATAACATAGATCATAAACACACAAATTAACATATTTTTTCAAGACACAATGCCACCATTTCACCAACCACAATGAATTTCACAAAGTCGCTAACATCACATAAAAGACTAATACATTACACAACTCATTCCCTTCCAAGATGTCAAGTAAATATCACATAAATACACATCAAATATAGCAATCAAATACAAAGACAAGATACATCATCCTCATGGCAACAAAACATCAAATAAACCAAAGAATACATAAAGCCCCAAATTTCCAACTCTAGGTATTTCAATTCAACACCACCTAGGTAACTTCCTAGCATTAATTAAACATCTATACAGCTCAATCAACATGTAGCAAAGCAAGAAAAACTAAATCTATTCCTAGCTTAGCGAGAAACCATACCTAAAATCAGTTTTTCTTAAACTGAGAAGGATGTACTTGCTGGATGGAAAAATTTTTTGGTGAGTATATAGTACTCGTTAAGCTGAACACTTTCTCATAAGGAAGTTTGACCAAATTCCCTCTTGAAATATGTGTTTCGGCAGCTTAAAATGTGTGATTTTAGGGCTTTTCTCTCCCTCTCTCTATACGGATGAAATATCTAGAGATTCTGATTGATTAAGTGATAATAATGAACTAGATGAGCTGTATTTACAGTGGGGAATCAAAGGGGCAAGGCAAATGACCATTTTGCCCTTAATGAGGCCATGAACACCGTTACTCTATAGCTCATTCCTAAACACCTCAAATTGAAATTCTGTTTTATCCAATGTTCATAAAATTATTTTAAATGAAAATTATTAGAAGTAAACATTTTCATTTGAGGTCGGCTTAGACCCGTTCCACCCGCGTCACCCGAATACCCTTTTTTTCCAATTCCGGAAACCATTTCCGTTTCGGCTAATTTGTGTACAGCAGATACTTTACATTATTCCAAACACTTTACTCTTCTATGACACACTCTAAATATGCCTCTAAATAGGTCGTTCGGTGAAAACAGTGTAAAAAGGCACTTTACCGATAAAACTGACAAAATTGATAAACTATGCATGCTAAGTGTTCTACCTCAAAAACAAAAAATTTACTCTCATTTTTCGGATCTCTACATGTTTTGTTTCGGCCAATTCCAATTCCAAAACTTTGAGCTGTAATATACAAGTGTGAAAGGTTGATATGAGTTCAAGTGTTTATCACCAACAAGTTCTAGGCTAGACTAACAAGGGCAGAACCAGGATTTTATTTTACTGGGGGGCAATAACATTTGTTTTCACTATAATCGAGATATGATCGACAAAAGAGAGATGGTCTTGAGGCATATTTCCACAACGAGTATGGTGGTTGACCTATTGAGGATACCTATCCTTTAAGATATTTTTACATTCCATATTATAAGTCTAGGTTCACTTAGGGTTTGATGTATTGAGACATTATTCATCTATCATTATAATATGATTTTATGTTTATTTTGGAATGATTGTTCTATTTTATGAAGACACATTTCTTGAAAGATGTCATCAAGTTTAGATTGACTTTCTCACACGAGGAATCGCCTTGGTGCTCAGATAACGAGTAAGATAAGATACGAAATTCTTAGATAGTGGGACAATTCATTTGTGAAATATGTTGCTTTGACAAGATTAAGATGAGGTTTTTATAAGAATCGAACATAAGGGTAACCCACACATTCATGTAACCTGAAGTTAATCAAATGCAAGCTTTTAAACGGGTGCTAGGTAAGTGACTATATTAGAGTATTTAGGCTAGGCATTGAAATAACAACTATACGAATTTTTGCACCATATCTTACGATGGACATAAAATGATACATATCTTATAGTTGTATTTTTTTCACCATATCTTACGATACGTTTCGATACACATGATTTGTTTAGTTTTATATTGCTTCATTGTAACGCCTAGAGATCTTTCCTCAAATAAGAAAGAACAAAATCAAGTATTTTAAGAAGATGATGATAAGAAGTGAGCACATACAAAAAGTTAAATAAGAAAAAGGAAGTAAAAAATTGTTGGCATTTGACGACAACAATGATGATATGATATCGATGCCATTGAAATTAGATATTAAGATGAAAACGAGATAGATTATAAAATAAATAATTTTAGATTGTCTTTAAATTTTGACATTGATGATGTTTGTTAAAAAATTGGGTTATTAAATTTTGGTTTGAAATTTGTAATATTTATAAATCTTGATTCTTGTATTGTATGAAATTTAAGTTGATTTTTTTTTTTTTATTTTATAAATGAGTTGAAATGTTATTCTTATTATTTGATACACTATTTATATATAATATGATACAATATATTTAGAAAACGAGACAACTATGCTTGGTATTACTTTGAGTTTTAAGAGTTGGATAAATAGTAATAATTTATATATCTTATTTTACGACAAGTGAATTGAAATATTATTTATATGATTTCAAACATTATATATATATATATATATATTTATAAATGTATTTTAAAAAATACATGTATCTTACAATACATGATACGATATTCTTTTTAAATGTGGGATTCAAGCTCAATATAATATGCCTGGGGAACCTAAACAAAATGGTGTTATTGAGAGATGCAATCACACATTTATGGATATGGTGAGGAGTATGATGTGTAATACCACTCTACCTAAGTCTTTGTGGGGTGATGTTGTTAAATTTCTATATACATATTGAACAGGGTTCCTAATAAGTCTGTGTCGAAGACTCCTTTTAAATTGTGGACTAGTCATAAACATTGTTTGGGACATTTTAAAGTTTGGGGTTGTCTTACAGAAATGAGGCCTTTCAATCTTCAATTGAAGAAGTTACAGGCTAGAAATGTTAATTGCTACTTCATTGGTTATGAAAATAAATCAAAGGGTTATCGATTTTATTGCCCTAATTTTTCAATGAGAGTTGTTTATATTGAAGTGAGTTGTCATTCTAGAAGATGAATCTGATCATATCAGTGCACAGGCCCAAAGTTTCACTTTTCAAGAGGTTTCTTTGGTGGTTCTTGAATCAATGACATTAGATATTACAATTTTAGCACCTATAATTGATCATAGTGATGCCCTTTTGTAGAGCCTAGTTATCAAGGTGATGATTTACAAAAGCAACTAAATGATAATGTTCAAGTGCCCCAAGATCAGGACTCACCAGGTATGATTAAGCATCTTCTGCTAATGATCGACCTTTAAAAATATCGTAGAGAGTGCGCAAATCTACTGTTTCTGATGATTTTATGGTTTATCAACAAGAGCATGAATTTGATATTAGGATTAAGGTTGATCCTTCCACTTATGCACAAGCTCTTAAGAGTTCTTAGTCCTCTTACTGAATGACTACTATGGTAAATGAATTAAATTCTATAGTAGATAATGATGTTTGGGATTTGGTTGAGCTACTGAACGGTTGTAGACCAATCGACTTCTTGGATCTTTAGAAGTGTTATTGAGTGATTCCTTTGTTGTTATTGATGTTGTTAAAGTGTGGAGAATGAATATGATATGGTTAGGAAAATATGCATGAAGTATCAAAGTTGTATGAGTGAAATGTATTAGATTTTTGGGTAAAAACACAGATTTTTGAGTGGTCGTTTGATACTAAGAAGGGCTTGTTTGAACAAGTTCTAGTGAGTGTTAATTCTCTGCTCATTCGATATTGTTCAAGGTTCATTTGAACGAAAGTGCCCTTGTTCGAACAAAGGCCTTTTTGTTTGCCTCGCGTTAGCACCATAAAGCTCTTAAAAGGAGCACTTTTCTCAACTTTTTTATTTTTTCTCTTCTCCAAACTATCTCAAAGACAATAGGGGAGCTAGGGCTTTCAAATTTCATAGGTTTCATGGGATTCAAAATCGTACAAACACCTTAGAGTTCAAGGATTCATCCTTAGGAAGATTTCCCACCAATTGGAAGCTAGGATTTTCAAGAATTTGGTCAAGAACAAAAGTTAAGGTTCATGATTTTTCATTTCTTCTTCTAGTTCATCATTTTTTTCATAGATATAGTTTGATTAAGTAAAATGAATAGTGTAAATCTTTTCTTATGGTTTGGGAACAAGGATTAAATCTAGAGTCTTGGAATCTCTTTCTCTATGCATAATAAGAATCCACTTCTCTCAAGGTTTTAAGGTAGAGATTCTAACCAAGGTTGAAGGTTGGGTATTTTTCATATGAAGCATGATGCATTTTACTTGTCTTGTGATTTTTCCTATACCGACATATGTTTCTATATTTCTCATCTTTGAGTTGTGATAGAAATATTGAATATCTTGAATTGCAAAAACACTAGTATTCTTTTGTAATGAATGATGAAGTATGACCATTCTTAACATTTTGTGATTGATACATATACATGCTACTTTGGAACTTTCCTCATGTGTCTTTACTAAACTATGCTTGAGTTGAATATGAAATTGTTGAATACCATGTACATATGTATTGTCATGCTTGAGATGAGTGTGAATTTCATATACCTATTATCATTATTATGTTTTCATGATAAATAATGTAATGATATTACCCTTGGGCATGCTTGTAAATAAATTGAGAAACATTGATGATGATAGAAAATGTGAAATGGAAATGAATGAAAAAAATGTGGATATTTACTCTTTGGGATAAATTGAATAAGAATGGATGTGAGATTGTTGAAATTGTGATGCCTTGGTTAGGAATTTAATAAAAAGGTTTTAAACTTGCGAAATAGCAAGAGAGTGTGCTAGTGAGATTTTTCTATTTTCTAGTGGATCTAGTTATGATGGGAACTGTGTATCCCTTCAATTACGGATCGTAACCCTGTGCAAGCGGTGGCTCATTGCTAATGAGTTAGTAGCTCATAAAGTGTTAGGCCTTTTAGGGGCCCAGTAGAAAAACTATGTTCGGAGTGTTAGGATTAGATACAAGAGGAATGAAGTGGAAACCCAATCTATGGTTACATGACGTACACTTTTTTTTTTTTTTTTTTATGAATTACATAAGGCTTGCCCATGATTGCTACTTATCACATTTCATTTATACTATTGAATTGAATTGATTATCCAAAGCATGAGAAAGAATAAATATCTTGGTTATTGATGTATATGCATGATGAATAGACACTTGATTGCCATTACACTTGTCACATGTATACACTTAGCACCGCCTTAATTTTTCCTATTTTAGAATTTTTATTGAGGTTGTTGTTTTGATCCCTACTAGATACAGGTAATGGCAAGGAGCTAGCACCTTGATGACATGGACTAGAAGAACCTCTCTTTGTCTCTTTGCTTGTTTTTGGATATGTTTAATCTTATAAACTGATTGATGTAAAGGTTAAGGCCATGGAGGCCAAAGCTTATATTTTTGTATGAGTACGAGGAGGTACTTAGAAACTAGTAATGTTACATTCTCTTTACTCATGGTAATATGACAAAAAAGTATAACTCCTTGATTAATGTATGTTGGTAAAATCTTAGGAATGATGAATGAGATTATGTGGAATGAATATATGTGTTATTAAAATTCCAATGAGAATATGTTAATTATAGAATGGTTGAGATGTACAAGAATTATTATATGGTTTGACCTTTTTTCACAGGCTCACGATCTAGTCTTTAGGGCCTGGGACGTGACATAATGATATCAGAGCCTTTGGTTAAGAACAATTAGGGACGACAAGATTGGGTAACACTAGGACACTTGAATAAAATTTAAAAACGTTGAGTTACAAATTCTTGCTTGTGATTGTTGGCATGCTTGGAAATGTGAAGTATAATATATGTATTGATGTGAGTATACTTGATGTATTGGATTATTAGATGATTGAGGCATCATTGTAAATTGTTGAGTATTAATGTGAACGACAACTTGAGTACTTGAGGGAAGCATTCTTGATGCATTGAATTACTATATGGCTGAGACATCATTGTAAGTTGTTTGAGTATCGATATGAGCATTGACTTGAACACTTAGTGTAATGTATAAATGAATTGAACGTTCACATGTACTTGTGTCAACGTGCATGGGGTTATTTGATACATTATTAAGACATGAGAACATAAAGGGGTAAGGACATTGTTAGGGAATTAAAAATTGTCTTTCTTATCTATTAATATAGGATGCCACCAAAGATAAGAGGTTAAGGTCGAGGTCAGGGGAAAGCACCTATTCCCGAGCCTCTACCACCACCACCTTAGCCACATCCTATTTCGACGATTCTTGTAGATAGAGTCGAGATTGCACATGGCATAATGGACTTAATGAGATAGTTCTAACAGGCCAAAAGGGATGAGGCATAGTCACATCCTTAAGGTGGTGAGATTAGGGCCATTACGGCCAAGAGAGAGTTCCAGTAGCTTAATCTTCCCAAGTTTAGGGGAGAGCCCGACCCACTAGCAGCTGACTATTGGCTCTGGACCATCACTAGACTTCTTAACACAGTTTATATTGATGAGGATGATCTTCAAATCAATTTTTCCACAGTCTTGTTTGAGGGCGAGGCCATAGCTTAGTGGGATGTGGTTAGGCCTTCTATGGCTATTTCTTGGGATTTGTTCACGATTGCCTTCCTTGAGAAGTATTTTCCTACAATTGTCAATTATGATATATGTCGGGAGTTCTTTCATCTGTATTAGGGTGATAGGACCGTGACACAGTAAGAGTCCTGCTTTTTTGTAGTATCTCGATATATACCAAAAGTGGTTATGGATGAGGCCAAAAGGGCACGAACTTTTGAGTTTGGGCTGAAGCCCACTATTCGAACCAACGTTGTACCATTCAAGCTACGAGTGTATTCTGAGTTGGTAAAATGAGCCTTACTGGTTGAGGCAGAGGTAAAGGGTTCTAGGAGGATTCGAGAGGTCCGATATCCATCTAGGAGTGTTACTTCTTATCCTGAGAGATGGGGTAACAAGAGACAAAGAGAGGGAACCACTCAATCTCAAGGACAAATTCATCCATTTCAATGACCAACACTTTCTACTCATTTTACACCAGGAAAGAATTTATAAGGAGAGGTGATTTGTTCTTTATGCCAGTAGCCAAGACACCGTAGAGCAGATTTCACACATGGTAGAGGATAGGGATACTCATAGGTTAAAGGTTAGGAAAACTCACGGGGTGGAGGCCAATTCGAAGGGTACAATAGAACCCTCACTTGTTTTTGGTGTGGCTTAGTGGGACATACTACTAGGACGTGCATAAGAACATAAAGAGTTGAGGCTTTTCCTTTCTATCAACGACCTTATCCTTCATAGACTATTTAGTCCAGCTAGTGTTTTTGTCCACAATTTTTACCAACACTAGCCTTTTTACCACAAAACTTTAGGTCAATTCCAAGAGCTTCATCTTCAACAGTTAGTGTCATGACCCGAAACCCACCCTATGCGGATTACCGGATCGTGACCGCCGCCCCGAGACCCGAAGGCCTCGGGACAAGGCTCATACATAAGCAACAATATCAGACAGCGATGCGACCTGTGGTTGCGGAAGCGTGAAAAACTTTTTTTCTTTTCTTTTAGAGTAAAACATCTGCCGCATATCCGTCTGATACTACCGCTCTTCATAGCGGTACACATAAATATAATAATCAGAGCATAATAATATTAACTAAAGGTTTTTACATAGTACATATCCAAATGCCCCTCGGGCTTAAGTATATAATTGTCTAAAAATTTCCATTACAAAAGTTTGACTGATAATGGGTCCTACTACTACCAAAATATCTCCAAGGACGTATTGGAGTTGCCATTCATTTCTCCCCAAATTGAGCAAGTGTCCAACCTTGATCATCACCTGAAAAATGTTAGGGAGTGGGGTGAGCTTCGAAAAGCCCAATGAGTAATTCCTACATCTGTCATGGGTTTTCAATTGGTAGAGGTTTCGTACATGAGAGTTTATAAAATACTCAACTACCAATTGGTCGTATACTTGAACATAGAGAACATGCATTCTTAAAATATGTAGCTTTGAAACATTCAAGGTATTCAAGCTAGAACATATATTTCCATAAAAGAGTATGTGTATTTCAGAACATGTAACTTAAAATCATGTAAACATGCATAGTGAAAATGGGGGTAAAACCTGCTTCCATTTCCAAAAGCGTTTGTCATATTTTCTCTCTAATTAGGTGGAATCTGTTTCGAACCAGACTCCCATTTTACGTATACGTGGAGATATCTCATTTGCTTGGGGGATTAGATCCTGCTACCGGGCATTTCACATGATAGATCCGTGGGGTTCAGTACGACCCTACTCACTACCTATGTGATGATGCACATGATAGGTCCGTTGAGTTTCGTACAACTCACAACACTACCTATGTGCTTATTATTTATCTTGCAAAACATTTGGCATATGACTTTTATATAAAAGCCTTTTATGAGTATTTAAAACATGTGACGTATAATCTTTGCAATGATGCTTCGATACTTGCAATAACTAATTTCAGAATAATTGAGGAAATCAGACATGCTCATTATTTTGAAAAGGAAACATTTATGGATATAATATGTAAATAATCGTGAAGCATGTCATGGTAGAATAATTAAGAAAACAGAAATCATGAATACTGAATTTGATATATCAATGCGGTAAATATTTTGAATTTAAAAACATCCGTTGAAATCCGTGGAGTTTAAGCCTCCACTTCAAATGCAAGATTACTCACCTTGGTCCTTTAGGGTTAGCTCTACAGAGGCGCCTTCCCTTTACCTTTCTCTTTCCTTAGCCTATCAAGATTTATGAAGATTTCATAAATTTCATATGTGCTAAATCAACTTCATAACTCACTAAGTGTAGACTGTGAGAAGCCTAAATTCTTATACCGGTCCGACTTATAGCTGTATTATAGATCTAGTAACTTATGTACTTAATGATAATAATATTACCTGCGACGCCATTCGGCTAGGGTTTCCGTGTTTTCTCTTTCCTCTTCCAATTTCCTTTTTTCCTCATTCTTTTTCCTAGCTTCTGCCACCATTGCCTTGGTGGGTGATTTGAAAATGAAGGGGCTCACCGAGATGACTTCTGTCGCCTTGGCTATCCTGACGAACCTGTCGATCACTCTCTGACGATGCAACAGTTCTTGCATGAAGGCCTGTTGCTTTGGATCCTTGGCCCTTTGGGCCTTGGTCATGATCGTGTACTTGGGTCGTTGTTCTTCCATAATTATCACCTAAGATCAATTCATGAGTTAGAAATTTTATTCTAAGGTTGATGTGTTGTCATGTCCTCGTATATGCCGTAGATTAGTACTTTGGCATTACTTTAATTTATAGTCATCTGACAGATGCTATTCATCAAATTTTATGTATTTTTATTTTAGACATTTATTTTGGTCGAATAGACTCTACCATTGAGTTCGGAGCGTCGAAGAAAGTCAGTTTAGGCCTTCGTAGAATTTAATTCGGCTTAGGACATGTTAGGGGTATTTTGGTAATTTATACCTTAACGTGTCTAAATTTTTCAGTCTCGCCTCGTGAAACGGACCCTACCATTAGATTCAGAATGTTTGAAATAGTTAGAATCCACTGTTTAATTATTTTATTTGGACTTCATTTGACTTATTTATGGGGCACGGGCATTTTGGTCATTTTGACATTTTTAGGGGTCTTTAATTTTTCGGGACCTCATCTCATGTCGAGGACCTCACCAATGGACTTAGGAGGTCCGAGATAGTAAGAATACATATATAACTTGTAATTTTTGGACAACGGGCCATTTCGGAGTATTTAATTTAATTAATTTCATTTAATTAAATTAAATTATAATGTAGTATATATATATTTTTAAAGGGGAATAAGTGACAGGTTGAATAGGGTGGCACGCTGGCCAGCGTGTCACCTCCCTTCCCATATACCCGAGTTCGAGTCCCACCAGGTGCAAAAATGCACCTTTTATTTTTTTATGATTTATTATATATATATATATATTATATATATTTCGTCCGCACATATGGCACACGCGAGTGCATGGCCGAGTGGAAGGAATGCGCGTGGGCGCGTGAGGTCAAGGGTTTGAACCCCAAGAACTGCAATTCCTTCCCTTTTTCTTTTAAACTTAAATCGTTTCATATATATATGTATCAGGCCCCTAAAACGACGTCGTCCCACTAATATGGTGGCAAGCCCAGGGGCTGCCACGCGTCCGAGTCGACACGGAGATTTCAACAGACCGAGCCAACTCACTGTCTTCTTCCTCATTTCTTCCCCCGTGTTGCCCTAGTTACAGTTTCCATGTTTCTTCTATTTCGTGGATTTTGGCCAATTATTTTCTTACTGTTTCTTCTCCAAAATGTTTCTAAGACATCATGGAGTGTTTTGGCATTCATTTGGAGATTCGAATGTAGCTCAAAAGCTAGGTTTAAGCCACGATAATCCGAACCTGTAAATCGTTGGTTCATGGTCATTTCTTCATCATTTTTAGTGAGGTCGGGCTTCTTTTGATCCCCTCTTCATGAGGATTCAATTCCCATTCATGGATGTCGATTTAAATGAGAGTTTAAAGGCTTGGGTTCCAAACCCGTAACCTGCAACTCGGTTGTTGGGGGTCAGTTCTTGAGCTTCGTGGTCACGTACTAGGGTTTTTAGGTTGCTTATAGTGTCTAGTTTAGGTTTTGATAAACCAAATCTGGTTTGGTGTGCCTCGGTTCAGACCTGCTTTAAGCAAGGTCATCCATGGCCGTTTGTGTACGGCTTATGTTTCTAAGGGGTTTTAGGTCGAGATTTTCATGCCTAGTTCATGTATATTCATCCTAATCATCATATATACTAAATCAAAGGCTAAAACAGATTCATACGTAGGTAAATTCTAGAGAGAGAAATTCAAGTGTTTTGTGGGTTTACCATGTTCCAAACTGTTTCTCTCTCCTTTGCTCCTTGCTTCCCACTTCTGAATGTCCTAGAAACTCCTTCAATCTCTCCCTCACTCTCGGATGGTTGTGTTCGCGTGAGTACAAGCACCATGCATATTGTATAAGGAGAGTGAATCATAGCAAATCTGATTGCCCCTCCATTTGGGTTAGCCAATTTCAGGCTTCTTCATGAGTGGGTCTGAATTGCCACTGTTGGGCAGGCCATTGAGTGGCCGGTTGTGTGTGTGTGTGGTGTTTGACTTACATATATATATATTTGTATATATATACATGGTTTAAACCTAATACACTTTGGGTAATACACACACCTCTCTTTGACACACACTCACCTTCGTACACTTTGGGCAATAGCATGTCCTCTTATCCCATACATACATTCCATATTTTAACATACATGCATGCATGCATACACATACTCATATATATATATATTCATGTATAATTATATATATATATATATATTTAAGGTTATAATCATTTATATAGTATATATATATTTTTGTAATTAATTATATATATTAGTTGTTATAATAATATTTAAAATAATTAATTACTTTAAAAATTAATTATTTTCTTAAATGTATCATCTTGGTACTAATCTTCGTATCCTCGTAATACGTGCCCAATTCTCATACTCGTATCAACAATCGGTAGTCGACGTGAAAATATAATTATCACAGAATAGACTTGTTGGTGATTGCAACAAAAGTGATGTACAGTCGTCCTGACTTTTCAGGACATTTACTTAAAAGTTTGCGCGTCGGGGTTGACACCGACCTTGTTACTAAAGGCGTCGATTCTAATTTTAACACAACAGCTTAATAGTCCCTAATTCGGGTCGGGGTATTACAGTTAGACCACAGACTTTCCAATCGGGAGCAGGACAACAGGGTTATTTTGTAATATCCCGACCCGGGATATGACACTTATATCGAGGTAAACCCGGGTTGGATCGAGCCATGATATATGACCTTCAGCTGTAAGTCAAATTATGACGTAAATAAGTTTCAAATTTAAATTGAATTATTAGGTTGTCAAAATATTAGAATAACAATCATAAGCTAAGAAAAATTTTAAAATGGGCGAACGACAGTCAACTGTCCAATAGAACACGCCAATCGAGAAATAATCAAATGATTCGATTCCAAAACCGAGACGAGGAAACTGAAGAATGTGGTATAAAGAAAAAAGAAATAAAATAAGAATAATAATATAAATAAATAAATGAAAATATACCTATATGCATATATATATATGTATATATATATATATATATATTTGCAGCCGTGTGAGGTGTAGTGTGGTGTGAGTGTGTCTTATATACATTATATGTTATATATATTGAGTGGACCAGTTGAAACAGGTAAAACAAAAATGAATGAAAGGTGAAGGTTGCATGGCAGCCATGTGTGTGCGTGTGTTACCAGGTGGCAAACCACCAACCTTGAGGGCTGTCAAGGAAAAGAGTAAATAGAGAAAAGAGAGTGAATAGAGTGGTGTCGTGTCTGAAACCATGTGAGCACACGGTTTATGTGAAGCAAGAAACTGAGAGGAAAAGATAGAAATGGTGGGCAGAATTGAAATCGGTGGGCATTGGCACACTGAAATTAGAGAGAGAGAATGAGTAGGAGATGAGGTGTCGAGGGCTGAAGAATTTCAAGCTGCATAGCAGCCATGCATGAACAAGTGTGCAGTGCATGTAACCGAAGCTACAGGTGGCATTGTCACTGGTCCAAGTCGGTGGTGTTGGTAAGAAATAATAGAGATAGAGAGAGAGAGAGAGAGAGAAGGTTAGAAAGAGAGAAAGAAAACGGAAGAAGCAGGAAATTTAGGGAGAGAAAGAAAGAAGCAGTTTGGAGAAACCGAGAGTTGGAGGAGGAAGAAGCAGCAACCAAACAGCTATTAATCCATGTTAGTTTCTTAAACTTCTCTCTTAAAATTTATCATGAATGCATGCTGAAAATAAGCAACCGAAGCATGAAGAGAAATCAAGAAACTCAAAACTAGGTACACGGTCAACAATGGTAGATTTTTGTATGTCGAATTAATCTTAATTTTAAGGCTGGAAATGAGTAGGAAACATCATCAGGAGTCCAACGCAACTTGAATCAGTTAAAATGGTCTCAGAATGACCAAGTTTGGTCAAATTATTTGTCACCGATGCATAGCCGGAATAGCTAACCGAGTATTGAAAACTGTATATTGTAGTGGTCTAAAACAAGTCTAAACTGAATGCCTAAAGATTTAGGATCATTTGATATGAAAATCAGTAAGAATAGACAACGGAATGTGTAAGAAAACTGAGTTGGCCGGCGGTAGAGTAGTGGCCAGAAAACTGATTATGGGTGCCGAAAACGGTAAGAAATCAGGTCAAATCTAGTTTAAACGAGTTTTTGAGATTGTTAGAGGTAATTTAATATGAAAATCAGAGGAAATGGACGTCAAATGAGGTGGAAAACAGTGGGGAAAGGTGGCAGTTGCGGCGACCGGCACCGGAAGTGGCAACCGGAGTAATGGCCGGAAAATCGTGGGCCATTTTGTTGATTGGGTTCACCTGAACCGGTCGGTTCAGTGGGAGTTTAAACCGGTTTAGGGTTTCTAACCCTAAACCAGTGGGTTCAGACCGGAACTATTGGTAATTGCAAACCAACCCCAATATTTATGAGAAATCCCACTGAGGCCCAACAAAAATTTTAATAAATTATGAAATTACCCCTAAGTCAAAAGCAGGTCAAACGAAGTCCAAACGAGGCAAATAAATAGTCAATTTTTATTATCTCGAGCCTTCTGGAACCAATGGTGAGGTCAAAATGTTGAAAAGAGGTCCCGGGAATAAAAGACATGTAAAATACAAAATGATAGTTTTGCCCTTTTCAATTCAAGAGTCCGATTTAAGATCCGTAAAAGCCTAAACCACTTGTATTCGATGTTCCGGATACAATGATGACATCCAAATTAGTAATTAAGATACCGATAGCCAAGATAAGCAAATTTGAATATATAGCATAGATGAGTTATGATTATAGACTGAGTACATTTCCAATGACAGGCACGTCAAAAGATAAAGGAGAGGGAATAGCTTGAGTTCTAAGGATCGGTAAAAAGTGTAAGTAATCTCTGATCTCTGTATGTGCTACATTCCAAGCCAAGTCATAGCTCTTTCCATATACATTGCTTATTGTACTCCTTACACGATTATCAGAATTTATAGAACCACATCGATATTGTTCTATCATGTGGGAAGCATTTGATGATGTTCATACATATATCTTGATCATGATGGTATATTTGTATATTGAATTCTTGTTGTACATTCGTACCTAGGGTTGTAAAGGCCAGACAGTTGTGTTCAATCATAGTTTCACTTTATTCTTCATGGATGATATTTAAGTGCCGGATTTGTGATCAATCACATTTCCATCTGATGCCAGTTAAGACCTTCGGGTCTAGATATGACCTTCGGGTCTAGACATAATTTACTTTGGATCCAGATATGACTTTCGGGTCTACTTAAGACCTTCGGGTCTAGATATGACCTTCGGGTCTAGTTAAGACCTTCGGGTCTAGATATGACCTTCGGGTCTAGTTATGACCTTCGGGTCTAGCATCATGGCATCGCAGATTCGTTGCTATCAGTATCTCATATTGTTGATGTTATCGATATTTGTAACTTGAACATATTCATGTTTATGTGTGACTTTGAAACTTCACAGGTTTTATTCAGCACATATGATTATATTGTCAGACAGATCTTCCTTGTTTATGAATTTCTTATCCTCTGATGATCATAGATGAGTTTAGTATTTATGACTGGCTAGCATATCTGCATTTATCCTAATTCTTTCATGGATAGTGCCTCTATTCTTGTACACATGACAGAGCAAAGGAGAATTACTTACTGAGCTTTAGTTAGCTCACCCCAAACTTACCACCCCTTTCAGGAAATGAAGTTGTAGAAGAGCCGCAGCAGTAGCAGTAGCAGCTATCTAAATAGCAGTGGACATACTTTTGAAGTTGCAGGGTAATGCTTAGTACAGATAGTCTTATAGCTCTCCCATGTTATCCACGTCCTGGAAAGATTTGTTGTATTAAGCAAATTTTTGTATTCCGCATTTTGAGAACACTTTATGTATAACATGCAACTTTATGTAAATATTATTAAGCTTTCCGCATATTTAGTTGTTGCATGTTAGTAACACTGATTATGTAGCAAGATAAGAACCCTTGATTCGGCAACCAATGTCGGATCGGGTGCGCGGCTCGAGATCCGCATAGGGTGGGTCTCGGGTCGTGTCAGATTGGTATCAGAGCTTAGGTTAATGGTCTTTGGGGAAGACCAAGTCATGATTAAAGTTGATGTTTCTTGGGTGACTAAGATTATCAAATGAACGGTAATCCTCGGGAGACCACAGTAGGCTTGTGAACGAAATTATGATTTTGAGAAATCGAGGACTATATTATAACTTATGGTTAATGGTTATTTTGGGAAAAATCTTTCCAACACTGGATTTGAGGATTAGATTATTTGATTAATTGATCATTGGCTTTTGGGGGACGATAATGTGTTTAAGTATTGAGGTTAACAGTCTCTGAAAAAGACTATATTATGATTGGGTTTGATGACTCGTGGACAATAAAGATGGTCAAACACATGGTGACATGATGAATTTGAGACTCCGAATAACTTGGTGACATATCAGAAATATGAGGATTCTTGAGTGAATCATAAGTAGACCCTAACAGAGTAAAGACAAATAGAGCCTCGAGAGATAACTACTGAATAGACGAGACTGTTAAAGATAACATTATAAATGTTATGATAATTCTTTTGGAGACTGTCGTATGATGAATGACTATTGGGGTGAAATTCAATGAATCATGTTGAACTAGATGACTGTACAACCCAACTGTGAATAATACTCCATCGAGTTAGCCGAGCTGCTTCAAAAGATAAATGATTGACGATTCTAAATGACTTTTGAGGACCAATAGGATCTAATGGTTAAAGAGGTTGAACTTGTAGCAAATGTCTAGAAAGATGTGTGGGGACACAATTAAGATATAAGAGGTACGTGATTCCTTGAGGTACTACGATAACGATTGTAATTGGGGAGAATATAAGAATGACTAAAACTGTGGTATTGGAAGAAGTTGTAAACTTCCATGATTACAAAAACCTTCATTAATCATGAAAAACTCTAGATACCAGAAGTGGTGATCTAATGACAAGATAACTAAATTGTTTAAATAATTCTAAAACATTACATGAAGTCCCAGAGTGGAAAAGATTGTGAATAGCAGTCCTTACAAATGTGTAAGTACCAGCATGTTATTAAATCCTTGGTTACGGATAAGACTGATCGTATGATAATGTGACTTTGAAGTCACGGAATGCATAAGAACTCCCCATACGGTTGAAAAGGTTCTCTAGGAGAACAGATTTGTAAATTTGGGGTTGTGATGAAAACCGAATATGATTGCTGAGTACGAAAAACTAAACACCCGAATAACCTTTTGAACAAAGGTAAGTAAAACCAAAATAATGGTTGTAAATTAGAGAGTCATGAGACTTCGAGAATTAAATAGTTCAAATGATTTAGAAGGCTCATGGTGAACCAAATATGATCTTATAGTTAAGAACCTCTATAAACATATGAAGAATTGTTAACTGGGGTAAAAGACTGCTCGAAGAAATTCTTAATAAGTCTGTTAAGACTTAAAGAAGAAACGAACAAAGTATAGTTGCCATACTAAATCCATAAAGGAATGGGGGAACGAAAATCTATGGAAGGTTCAATCGTGAACAAAAGACCATCATAATTAATTCAACGTCCAAAGGAACATCCTGTTCCTCAGATGTGAACATATCCAACCTTTATCTGGTTGTAGTCAACATTCCAGTGGCACTACAATCATCATTTAACCTTCCAGCCGACTTGGTAGGACGGTCCCTCTTGTTTCACCAGTCCAAACCCCAACCACGTGAACTTTCAATAGAAATCTCTCTTGTTGCAAATCATGCCGCCAAGTGCATGGGATAGAGTCCAAAGTGAAATTAGAAAATTAAAGACTCTATTCTTAAGTAAAGATTAAAATACTTGAATGCAAAACCTAATGTATTCTAAATGATAAGAGGGGGTATTAGCTACACCGTTACTTTTATATTATTAGTACCAAAGAAATTGATTGAAAAGTAAAGGTTTATGAATGGTAGAGATCCACGGGCATAACATAGAGAAACAGTCAAATGACTGTGAAAGATGACTTCGAGTGAGTTATGAAAGCATAATCAATCCATAGCAATATGTCCAAGGACTAAAGAAATAAGCATTGAAATGCTTAAGCCTAAAACCTCGAGGAAGTTAAAAGTCAAAACCTCGACTTTCGAGATCACTAATAAATTAAACAAAAGAGTACAAAAAGATGTGCAATGATTAGTGGAGTGGTTCCCAGACGATTGACCACATCAGAGCATTAAGATGTGGATCGAGAACCACAGAGTACCTAAGCCATAAGTACTAAGTTCCACTTTTGGAGATTTGACGTAGCACTATGGAAGTCTTGATAATAGATGATAGATCTGAACTTCTAAGCCATCTAAGGACTGGGGATCGACATTTCATTGGAGTCATAAGGTAGTTTAAAGGGGGTAAGTCCATGGGAGTTAATAAAATTTATCAATTTGCGTAATAAATTGATGACATACCAGAAATGTGAAAAGTCTTGAGTAAATAGATAGACCCTAAAAAGTTAAAGATAAAGAGAGTTTAGTAGATAACTACTCAGCAAACAAGACTATTAGAAGCTAACATTTTGAAATGTAGAGATCCTGAGAAAAGACTGAGATATCTGATAAACCTCAGTAACCTGAGTAGTAGATCCGACTCGAATAAAGAATGGCCCTCCATTAAGCTAAAGGAAAGTTTGTGATGAATAACCTGAGAACTTTTAGAGATTAATGTAACCTAAATGATGGCAAGGAAACTGAAAGAGTAGTGCATCGTTATTTAGAAAGAATCGTGAAATAAAATGATATACGAAATTGTAGAACCCCTACCAGAATGCTTCCAAATGTAGAAGGAAGTAAAGATCTAGGAACAGTAAAGGTATTATGAACAATATTGAATTTAGAAAGCTTAAACCACCTGACTAAATCTTAAACAAGAATAGAAAACCCAATGGGAAGGATAAGTGTGATAACAGATGCCTTAGTCGACAGTCGCTAGAAAGTCTAGCTTATCCGATAGAGTTGCTACAGGAGCTGAATGGAAATCGAGATGGTTCTGCCTAGTTTAGGAGCACCGTGTGCCAATATCATAGTTAGTTCATCTATTATGGACAGAATCAGAGTACCATAGCGGAAGTGTGGTAGGCCCATAACCCACAAGTCCCAAGATGCAGCATTGACCAAACCTTGTTAGGATGTTGAAGTAGGCAAGGTCTAGTAATTTGCCATCTGGGATGGAGTGTTGTATTACTAGGACCAAATTTATGTGCCAGACATACCAGAAACTAGAAAGGAGATTCTAGATGAGACACACCATTCAAGATTCGTCATACACCCAGGAAACACCAAAATGTATCGTAATGGCAGAAATACTTACTGGTGGTCCAGAACATAGTTGAGTATATTGCACATCGTACAGTGTGCCAGTAAATTAAGGTTGAACACTAAGAGCCCGGAGGACTCTTGTAGCCGTTTCCAATGTCAGAGTGGAAATGGAAGCGTATGACAACAGATTTTGTGTCACGATTGCCAACAAAACGTCAAAAGAAAGCAACAGCATATGCGTTATTGTGGATAAACTTACCAATATGACTCACTTCCTCGCGACCAAGGCAACACAGACCTTAGGACAACTAGTTGAGCTTTACATCAGGGAGATGGTTTGACTTTATGGAAGAACCATAGAAAGAAATCGAAATTCTTAGAGAAATTGAAATTCATGTGAGGGTTTGAGATACTCTTGGGAATATTGGAAAAATAGAAACGTGATCTGATGTGATTGTAAAACTTGATTTAATATGACTGTAAAACTTGATTCTCAACAGAAAAGTTTGATCTAGTTAATGAAACCTCTGTTCGAGCCATACCACGATGTGAAAGAAACCACGAAAACCTCGGAGTTAGAACGCTAAGTTTGAGGACAAACTTATTTTTAAGGGGGTAAGAATGTAATATCCCGACCCGGGATATGACACTTATATCGAGGTAAACCCGGGTTGGATCGAGCCATGATATGTGACCTTCAGCTGTAAGTCAAATTATGACGTAAATAAGTTTCAAATTTAAATTGAATTATTAGGTTGTCAAAATATTAGAATAACAATCATAAGCTAAGAAAAATTTTAAAATGGGCGAACGACAGTCAACTGTCCAATAGAACACGCCAATCGAGAAATAATCAAATGATTCGATTCCAAAATCGAGACGAGGAAACTGAAGAATGTGGTATAACGAAAAAAGAAATAAAATAAGAATAATAATATAAATAAATAAATGAAAATATACCTATATGCATATATATATATATATGTATATATATATGTGCAGCCGTGTGAGGTGTAGTGTGGTGTGAGTGTGTCTTATATACATTATATGTTATATATATTGAGTGGACCAATTGAAACAGGTAAAACAAAAATGAATGAAAGGTGAAGGCTGCATGGCAGCCATGTGTGTGTGTGTGTTACCAGGTGGCAAACCACCAACCTTGAGGGCTGTCAAGGAAAAGAGTAAATAGAGAAAAGAGAGTGAATAGAGTGGTGTCGTGTGTGAAACCATGTGAGCACACGGTTTATGTGAAGCAAGAAATTGAGAGGAAAAGATAGAAATGGTGGGCAGAATTAAAATCGGTGGGCATTGGCACACTGAAACTAGAGAGAGAGAATGAGTAGGAGATGAGGTGTCGAGGGCTGAAGAATTTCAAGCTGCATAGCAGCCATGCACGAACAAGTGTGCAGTGCATGTAACCGAAGCTACAGGTGGCACTGTCACTGGTCCAAGTCGGTGGTGTTGGTAAGAAATAATAGAGATAGAGAGAGAGAGAGAGAGAGAGAGAGAGAAGGTTAGAAAGAGAGAAAGAAAACGGAAGAAGCAGGAAATTTAGGGAGAGAAAGAAAGAAGCAGTTTGGAGAAACCGAGAGTTGGAGGAGGAAGAAGCAGCAACCAAACAGCTATTAATCCATGTTAGTTTCTTAAACTTCTCTCTTAAAATTTATCATGAATGCATGCTGAAAATAAGCAACCGAAGCATGAAGAGAAATCAAGAAACTCAAAACTAGGTGCACGGTCAACAATGGTAGATTTTTGTATATTGAATTAATCTTAATTTTAAGACTGGAAACGAGTAGGAAACATCATCAGGAGTCCAACGCAACTTGAATCAGTTAAAATGGTCTCAGAATGACCAAGTTTGGTCAAATTATTTGTCACCGGTGCATAGCCGGAATAGCTAACCGAGTATTGAAAACTGTATATTGTAGTGGTCTAAAACAAGTCTAAACTGAATGCCTAAAGATTTAGGATCATTTGATATGAAAATCAGTAAGAATAGACAACGGAATGTGTAAGAAAACTGAGTTGGCCGGCGGTAGAGTAGTGGCCGGAAAACTGATTATGGGTGCCGGAAACGGTAAGAAATCAGGTCAAATCTAGTTTAAACGAGTTTTTGAGATTGTTAGAGGTAATTTAATATGAAAATCAGAGGAAATGGACATCAAATGAGGTGGAAAACAGTGGGGAAAGGTGGCAGTTGCGGCGACCGGCACCGGAAGTGGCAACCGGAGTAATGGCCGGAAAATCGTGGGCCATTTTGTTGATTGGGTTCACCTGAACCGGTCGGTTCAGTGGGAGTTTAAACCGGTTTAGGGTTTCTAACCCTAAACCAGTGGGTTCAGACCGGAACTATTGGTAATTGCAAACCAACCCCAATATTTATGAGAAATCCCACTGAGGCCCAACAAAAATTTTAATAAATTATGAAATTACCCCTAAGTCAAAAGCAGGTCAAACGAAGTCCAAACGAGGCAAATAAATAGTCAATTTTTATTATCTCGAGCCTTCTGGAACCAATGGTAAGGTCAAAATGTTGAAAAGAGGTCCCGGGAATAAAAGACATGTAAAATACAAAATGATAGTTTTGCCCTTTTCAATTCAAGAGTCCGATTTAAGATCCGTAAAAGCCTAAACCACTTGTATTCGATGTTCCGGATACAATGATGACATCCAAATTAGTAATTAAGATACCGATAGCCAAGATAAGCAAATTTGAATATATAGCATAGATGAGTTATGATTATAGACTGAGTACATTTCCAATGACAGGCACGTCAAAAGATAAAGGAGAGGGAATAGCTTGAGTTCTAAGGATCGGTAAAAAGTGTATGTAATCTCTGATCTCTGTATGTGCTACATTCCAAGCCAAGTCATAGCTCTTTCCATATACATTGCTTATTGTACTCCTTACACGATTATCAGAATTTATAGAACCACATCGATATTGTTCTATCATGTTGGAAGCATTTGATGATGTTCATACATATATCTTGATCATGATGGTATATTTGTATATTGAATTCTTGTTGTACATTCGTACCTAGGGTTGTAAAGGCCAGACAGTTGTGTTCAATCATAGTTTCACTTTATTCTTCATGGATGATATTTAAGTGCCGGATTTGTGATCAATCACATTTCCATCTGATGCCAGTTAAGACCTTCGGGTCTAGATATGACCTTCGGGTCTAGACATAATTTACTTTGGATCCAGATATGACCTTCGGGTCTAGTTAAGACCTTCGGGTCTAGATATGACCTTCGGGTCTAGTTAAGACCTTTGGGTCTAGATATGACCTTCGGGTCTAGTTATGACCTTCGGGTCTAGCATCATGGCATCGCAGATTCGTTGCTATCAGTATCTCATATTGTTGATGTTATCGATATTTGTAACTTGAACATATTCATGGTTATGTGTGACTTTGAAACTTTACAGCTTTTATTCAGCACATATGATTATATTGTCAGACAGATCTTCCTTGTTTATGAATTTTTTATCCTCTGATGATCATAGATGAATTCAGTATTTATGACTGGCTAGCATATCTGCATTTATCCTAATTCTTTCATGGATAGTGCCTCTATTCTTGTACACATGACAGAGCAAAGGAGAATTACTTACTGAGCTTTAGTTAGCTCACCCCAAACTTACCACCCCTTTCAGGAAATGAAGTTGTAGAAGAGCCGCAGCAGTAGCAGTAGCAGCTATCTAAATAGCAGTGGACATACTTTTGAAGTTGCAGGGTAATGCTTAGTACAGATAGTCTTATAGCTCTCCCATGTTATCCACGTCCTGGAAAGATTTGTTGTATTAAGCAAATTTTTGTATTCCGCATTTTGAGAACACTTTATGTATAACATGCAACTTTATGTAAATATTATTAAGCTTTCCGCATATTTAGTTGTTGCATGTTAGTAACACTGATTATGTAGCAAGATAAGAACCCTTGATTCGGCAACCAATGTCGGAGCGGGTGCGCGGCTCGAGATTCGCATAGGGTGGGTCTCGGGTCGTATCATATTTAAAGGTTTCTATTCATGGGAAAGTATTTGCAGTTACTACAACTGAGTCATCTACCAGTCCATTTGTTGTCTGAGGTACTCTTTTGGTGTTTAATTCATGGGCTAATGTTTTGATTAACACGGGTGCTTCACACTTCTTCATTTTCTCATCATTTGCACTTACATTGGGATTAAATGTGGATGTTTTAGACAGTCCTCTTAGAGTAGAGACTCCAATTGGAGGTAAGGTTACACTTAGGAGAATTAGTCGCTCATGTGAGATTGAGATAGCGGATCATCACTTCGTCTTTGATTTTATCTTGCTAGATATGATGGGATTTAATCTTATCATAGATATGGATTGGCTATCCACTTACCGATTGACAATCGATTGTTGTCGACGAAAGGTGACTATTTGTACTTCTGAGGGTGATAGGAGTGACTTGACTACTCCACGTCATTTGGACTCATATGACTTAAGCGAGCTCAATTGTATGTTTTCTAGTTGGGATTTGGATGATGATGGTAACATTTGTGAAGAGTTACTTTTAGTAGCAGGGGAATTTTATGAGGTATTTCCCGAGGATTTATTTGAGTTACCACTACCCAAGAAGATCGAGTTCTCTATTGACCTCTTACTAGGTACCGTGTCTATTTCTATGGCACCTGCGAAGCTAAGGGTGCTAAAGGTACAAATTGAGGATTTGTTGAGCAAGGGTTTTATACAACTTAGCACTTCATTATGGGGAGCTCCAATACCTTTTACAAAGAAGGGGGATGGGACACTTTGATTCTGTATTGATTACCATAGACTCAATTGAGTGACTATGAATAACTGGTATCCTTTATCACGTATTGATGATCTGCTTGACCCGTTGAAGGGGTCTGTTTGTTTCTCAAAGATTGACTTGAGATTGGGTTACCATCAGTTGAGGATCAATGAGAAGGAAATTCTGAAGATTTCATTCCGAACATGATATGGCTAGTACGAGTAGCTTGTTATACCTTTTGGGTTAACAAATGCCCCAACGGTATTCATGGATTTGATGAATTGCGTATTCCAACCATAGCTTGATACCTTCATCATTGTTTTCATTGATGACATTCTCATTTACTCACATTTGGGGGAGAAACATAAGGAACATCTTCGTATTTTACTACAGACTTTACGAGAACATTGACTATATGCCAAGTTTAAGAAATGTGATTTTTAGCTTACGGAGGTGAAATTCCTAGGGCATGTTGTTTCACAGCATGCGGTGAAGCTGGATTGGTGAAAGAAGAGTATATTTTTTAAATTGTCATACTGGAGAATGCTTAAGCTTTGCCACAATCTAGATGTCAGGCACATAGAGAAAATTATTTGTGATAATGTGTTAGCAACATTATTGAACTTGGATAAGAATAACAAGGACAATATCAAAGTGCTTACGAATTTAGAGGTAATAGATATTCGAAAGGAATTGCACTTAATTAATACCAAATGGTGATAAAGTTATTATGCCAACTGCGTCATATTCTTTGTCAAGGGATGTGGGAGAGATATTTTGTGGCTAGTTTAAAGAGGTAAAGTTTCTAAATAAATATTCATCTAATATATCTCGTTGTGTAAATGTAACAGATGGTAAAATATTAGGATTGAAAATCCATAACTATCACGTCATATTACAACGACTTCTCCCATTTGTAATACATGGGTAGTTTGATGATAATATGTCATATCCCAAAGCCTGCAGTATGCGAATTAGGGATAATGATTGGTCAGTTTGGCAATTCGCCAATATAATAACTTTATTTAACATATTGATGACGTATTTAATCGAAAACCTCTTTACGTATCCAAGTAGATTACATTCAGTCATATAAAGTTATGCAGCGGAATCTCAGCATGTAAAAACTTTTGTTTGAATGTAGTCACACTTGGTAGAGCATAAATAACATAACATCGGAGTTACAATAATATGAGCCCAATATTACATTACACATGTGTATCTGAACTAATACATCATTAATTAACATCGTTCACATTCTATTTTTACTCTAGGTTGTCACATTAATCTGCTATCTATTAGTTCAGAATTTTATCTCTATGGCTAAGATACTAATCCTCTTTCAGCTAGAGTCTTTATTCATCACAGCTTAATATAATCTGGATCTATAAACTTATTAGTAAACTTGAAAAGATAAAGAATAAAACCCCACAAGCTTAATGAAAAACTCATGAGTAACATCAATCCCTTGTCATGGGTTTCTGTAAACTCCTTTCATGACTTTCGTAAACTTTTATAGATAGCAGTTTAAAAGAAGTTGTATTAAAAGCTGCTGACATTCTTTAAACATAACATAGAACTGAGAATTGCAAGATCATTTTCTAAAATTATGCAAGAGTTTATTCTAGATAGTCTTGCAATATAAAACATCATCTCATAAATTCTGATACTGTAAAAGCAGTAATCAAAATAATACATGCCGCATCTATAAGCTTTGTCCGTGGGACTATAAGTTATCGCCATAACGACCATAAGTTGCCACCGTAGTGACCATAAGTTGCCACTATAGTGACCATACTATAATTTAGAGCTAATGGCTTACATAGACTTCTGTAAAGACTTATTTGAAAGTCTATCATCTCTTTACTCCCATAAGGGTTCTCATACATACTCGGCTTAACCCCTAGTAGGGCATTCTTATGTCCGTAAGGCATGTAACTTGCATTTTACCATACTTAAAAAATATTCTTTAAGCTATCTATGCTATAAAATATTTAAAGAGATGTTACTTGAAAGCATGTAATTCAAACATTCATCATAGTATTCTGAAAATTGTCTTGTAGTTAAAATATTTATCATCGTAGTTTAAAACATCTTATAAAACTGTAAAAGAACTTCATTTTAAAAAAAATGTCTCCACTTTAAGGTTCAGGGTTACTCACTTATAGTTTAGAGTCTATAATCACTTGTTTACTTGCTTACATAACTTGCCTTGGCATTCATCTATCTCTATTTCCTTGCTGGTATTTTAGCTTAAGTATTTGCCTAAGTAAACACTTCGTAAGTCTTTACTAGAATTAATCTTTTCATTGAGGATTTCCTCACGGTCTTTAGTTAGGGTTCCTAACACTTCATAGTTCATCATGCGACTTACTTTGGCTTTAGCGGCATTTTGGTCATTTGTCTTTTTTCATGTCTTATATTGTTCGGTACATTATTCACTCTATCGGACTATATTTTTTAGTCTAGAGGGTCTTTTAATCGTAAGGTAGTCCCTTTTTTATTTTCTGAGTTCATCTGGTTGCTTAATTATACCTTAAGAGTAATTTAGTAATTTTATCATTCATATCCCGTGTCTTAATTAGGTACCCAATTATTTTAAACAAAGCTCATTTTCAGACTCAGAGGCTCCTATATACATTGGTATGGGTTCCTCTATACTTTCTATACTCTTATAATAGCTTCATTATGTCTTAGAAATGCGTTCATTATTTTTTAATTTGTTTAGTGTTCTATTTTTCCTAAACGGGTATCACCGTTGGATCCAGAATATTGAAGATAATAAATTTAGGCTTTTTCGAATCTTAATTTCCTATTTGTAGTATATTCAGTTTAGGGGCATTTTCATAATTTTACACTTTTCTGCGGGAACATCTTCAGGTACTTGGATGCTCAATTTGACCTTACTATTGGGCTCAAAACGTCCCAAAATGTTAAATATGCCCATTTCTATATTTTTTTAGTCTGTCTGGTAGCCTTATAACACTAAGAGTAGTTTAAAAATTTTATATTTCTAAGTATCTGTATTTTTGATAGGTGGTTTGACGAAACAAACCCTACTGTTAAGTCCAGAATGTTGAAAAACATTTAGGTAAGTATTTTTACAATCATCAAAGTTCAATTGGTAGGTTAATTGATTGTTTATGACACATTTGGAATTATTCCAATTTGTCTGTTTATATATTTCAAGGTCTAATTTCTTAAATCAGATTCCATCATTGAGTCCGAAATGCCCAAAAACATTGCGTTAGACTCTTTTAATTGGCATTTGTTTGACCAATTTTAGGCTTAAAGCATTTTAGTAAGTTTTCTTAATTTTAAAAGAATTTTAAAAAATTAATTATTTTTCTAGGCATTATAATTTGAACCATTCGGTCTAAGGGTTAAGAGGCTAGACCAGCTTCTTTAGGTCAAGAACCAACCGGTTTGGTTGGTTTGTACGTGGGTCAGCCCAGACCTGTTAATTGACCGGAGGTTATTATTATTCATCGTCTTTTTCCTTCGCCTACTACTATTGTCCTAAAACCCAAAAAATTCCTACCCTATTTTGTGAAAATTTAAGCTATGTTTTGATCTACTTTTAATCCAAAACAATTCCTTAGTCCCCAACTCGGGTTTTCTTGTCAGTTTAAAGGCTTAAGAGCCATTGTAGAACTCAAACTCAATCTCGATAATGGCAATTGTGATCACCTTGTTCAAGCTCATTTCTTTGTTGTTGCTTGCATGGTTTGTTCTGTGGTGACCCTTTGGTCATGGGGTTTCAATCCCTATTCATAGAATCAAGTTTAATGTTCGATTTAGGAGGTTTGATTTTTGGACTGAAACCTATAACTCGTGATTTGGAGCTCTTCTCTTGAGGTTTTTAATCGCTGACCAATGATTTTGTGATCCTCGTGAGTTTTAGTTTCGTTTTTAAGTGTTCGAAATCAATTTTATTTCTAGTGTTTCAAACCCATTTCTAAGCTCACATTAATGGCGGTTGGTAAACATTTCTACCATTTCTAAAGTCTAAAAGCTTGGCTAATTACTTTAACAAGTATAAAAGCTACATAGGAACGTAAATAGGTAAAGATATTGACTTTTAACCTTTTATGGATTTCTAAATTCCTCGATTTCCTTCTCTCTCATCCTCCTTTCCCGTTCAACAACTTTTTTTCTCCCTTTCTGCACGACTCTCTCCCTTTCACTCTCTAGTTTTCAGAAGAAGTTCTTGGTTGAGCTAGGGCAGTTTCTAAATGGGAGATTTTCCTGGCTTTTTCATCTAGGGAAATTTTGATTGGTTGGCCTAGGTGGCTATGGTGGCTGGAATGGGCGGCAGCAACCCTTGCAAGCTGCTATGGTGGACTGCCCATATGCCTCTGTGGCTGCTTGCTCTTCAAGCTTTTCTTTTCTTTTTCTTTTTAATTTTATGCATTATATGTACATATATATACACATATACAAACATTAATACACATTACTAAGTGTGCCAGCCCTCTAGGTCATGTGCTAGGCACATGGGAAATCAAAATAATTTTCAATAATTTTTATGTATTTTTCTTCAATTTATTTTAATTTTTCATGTATTGCACACACATTTATATACTTTAGTGTGTTTATTAGGCTCTTGGTGACTTGTATAGGTCACATCAATTTTTTGAATATTTATTGCATTTTTATTATATTTTTAAGTATTTATTTTCTATTTATTTTTATTTTTCTTAATTATTAAATAATTCATGATATTTGATGTGGTAATTTTTCCCACTACTTAGGTTAGTGATAATTTGATCACTCAATACTTTAATTTGACTAACCTAGGTTAGGTTAGATTGACCTTTGGTTATGTTTGATGTTAACCCTATGTGGGTAGTCTGGTTAGGGTTAGGATTGACTAATAAATTGAATAGTCCTTTAAGCTTAGTTTAGCTCATGCATAGTCAAAGTGCCCAAAGAATTTTGAACAACCTTTTTTTATTGCTAATACATTATTACACTGCCATAAGCCCAATCTACTAGGGTGTAGGTGTTACATAATGTTCGTATTCTATTGATAGAGTTAGGCCTATTCTTTAGAGAGTTGTGTAGTAGGATATTAAAGCTAGAGGTGTCAAGTAAGATGGGGAAAGACATTATATTCATACCGTGCAGGCTTGAGCAAATATTTTCACCAACCACAACAAGAAAAGGCACTATTAGCGACGCACGTGTGCGTCGCTAATAGTACAAAAATGCGTCGCTAATGATATTTTGCGACGCACAAGTGCGCGTCACTAACGTCGCCGCAAATAGTGGCGTTGCTAATAGTATTGGCGACGTACAGACCTCTGAGCGTCGCTAAAAACAACTATTAGCGAGGCACACATGGTGTCACTAATAATTGGGCATGGGCGTCGCAAATATTATAGATAGACACAAAGAGCGTCGCTAAAAGCTACTATTAGAGACGCACGATGACTGTCGCTAAAAGGTACTAGCGACGCACACGGGGTCATCACTAATAGTATCTTTTAGCGACACTCAAAGTGTGCGTCGCTAATGGTAGATTTTAGCGACGCTCAGTGAGCGTCGCTAATAGTGAATTAACATTGTTGTTTCTTTACTTTTAGCGATGCCTTTCTGTGCGTCGCTAAAGGTTTTTTTTTTTTTTTTTCAGCCATGTTTGCTTTGTTTTCATTGTTGTTTTATTCTTGTTTAAACCTGTATCAATCATCCTGATATACAATAAAATTCGAACATTCTGAAATGAATATATTAAAAAAGAAAAATACATTCATATATATATATTATACTAATTGCGTACATTTGTAAAAGTACAATTTAACAATAAATAAAAAAATAAAAAATTGTCTCAAAACATATAACTACAGATGTCCATGAAAAGAAAAAAAAAACAAATAAAAATAATAAATCCCGATGCAAAACATAAAGACGGTGGCGCAGTAATCCCAATCAATCTGAAATAAAGATCAAATGGTATATATTAGAACAATTATTAAATATATATGAAATATAGAATGTGAATAGTTTAATTTTTTTTTTTTTTTGCATGCATAAATAGTAAGAACGACATAAAGTAGCATAAGTTATAAACCACCGATCCGAATTGATTTTTGTAAGTTCGTGCAAGTCTATTTTATCAATTGTGAGATGTTTGATGGGGTTTTGGGATAGTTAGGTCGATATCCGGCATTTTGGTCCGTCAAAACCCCAAAATGGTCCTTTTTGGAGCAAAATCTTATATAAGTTTCAAACCAGGGCATCCGAACTGAGTGCCATAAGTTTGTGCAAGTCGATTTTATCATTTTTGAGGTGTTTGATGGGCTTTTGGGCTCGTTTGGTTGATATTTGGTATTTTGGTCTGTCAACACCCCAAAAAGGGCCTTTTCGGAGCTGAAACTTTCATAAGTTTCAAACTGGGCATCCGAACCGAGTGCCATAAGTTCGTGCAAGTCACTGTTATCATTTCTAAGGTGTTTGATGGGGTTTTAGGGTGGTTATGCCAATATCAGAGGTTTTGGTCTATCAAAACTCCAAAATGGGCCTTTTTGGAGCTAAAACTTGCATATGTTTCAAACCGGACATCCGAACCGAGTGATGTAAGTTTCTGCAAGTCTATTTTATCATTTGGGAGCTGTGTGATGGGGTTTCGAGATGGTTAGGCTGATATACGGGGTTTTGGTCTGTCAAAACCCCAAAATGGGCCTTTTTGGAGCTTCAACTTGCATAAGTTTCAAACTGGGCATCCGAACCGAGTGCCGTAAGTTCGTGACAGTCAATTTTATCCATTTTTGAGGTGTTGATGGGGTTTTGGGGTGGTTAGGTCGATATTTGAGGTTTTGGTCTGTCAAAACCCCAAAATGGGCCTTTTTCGAGCAAAAACTTAGATAAGTTTCGAACTGAGCATCTGAACCGAGTGCCTTAAGTTCGTGCAAGTCTATTTTATCATTTGGGCACTTTATGATGGGGTTTCGGGGTGGTTAGGCCGATATCTGGGGTTTTGGTCTGTCAAAACCCTAAAATAGGCCTTTTTGGACCAAAAACTTGCATAAGTTTTAAACTTGGTATCCGAACCGATTATCGTAAGTTCAGTGCAACTGTATTTTATCATTTTTGAGGTGTATGATGGGGTTTCGATGTAGTTAGGCTAATATCCAGCATTTTGGTCTGTTAAAACCCCAAAATAGGCCTTTTCTGAGCTGAAACTTGCATAAGCTTCAAACCGGGCATCCGAACCCAGTGCCGTAAGTTCAGGAAAGTCAATTTTATCATTTTTGAGGTGTTTGATGGGGTTTTGGGCTTTTTTGGTTGATATCTGGTATTTTGGTCTGTCAAAACCCCAAAATGGGCCTTCTTGGACCAAAAACTTGCATAAGTTTCAAACCAGGCATCCGAATCGAGTGTCGTAAGTTGTTGCAAAGTCAATTTTATCATTTCTGAGGTATTTGATGGGGTTTTGGGCTGATTAGGCTGATATCCAAGGTTTTGGCCTGTCAAAACTCCAAAATGGGCCTTTTCGGAGCTGAAACTTGCATAAGTTTCAAACCGGGCATCTGAACCGAGTACCGTAAGTTCGTGATAGTCAATTTTACAATTTTGAGGTGTTGATGGGGTTTTGGAGTGGTTAGGTCGATATTTGAGGTTTTGGTCTGTCAAAACCCCAAAATAGGCCTTTTTCGAGCAAAAACTTAGATAAGTTTCGAACCGAGCATCTGAACCGAGTGCCTTAAGTTTGTACAAGTCTATTTTATCATTTGGGAGCTTTGTGATGGAGTTTCGGGGTGGTTAGGCCGATATCTGGGGTTTTGTTCTGTCAAAACCCTAAAATGGGCCTTTTTGGACCAAAAACTTGCATAAGTTTCAAACTGGGCATCCGAACCGATTACCATAAGTTCGTGCAAGTGTATTTTATCATTTTTGAGGTTTGTGGTAGGGTTTCGATGTAGTTGGTGTAATATCCCGACCCGGGATATCGGGTCATATGGCACGCATTACGAGACAATGAAAAAGTTGTGTAAAGGTTTTTACACTAAAGAGAAAAATTGATTAATTAAATAATTAATCAATTTAATTTATTAGAATATATTTAATTGTTAAAATTAAATTCATATAAACACATATACACACATTATGGTGTATTGTGTGTGTATATTATCAAATGTGTATAAATATGTATATATATAAATACATGTACACAAGGAAGGATATATATATATATATATATAAAATATATGTAAAGTGTGAACAGTATGTGCAAGTGGGTGTGTGTGTGTCGGTTGTGGTGTGTGGTGTGTGTCTTCATGTGTAAGTATGTGTGTTATATGTGTATATATATATATATACAAAAGATCTTACAAAAATTTAATGTAAAGTAGAAAAGAGAAAAAGCAAAATTGATGAGAAGTAAGGGCTAGTGTAGGGCTACAATCAGAAAGAAGAGAGAGAGAACAGTAGAAAGAGAAAATGAGGAGAGAGAGAGAGAGAGGTCGGTTTTCTTCCCTTATAAGACAAACCAAAATATGCAAAGCATGTTGTTCTCTTACGAAAGTAACCAAAGGAAGGGAAACTGAGGAGATAGAAGAAGAGATTCAGAGCAAGAAAGAAAGAGAAAAACAGTGGTGAAAGGTAAACCCATGAAAACTTTTAAAATTCTCTCTCTAGAATATTTTGCATGTGTTAAGAGATTTAAGTTATGTTATGTATATATGATGTTTAAGACATGTCTAGAAGTGTATCAAGCATGAAAATTTGCTATAAAAATGACTAAAAATATGAAACCCACGAAAAATCTCCATTGAAGACCATGCTTATAGCAGGTCTGAACTGACTGTTGCTAAACCCATTTCGGCCCATTAAGGTTTCAAGTAGACCTCACAAGCGTCCCAAAAATGCTTAGCCGCGACCAAAAATCATAAGAAATGGCCCCATAAGGATGAGTTACAGGTTTCGATTTTTAAAACCAACCTTCTAATCTCGCGTCAAAAGTGACATTTGAGAATGGGGAATGAAACCCCTTTAACTAAGGAACAAAACAAGCCAAGGTTCCATGAAAAACCATCAAGAAATAAGGGTTAACCATGGAGTTGCAGTTCGGGTTATCACCTCTTAAACCGAAGCAACGAGTTCACTTTGAACTCCCAATATAATGCCAAGTTGGTCGTTTGTACATTAGGAATATTTTGTAATGAAAACAGTAAGGATCCATGGATCCAAACTGCACGAAATAGGAAGAAATGGATTCAGGGAATTAGGGTTTTCAGTCGGTCGACGTGAGGAAGACGAAGATGAGTTAACTCGGTTTTTAAAATAAGGCTGGGTCGACTCGGACAAGTGGCAGCCTCTGGGCTTGCCATCGATTAAATGGAACGACGGCGTTTTGCATTTGGGTTAGTTTAAATGGACGCTAGGGCTGACGTCATCATGACGTCAGCCACACGTAAATAAACCGGATAGACCGGTTGGGTTACAATTGAACCAGACCGGTTCACTTAATATAAAACCAAACCCTTTGGTTTTCAAGTTTATTTAAAAATAAATAAACCAATACTTTCAGTATTCACGGATTGACCCCTGAGCTTCAGAAAAATTATACTGAGGCCCAACTAGGGGAAAATTTATGCATTTAGACCCCTGGAAAAATAATTAAATAATTAATTTAATTATTTAATAAATAAAGTTAAATTACTATTTTGCCCTTGTGACATAAATAGAGCAAATGAAGTCCAAATTAAACATATGAATAGTGTATCCTTACTATTTTGGATATTCTGAGTCCAATGGTGAGGTCCACGACATGAGACGGGGTCCCGAAAAATAAAGACACGTAAAGGGGTAAAAAGACCAAAATACCCCTGGTACCCCTAAAGCCGAAATGAGATCAGAGAAGGTCTAAATTGACTTTCTTTGACATCCCGGACTCAAAAATGGAGTCCAAATTACGAAACGAAGTACAGAAAAATATGACACGTAAAACGGTAAATGACCATTTTGTCCTTTTACATGTAATAGTCCAAATTAAATTCTAAGAAAGCCTAAACCAACTTTCTTGGACACTCCGGACTCAATGGTAGAGTCTATTCGACCTAAAGAAATGTCTAAAATAAAAAGACATAAAATTTGATGAATAACATCTGTCAGATGACTATAAATTAGAGTAATGCCAAAGTACTAATACTAAGGCATGTACGAGAAACGAAATACGAAAAGACACGACACGTAAACATGTCAAATAAATAACTTTAAATTAAAGTTAATGGAGCTCCCAGAAGAGTATAAATTGAAGTAAATTCAATTTCTAACACATTAAATTGTGTCATATGTTAAGAATACGAGTTACGTTAAGTACATATGAATTTATGAAATCATTGTAGGATCTAATACGATTTAAGCATAAGTTAAGGAATATCGAGATGATATTACAATGAATGTGAAGTTGATGAGATATTTACAAATTGTTCTTAGGAACTACAAGGAAAGTGGGAAAGCGCATTATTAGCACTAACCCTAAAGAACCAAGGTGAGTAACCCTGTGTTTGAATTGGAGATTTAACTCCATGGATTTAAAAAGGTTTTAAGTTCAAAGATATGAAGTATTTGAAGTTTCAAATTCAGTATTTACATGATTCAGTTTTTAATTGTTCTATTTTATAACCCCATTGTGACATGCTCAGTGATTGGTTTCTGCAATGGTTTTTCCTTTAAATACTTTTCAGCATGTCTAGTTAAAATGCAATTATTGTTAAATATTCTGAATTTGCTTATTTCAAGTATACGAATGTTTATTACGAATTTATGAAAAGTATCTATGAGAAAAGTCACATGATAAATATTTTATAAGATAATGGTGCATAAGCACACAGGCAGTATTTTGGGTTTCTTCAGATCTCATTGACCTGTCAAAAACCACATAGTCAGTATTTTGGGTTCTTATTGTAACTCATTGACCTGTCATGTGAAATGCCCGGTAGCAGGATCTAATCCCCCAAGCAAATGAGATATCTCCATTTATAAGTAAGATAGGAGTCCGGTTCGAAACGGATTCCACTAATGGAAGTGATAAGATGACGAATGGTTTGAAAATGGAAGCAAGTTTTACTCTCATTTTCAAGATGCATATGTTTGAGTTTTATATACTCTATTTAAGAAATACATGATATGTTATATGTTTTAAAAGTTCACATGTATAAGTATAGCTTGAATACTTTAAATGTTTCAAAGCTATTGTTTTACGAAATGCACATGTTTTGAGTTATTTACTCTATTTGACGAAGTATAAGTATAGCTTGAATACTTTAAATGTTTCAAAGCCATTGTTTTACGAAATGCATATGTTTTGAGTTATATACTCTATTTGACAAAGTATGAGTTTAGCTTGAATACTTTAAATGTTTCAAAGCTACATGATTTAAGGAATGCATATATTCTGTATTCAAAGTATACGAACAATTGGCGGTGATTATTTTACAAACTCTTATGTACTAAACCACTGCTAATCGAAAACCCCATGATAAATACTGGAATTGCTCACAAGCTTTGATTAGCTTACCCGGACTTTGTTCGGACCCCCTTTTCAGGTGATGCAGCAGACAGGGTCTTAAGGACGACGACGATGAGTCTAGCTGTTTTTAGAAGGATATGTTTAAGTAGTTTCTTTTGAAGAACCTATGAACACTAGTAGTACATTTTGTATTAATAGACAAAGTAAGAACATGTAATGAGCCCTCAAGGCAACCAAATATGTATTGTATTAATGTATGAAGTCTTCAAGTTTTCGTTATACTCTGAATGTGTAACCATGTATGCTATGTATGGAGTAGCAGTATCGGACGGATGTGCATAATTTAAAAATGAGAAAAGAAAAGAAAAAGTTTTTCACGCTTCCGCAAAACGTATGTTGCACATCTATTCGATACCGCTACAGATGCGAGCCTTCGCCCAAGGGTCCCCGGACCTGAGGGTGGCGGTTGCGATGAGAGATCCGCACAGGGTGGGTTTCAGGTCGTGACAGTTGGGCTGATATCCAGCATTTTGGTCTGTCAAAACCCTAAAATAGGCCTTTTTTGAGCTGAAACTTGCATAAGCTTCAAACCGAGCATCCGAACCCAGTGCCGTAAGTTCAGGACAGTCAATTTTATCATTTTTGAGGTGTTTGATGGGGTTTTGGGCTCTTTTGATTGATATATGGTATTTTGGTCTGTCAAAACCCCAAAATGGGCCTTTTGGGACCAAAAACTTGCATAAGTTTCAAACCAGGCATCCGAATCGAGTGCCGTAAGCTGTTGTAAGTCAATTTTATCATTTTTGAGGTGTTTAATGGGGTTTTGGGGTGGTTAGGCTGATATCCGAGGTTTTGGTCTGTCAAAACCCCAAAATGGGCCTTTTCGGAGCTGAAAACTTGCATAAGTTTCAAACCGGGCATCCGAATTGAGTGCTGTAAGTTCATGTAAGTTTATTTTATCATTTTTGAGGTGTGTAGGTGGGTTTCAGTGTAGTTAGGCCGATATCCGGCATTTTGGTATGTTAAAACCCCAAAATGGGCCTTTTTTGGAGCTGAAACTTGCATAAGTTTCAAATCGGGCGTCCAAACCGAGTGACGTAAGTTTCTACAAGTAAATTTCATCATTTTTGAGGTGTTTAATGGGTTTTTGGGGGTCCTTAGGCCGATATCCGAGGTTATGGTCTATCAGAACCCCAAAGAGGCCTTTTTGGAGCTAAAATTTGCATAAGTTTCAAACCGAGCATCCGAACTGAGTGTCGTAAGTTCGTGAAAGTCTATTTTATCATTTGGGAGCTGTGTGATTGGGTTTTGGGGTGGTTAGGCCGATATCCGGGGTTTTGGTCTGTAAAAACGCCAAAATGGGCCTTTTCGGAGGTGAAACTTCCATAAGTTTCAAACCAGGGCATCTGAACTGAGTGTCGTACATTCGTACCAGTTTTTTTTTTTTTTTTATCATTTTTGGAGGTGTGTGATGGGGTTTTGGTGTAGTTAGGCCGATATCCGGTATTTTTGTCAGTCAAAACCCCAAAATGGGCCTTTTCGGAGCTGAAACTTACATAAGTTTCAAATCGGGCATCCGAACCGAGTGCCATAAGTTCGTGCAAGTCAATTTTATCATTTTTGAGGTGTTTGATAGGGTTTTGGGGTGGTTAGGCCAATATCCGAGGTTTTGGTCTGTCAAAACCCCAAAATGGGCCTTTTTAGAGCTGAAACTTGCATAAGTTTCAAACGGGGCATCCGAACCGAGTGCCGTAAGTTCATGCAAGTCTATTTAATCATTTGGGAGCTATGTGATGGGGTTTTAGGGATTGTTAGGCCGATATCCGGGGTTTTGGTCCATCAAAACCCCAAAATAGGCCTTCTCGTAGCTAAAACTTGCATAAGTTTCAAACCGGGCATCCGAACCTGAGTTCCGTAAGTTTGGGAAAGACAATTTTATCACTTTTGAGGTGTTTGATGGGGTTTTGGACTCTTTTGGTTGATATCTGGTATTTTGGTCTGTCAAAACCCCAAAATGGCCCTTTTTGGAGCTTGAAACTTGCATAAGTTTCAAACCGGGCATCCGAACCCAGTGCCGTATGTTCATGCAAGTCAATTTTATCATTTTTAGGTGTTTGATTGGGTTTTGGGCATTTTTGGCAGATATCTGGTATTATGGTCTGTCAAAACTCCAAAATGGGCCTTTTTGGAGCTGAAACTAGCATAAGTTTCAAACCGGGCATCCGAACCGAGTGTCGTAAGTTCTTGCAAGTCAATTTTATCATTTCTGAGGTGTTTGATGGGGTTTTGGGGTGGTTAGGCCGATATCCGATGTTTTGCTCTGTCAAAACCCAAGAATGGGCCTTTTCAGAGCTGAAACTTGCATAAGTTTCAAATCGGGCATCTGAACTGAGTGCCATAAGTTCTTGCAAGTCAATTTTATCATTTATGAGGTTTTTGATGGGATTTTGCAGGTGGTTAGGTCGATATCCGGGGTTTTAGTCTGAGAAAACCCCAAAAAGGGCTTTTTTAGAGCTGAAACTTGCATAAGATTCAAATCGGGCATCTAAACCAAGTGTTGTAAGTTCGTGGAAGTCTATTTTATCATTTGGGAGCTGTGTGATGGGGTTTCGGGGTGGTTAGGCCGATCTCCGGGGTTTTGGTCTGTCAAAACCCCAAAATGGGCCTTTTTTAAGCTGAAACTTGCATAAGTTTCAAACCGGGCATCCGAACCGAGTGCCGTAAGTTCAGGAAAGACAATTTTATCACTTTTGAGGTGTTTGATGGGGTTTTGGGCTCTTTTGGTTGATATATGGTATTTTGGTCTGTCAAAACACCAAAATGGGCCTTTTTGAAGCTGAAACTTGCATAAGTTTCAAACCAGGCATCCAAACCGAGTGTTGTAAGTTGTTGCAATTCAATTTTATCATTTCTGAGGTGTTTGATTGGGTTTTGGGGTGGATAGGCCGATATCTGAGGTTTTGGTCTATCAAAACACCAAAATGGGCCTTTTTGGAGCTGAAACTTGCATAAGTTTCAAACCGGGACAACCAAACCGAGTTTCGTAGGTTTGTACAAGTTTATTTTATTATTTTTGAGGTGTGTGATGGGGTTTCGGTGTAGTTAGGCCAATATCCGACATTTTGTTTTATCGAAACCCTAAAACTGGGCCTTTTGGAGCTAAAACTTGCATAAGTTTCAAACCGGGCATCCAAACCTGAGTGACGTAAGTTCATGCAAGTCAATTTTATCATTTTTGAGGTGTTTGATCGCATTTTGGGGGTGGTTAGGCCGATATCCGATGTTTTGGTCTGTCAAAACCCCAAAATGGGCCTTTTTGGAGCTGGAACTTGCATAAGTTTCAAACGGGGCATCGGAACCGAGTGCCGTAAGTTCGTGAAAGTCTATTTTATCATTTGGGAGCAGTGTGATGGGGTTTTGGGGTGGTTAGGCTGATATCTAGGATTTTGGTCTGTCAAAACCCCAAAATGGGCCTTTTTTGAGCTCAAACTTGTATAAGTTTCAAATCGGGCATCCGAACCGAGTGCTGTAAGTTTGGGAAAAGGTCAATTTTTTCACTTTTAAGGTGTTTGATGGGGTTTTGGGCTCTTTTGGTTCATATCTGGTATTTTGGTCTGTCAAAACCCCAAAATGGCCCTTTTCGGAGCTGAAACTTGCATAAGTTTCAAATCGGGCATCCGAACCGAGTGCCGTAAGTTCATGTCAAGTCAATTTTATCAGTTGTGAGGTGTTTGATTGGGTTTTGGGCTCTTTTGGCTGATATCTGGTATTATGGTCTGTTAAAACCCCAAAATGGGCCTTTTTAGGAGCTGAAACTTGCATAAGTTTCAAACCAGACATCCGAACCGAGTGTCGAAAGTTGTTGCAAGTCAATTTTATCATTTTTGAGGTGTTTGATGGGGTTTGGGGGTGGTTAGGCCGATATCCGATGTTTTGCTTTGTCAAAACCCAAGAATGGGCCTTTTTGGAGCTGAAACTTGCATAAGTTTCAAACCGGGCATCCGAACCGAGTGTCATACGTTCGTGCAAGTTTTTTTTTATCATTTTTGAGGTGTGTGATGGGGTTTCAGTGTAGTTAGGCCGATATCCGGTATTTTGGTCTGTCAAAACCCTAAAATGGGCCTTTCTGTAGCTAAAACTTGCAGTAAGTTTCAAATCGAGCATCCGAACCGAGTGCCATAAGTTTGTGCAAGTCAATTTTATCATTTCTGAGGTGTTTGATGGCGTTTTGGGGTGGTTAGACCGATATTCGAGGTTTTTGTCTGTCAAAACCCCAAAAAGGGCCTTTTTGGAGCTGAAACTTGCATAAGTTTCAAACGGGGCATCCGAACCGAGTGCCGTAAGTTTGTGCAAGTATATTTTGTCATTTTTGAGGTGTTTGATGGAGTTTTGGGGTGGTTAGGTCGATAATCCAGGGTTTTGGTCTGTCAAAACCCCAAAATGGGCCTTTTTGGAGCTGAAACTTGCATAAGTTTCAAATTGGGCATCTGAACCGAGTGCCGTAAGTTTGTGCAAGTCTATTTTATCATTTGGGAGCTGTGGGATGGGGTTTTGGGGTGGTTAGGCTGATATCCGGGGTTTTGGTCTGTCAAAACCCCAAAATAGGCCTTTTTTCTTGCTAACACTTGCATAAGTTTCAAACTGGGCATCTGAACCGAGTATCGTAAGTTTGTGCAAGTTTATTTTATCATTTTTGAGGTATGTGATGGGGCTTCGGTATAGTTAGGCCAATATCCGGCATTTTGGTCTGTTAAAACCTTAAAATAGGCCTTGTTGGAGCTAAAACTTGCATAAGTTTCAAACTGGGCATCCGAACCGAGTGCCGTAAGTTCTTGCAAGTTAATTTTATCATTTCTGAGGTGTTTGATGGGGTTTTGGAGTGGTTAGGCCGATATTCGAGGTTTTGGTTTGTCAAAACCCCAAAATGGGCAATTTTGGAGTTGAAACTTGCATAAGTTTCAAACCAGGCATCCGAACCGAGTGCCGTAAGTTTATGCAAGTCTATTTTATCATTTGGGAGCTGTGTGATGAGGTTTCAGAGTGGTTAGGCCGATATTCGGGGTTTTTGGTTTGTCAAAACCCCAAAATGGGTGTTTTTGGAGTTGAAACTTGCATAAGTTTCAAACTAGGCATCCGAACCGAGTGTTGTAAGTTCGTGCAAGTTAATTTTATTATTTGTGAGGTGTTTGATGATCTTTTGGGGTGTTTAGGCTGATATCCAGGGTTTTGGTCTGTCAAAACCCCAAAATGGGCCTTTTTGGAGCTGAAACTTGCATAAGTTTCAAACCGGGCATCTGAACCGAGTGTTGTAGGTTTGTGCAAGTCTATTTTATCATTTGGGAGCTATGTGATGGGGTTTCGGGGTGGTTAGGCTAATATCCGGGGTTTTGGTCTGTCAAAATCCCAAAATGGGCCTTTTTGGACCTAAAACTTGCATAAGTTTAAAACTAGGCATCCAAACCGATTACCTTAAGTTTTTGCAAGTCTATTTTATCATTTGTGAGGTGTGTGATGGGGTTTCGGTGTAGTTAGGCCAATACCCGACATTTTGGTCTGTCAAAACCCCAAAATAGGCCTTTTTGGAGCTGAAACTTGCGTAAGTTTCAAACCAGGGCATCTGAAACCGAGTGCCGTAAGTTCGTGCAAGTTTATTTTATCATTTTTAAGGTGTGTGATAGGGTTTCAGTGTATTTAGGCTGATATCCAGCATTTTGGTCTTTCAAAACCCAAAAATGGGCCTTTTTGGAGTTAAAACTTGCATAAGTTTCAAACTGGGCATCCGAACTGAGTGCCATAAGTTCGTACAAGTCTATTTTATCATTTGGGAGCTGTGTGATGGGGTTTCGAGGTGGTTAGGCTGATATCCAAAGTTTTAGTCTGTCAAAACCCCAAAATGGGCCTTTTTGGAGCTGAAACTTGCATCCTTATAAAATTGAATAAGTTTATGCAAGTCTATTTTCATATGTGAAGTGTCATGTGGTTTATAGGCCGTTAGTCCAAAATCTTTTAAGGGGTTTTACGTAACATTTTGTATAAATAATAAATGTACCAAAGTAAATAATTTTAAAAACTTACCAAGGTTGATCAGAGCCTCCCTACTGGCTAAGTATTGTCTTCATAAGAGTCTCTATCTGGGCTTGCCGCTCCTTGAGCTCTGTTATCTCAACCCTCATCTCTGCATTCAGTCTCTCAGCTGCCTCAGCTCTCTGGGTGGCTGTGTGAAACCTAGCATTGCTCTCGATGGTAGAGGACGATGCCGTCGGCTCCATCCCACTCCCTAAGCCACGCACATTTCCGCGCCTCTTGCCCAGAACAGTCTCTCATATCTGGTCATCGATCAGCGGTTGCTCACCCTCAGGGGTCGGTCGAACATGCATCTCGACCATCTCGTCCTAAAAAAACATAAATATTTGTTACTAATTTTAAACATTTTATATTAATATTAAATTCGTAATAGTGGTATATAAATCTTTTCTAACTTACATAAAGTCGCTGAGCTTCAGGCCAAGTCCAACCCTTCTCGGGATTGTAGTGCGTCTTGTGCCACAACTCAATGGGGCTGGGTGGTGCACTAGTCTCCTGGTCTCGTTGCAGCAAACAAATAGTAGCTTGTTAAGATTGATTTCATGAATACATTATACAATGAGAAATTGATACATTTATTAACTTACCATCTCATGCCTATACCTAACAAAAGAATGTGATCCACCACAATGGGTCACCTTTTGCTTGCTTCTGCTCTCGCTATTTTTCTTACTAAGTTCCTACACTTGGCCAAAACAAAGAAGGCTAGTATAAATGACAATGACTCATCATACAACAAAAGTAATTTTGACAATTTTTACCTGGAATGCGTCACTCGCGAACCGGTCGCATAGTAACATCCAATCATCCACCGCCATCCCCTCTGTAGGGTCTGTCGTGAGGCTCTCGTAGTGCATGTGGAGCCTATGTCGGTAGTCCCTGAAACAGGTTCCCAAGTAATGATCAACTACCTTTAAGACATGAGGCAGGTGGAGATCGATGTCAAATTTCTCCTGTAAAAGCATGTCATTGTCAAAATATTACGGCATAATATATGTTAAAATTTAGTTGAACACAATAATAAAATACATACCTGGATATGCACATGAATATCCCGTCTCTCCGCATCAGTGACCTGACTCCAGTCACTAACATGGAGTGGAGCGCGTAGCCGGCAAATGATGCCGCCCTCCGTAATGAACTACTGTGCCCACCCAGCAACGGGCTTCAGCACGCCCGGAGGTATCTCAATCCGAAGGGGCGCGCCCCCCGCTGCCTTCATCTGAACCTAGAAGCTGCGATTCTTCGACCTACCACACCCTTGTCTAGGGGCGGTGGCTGAAGCTTTAGAATAAACCAAATAGAAACAATTAGTACCATATTTATATAATCATTAATAAAAATGGAAACTATGCATACCATCCACAGCAAGATCGGTCAACCTTGCAGATGAGGGGGAAGGGGTCGATGGGTCCTGCATAACTGCGCTGTCTGCGTGAACCTGGTCCAACCATATCTACAAATAAAGTTTAAAAATAAAATTGTTTCTATTTAATCATAAAAATTAAAATTCTTATCGAAGAAAAAATGATTACCCATTACATCATAAAATTGAATATCCATTATATTATAAAAGCTGAAAACCATTACACTTGATACTAACACATGTAACAACTATTATAATTATTCATTTGAGTCTATATCATCATCTGAACTTGAGTTTTCTTCATTCTCGGTACAATACTCTAACAATGTGTCATCATCAAAATCACTGTCGTCGTCATCATCATCATTAATGAACGTTGCATCCCTCAAATCTAATTGTGTGGTATTGGTGACGTCGGAAGCTACGACATAATCTGGTTCTACATCAGTTCTATTCAACCAATACGAAGTAACATCTTCCTGATCATGCCGGACAACACCATCGTGGGCAGTTTGAGACTCTTCTTGTAGTGCATCCTCAATCCTTTCCAAATCTTTATCTCCCTTGCCAACTTCTAGGACATCATAAATATTTCTGGTTTTTATTTTTTGGACAACATGCCAATCACCTCTTATTTTTGGCTCTTTCAAATAGAAAACTTGTTTTGCTTGAGATGCCAAAACATACGGATCATCTTTAAATGCCGTACGTGACGTATTAACACTTATGAAATGCTTATCGATCTGAATTCCAGTCTTCTTATTACTTACATCCCACCAATCACATTTAAAAATATATACAGAATGACCGTAGCAATAATGTAACTCTATGATGTCTTGTAAAACACCATAGTACTCTACAGTTTGTCCTCTGTCACCATCTCACTGAACAAGGACCCCGCTATTCTGTGTTTGCCAAATGACCACATGTTCCCTCGTGTGAAATCGAACACCATCAACAATTAAACCGGTGTAGCAGGATATCATTTGATCAGGACCACATGCTAAGGAATATAATTGATTGTATGCCTCAGGAGATTGTTGGTGGCGTAATAGCTTCATCTATTAATTCAATACAAGTACAAAAGTAATTGAATACAAATGCATTAACTAATACAATTACAATTAATTGAAACCTTAGTTTTACACGTTCTCTGAACCACTTTGGAAACAAATTTTGTCGTCTTTGCTCTAGATTAGAACTTGATACATGTTCTCTCTGAAGCTCGATCGTATGCTCACTGCATAAGATGAAATATGTTATATGTAACTTACATTTGTGTACTAACGTAGTATTACAATGATTTCGATAAACTTACTTAAAATATTGCAATGTCTCATCGCAGTTGTTGAGCATGGCGTAGTGGGCTCTTTCCAAGTCTTGAGGATGACACCATTCATATATACGGGCACCTATTGGCCACACATTCTGATTAAACACCTCAAGGCCAGTTCGTTGTTGCCCTGGACATCTATCAGAATTTCGCTCTTGACGATTAAACCTTGTCTCAATATCTTCAAGATTCATAGAGCAGAAGGTGAGACATTCAGCATCAATGTAAGCCTCAGCAATTGGCCTTCCGGTCGTGCTTTGTTACGCACATATTGCTTCAATGTGTGCAAATATCTGTTTTGATAATTAATCAGTTATAGATTAAAATAGTTAGGATGGATAGATAACACAATTCATAAAATTAAATGTACCTTTCTATTGGATACATCCAACGGTATTGGACAGGTCTGCCAATTTTTGCCTCATGAGGTAAATGCACAGCTAGGTAGACCATTATATCAAAGAAAGCTGGAGGGAAAATCTGTTCCAACTTGCAGAGGATCACGATAACATCCCTTTTGAGCTTTTCAAGTACTTCCACATTCAACGTCTTCGCACATAATTCTCTAAAGAAGCAACCCAACTCAGTCAATGTAGTTGATATGTCATCGATGAGATATCCACGTAGTGCAACCGGAAGAAGTCGTTGTAAAAGGACATGGCAGTCATGGCTCTTCAATCTGGATATTTTTCCATCTATAACATTTACACACTAAGATATATTCGATGCGTATCCATCTGGGAACTTCACCGATTTAAACCACTCGCAAATCCTCATTCTCTCTACGAATGATTTTTTATACTGTGCAAAAGGCACGTTATATTTATCACCGCTACATATTAGGTACAGCTCTTTCCTTATTCCCAGCTCCTTCTAGTCCAACCGGGCTTTAATAGTATTCTTCGTCTTCCCTTTAATGTTCATTACAGTTCCCAGCACATTATCACAGATGTTTTTTTCAATGTGCATAACATCCAAATTGTGCCTCAACTTAAGGGTCTCCCAGTACGGCAAATCAAAAAATATGCTATTCTTCGTCCAATTTAAGTCCACATTAGTACGCTTCCTCTTCTTAATACCCTGGTATCTTCCCAAACCTCACTAGTGGGATGAGTGCCAATTGCGCCAACACTTCTTTACCAGACAACCATGGAGGTGACAATCTGCTGCTCAATTTTTCCATCAAACAGATGCTTCTGCTGATTTTGCCAGCCATGTGATGGCGGTAGAAAACGACGATGGCACATGTAGCATATCTTCTTCCCATTTGACAAATGTAGGGAACATGCATCCTTATTGCAAACCGGACATGCCAGATACCCCTTAGTGCTCCACGCAGACAAGTTTCCCGTATGCTGGAAAGTCATTTATGGTCCACAATAACACTGCATGCAATTGAAATATCTCATTTTTAGAGACGTCGTATGCCTCTACTCCTACCTCCCACAATTCCTTCAACTCGTCCACTAAAGGACGCAAGTACATATCAATTTCATTACCAAGAGACTTCGGCCCTAGAATAAGCAACGACATGTAGATAAATGGTTCTTTCATACATTTCCACGGTGGCAAGTTATATGACACAAGCAACACCGGCCACATGCTGTAGCCATTACTTGTCACGACTCGAAACCCACCCTATGCGGATTTCGTGTCGCGGGGCCGACCCTAAGGCCGTCCCTACTTTTTCCATTCCTGTATCATAGTACTAATATGCAAGGTACCAAATTCTTAAAACAATAACAGCGGAAGTTTATCACTACAATAGTCAGCGGAAGTCTTAACATACATCATATGGTTTTACAGTACCAAGTCAAAACTAAACATAACCAGCACCCGTGGGTGGTGAATACATGGGAGAATTAACACATAGTCTAATACAATTCTTCAAAATATTCTCCTATGCTTCCAGACTTCTATTGGGGTCTTGCGGTGTCATTACCTGAAAAGGGGTAAGTAGGGTGGAATGAGCTACAAGAGCCCAGCAAGTAAATACAGATCTCCGACACTGGTATCGAGGATCATAAAAGAATATGAATCCAAGAATAAGAATATGATAGCCAATCATAAAAATAAGATGCTATAATAGCCAATGGAAACAATTGTCATGATGGCAAATGAACATTGGAATCACAATGTGTAATCAGTAGGAATGGCATAACAATGTCCTGGAATTCTCGACGATAATACAATAACAAGAAAGTACTGCCAATATAATTGATCACAATAAATCAATAAAGGAATATCTCGCAATACAAGATAATCACAAGAATAATGTAATTCAATAATTATAGTTGAGCAATCGTGTAAGAGATGCTTTTATTCTATGTCAGGGCTTAGCACGCCCTCGGTCCTTGGGGGCCCGGTTTACCCCCTTCAGTGCATTCCAGTGTATGGCCATATGTCCGTTCACGGACTCGACCCGAAGGTCTTCAATGTATTTAAAAGCATCGGATGGATATTGTGACTGAGCACAAATCCTGTATACATAACATTTCATGATCATAAATGATTCCATAGGAGTATATAAAAAAAAATGGAATATCATAAATTCAATGGAAACATAACAATAGGCATTTCAAAGCACTGGTTCAACATGATGACAATGGTACACAATAAATCAATGTCCACCAGATAGAACAATATCACATTGTGGAGACAATAACATCAGATACACTCAGGAGTACAAGGTTGGCAGTAAAAGAATGAACTTGGCTTGATAACACCACATGGAAGAGAAAAGGTATCTACTTACCTCTAATGAAATCTTAGCTTAGAAATTCGTGAGTGGGCCTTTTCCCCTTCAAGTTCCCTATATATCAATAAACGTGTTTCAGAATAAATGTTTATTCATCAATCTTACGTCTCATCATCTTAAGTATCTCTAATGCCAATTTAGACTTCACCATTGAGTCCATAGGGTTCGGAATAATAAAAATTCACTAGTTCTTTAATTTAATCGGAGTCCATTTGACTCACTTATGAAGCAAGGGTATTTTGGTCATTTTTACAAGTCGTAACTTTTCGGGACTCCGTCTCGTGAAACGGACCTCACCATTGGACTCAAATCATCCGAGATAATAAAAATCGACTAATCATTTACCTTATGTGGACCTCGTTTGACTCATATATAAGGTAGGGTTATTCTTGTAAAATTAACATTTTCTTGTTGGGCCTTAGTGGAATTACCTATAACTTTCAGGGTCAAAGTGTAATTATGCAGAGTTGCGGTCTGAACCAGTTGGTTCATGACCAGAAACCGTAAACCGGTCTGCCTATTTCCTGAACCAACCGGTTCAGTTCAAATCAGAGAACCGGATTGAGATATTCTCTTATCTACCTTATCCACGTTTTAGATAACCCCAAAAAACCCAATTTGATTTACTATGTCCGTGTCCAAACAAGCCCAATCCCTTTTAATTTTAAAACAAAACGACACAGTGTTGGTACCCGTATTGCAGTCGGTCGGATCTCAACCCGACCCGACCCAGACCCGGTCTCATCCTAACCCGAAGAAGCCCCCGATAGTCTGGTCGTCTTCTCCGGTGGGTTTTCCGGTCATTATCGCCGGAATAGCAAAATTCTCCACGGATCTGACTGATTTCACGTCCGTTTCCTACTGTTTTCGTTCCAAATGAAATCTAGGATTTAGAGAAATGTTTGAGGACTAAATTTGGCTCTCCATGTGATCGGTTTTCCAACACCCATTCCCAGTTTCCGGCGTTGCACCGGTGAGGGAATAACTCGCCATAGAATGGCCATTTCTTGACCATTTAAACTGATTCAAAGTGTTTTGAGATCCTGGGGTAATTTCCTATTCATATTATGGTTCAATTTTCCATTTAGGTTCACCTATTTTAAATCACCATTTCTAACCGAAACCCAGTTCTTTTTTTCTCTTGTTTTTCCCTCTTTGTTTCAGGTCCTACTGTTCCAGTAATCAGTTCTATAATTATACAAAGTAAATTTAAAGAACAAAGGCGCAGTGGTTTACCTGTTCTCAGGCAACTGCTGTACCTCAAATTTCAGCTTTCTCTCTCTATCTCTACGTCTGGTTCTTTTCTCTTCTTCCAATTCTTGCGATTCTATTTTCTCTTTCTTTAAATTCCTTCTCTATTCCCTTAACCGACCCCCAGTCGGTGGCCCTTGCCACCTGTAGCTGCGGTGGCAGCATACCCATGCACACAAGACACCTCACACCTATTTCTCTCTCTCCTCTCCTCCTCACACGTTGCACCCTAGCCCTCTCTTGCTGTACAATGTTCACATGACACACACACCTTACATTTATGTTCACAATTCTTTTATATATATATATATTTGCATATATTACTCAATCTACCATATATATGTTATATGGCCGTATACATATTTATATATATATATAAGATCACTTTAATACATTATTATGCATATATATTCATATATACATATCCATTTAATTATGCAACATAAACTTAAAACAGTTCGGGTTCTATTATTGTATCGACTTACCTCGATATTTGTGCCGTATCCCGGGTCAGGGTATTACATTACTCATGTCACCGAACGGATTGAAACCGTCGCTAGCTAGCCCAAGTCGTACATTACGCGGCTCATTTGAAAACCATTCGTGATTTGTATCAAACTCAGCCCATGTTTGTGAATCTGCCGAATGCCTACATACATTTGCCTCAGCAACACACTTCTCCTTATGCCACCGCATATCTTCTACCGTCTTCAAAGACATGTACAACCTTTGTAGCCTCGATTTTAAGGGAAAATATCTCAGCACCTTGTGTGGAAATTGTCTTGCTTTTTCCTTCATTCTGCTTGTACCTGGGTTCGTGGCATACCGTACACTCCTTATATTGTTCAATCTCCTTCCAAAATAACATGCAATTATTTTTACAAGCATGTATGGGAATATACCCGAGGCCCAAATCTCTTAATGTTCTTTTCGCCTCGTAATATGATTTCGGAAGGGTCTCCCCAGTAGGAAGCGCTGCTTTAATCAATTCAATGGCCATATTAACTGATTTGTTACTCCAACGGTTGATGGTGTTAATATAAAGGAGTTTCACGAGAAAGTCCAGTTTCGAAAACTTATCACAACCCGGATATAACGGCTGCCTTGCTTCCCTCAACAACGACTCAAATGCGATCGATGGTCCCGTGTCACTCCTGTGACTACTCGCCCCAGTTGTAGCCCTCTGCAAGTCTACAAGCATTTGTGGCAAGCCTTCGTAACCAACCCCAACATTATCACCAAAGTCATCATCGTCGTCTTCTTCTTCATCATCAAATACCACTCGTACGTCACGGCGCTCCCCTTGAAATTCCCAACACGTATACCTCTTGTCCATCCCATGTTCGAGTAGGTGCTCTTTGGCCTCATCTATGTGCATATAATCTATATTATTGCACCTCCTACATGGACATCTTATCCTATTTCTCCCATCTATAGATGCACGAGCAAACTCAATAAAATCTTTGATCCCCTTCACATATCCTGGCAAATGCCTGCCCCTCAAGTCCATCCAACTCTTATCCATTTTCATCTACCTAATACAAGTCAAAAATGATACTCGTTATAAATATGAAACATGAATCCTATCACCTCCAACTTCTCTCTAAAAGGGTAAGGTGGTCACATCCCATTCGTGAATGCACAATCTACATTGCAATCAGCAACAAATCAAATGTTTGATTCCACTCGGACAAAATTTCGGCAGCATCTCCCCACGGTTCTCTAAGTATAAGAGATAGACGTTAGCACGCCTAAATATATACCCAGAGAACAATAGCAGACCATGCTGAAATTTTATCATAGTGAAATATTCAAGCATATGTACTATTGATTGCAACGCAGATTTATGCATTCCCGAGCTGTCCTTTCTGGACAATTCAAGAATCGATTTTCATACACACTAGCCCAATCACGAATAAATTTTGCGACAAGATTCACATGTGATGAAAATGACTCCCGAACGGGGCTAGGCTTACATGAATGCAATTGCTAACTTACAAAACAATCACCATAATTTTTTTTTCATGAAGTAATCCCTAAAAAAAAAAATTAGGCCACGCTTACAGTGGCCCTATTGAAAACGCGCATCAGCACGCAATCTAGGAGAAAAGAGAAGTATATGCTCTTCTAGTCAAAACTCATTTGATCTAATACAATCAAATGCTTGAGTTGTCGGACTGACTGGCAAGGTAACATGCTTCCAGATGAAATTGACAACAAATAAAAAAACAAAAAAAAAGAGGTTCTATGTCATATTTTTCTTTGACGAGGTAGTAGACTATGCATATCAAATACATTAAAAAGAAGACAGAGAGATAGAAAAAAAAACCATCTTGAATTGCATATCAAATACAAAATCATTTCTTAGAATCTTTGTTTACTCTGTTTGATTCCTAATTACAAACCATGGAGGAATATCATTTTCTATTGTTGTAATAGGATCAAATTAAGTGATTTTATTTTCCTTTCCAATATATATTTTTTTTCCTAAGAACCAAAAAGTACTGTTAGAAATTGCAATGGAGTCCGTTTCAGTACTATTAAAAAAATAGGTGGGGCCATTTCATTTCGTGCCATTAATGAGTTGTGGTAGCTGATAGAGTATTAAATATCTAAGTTATACTTAATTTTTTTAATTATTAAAATTTTAAATGAGTTAATAATTTAACATAATATATATATATATATGAGTGTTAATTATAATGGATATAAGCATTGATCAGCCCACTAATTAATCTAGTATCAGGTTTAATTATATTTGATACAATATTGAAGATATATTAAAGTATTAAATATTTATTTTTGTTTTTGTGATACAATTTTTTTTGTTAAGTATAATTTGAATTATGTTAATAGCTCAAGTCCATTATAAATGTTTAAATTTAATAGTTTTCAAGTATTTATTAACTGTTTATCCAAAAAATAAATTCTTTAACTCAAACGACATTTATACAGTCATTTAACTCAAATAGTCTATTTTTTGACAATTGAATCAAACAAGCACTTTCAATCATACTTTTTAATATGTGTTTATTTTTTTAATCAATGTAATGAAAAAATTAAATGGGTTAAGCTTGTTTTAAATTTCTTGTTTTTCTCATTTAAGATTGAAAAGACAAAATTGATTTTTTTTTTTTTTTTTGTTTCGTATCATGAAATTTGAGCCTTGAAATTGGATTGTAATGACTTCAAATTTGAAACTAACTTGCATCTAATTGTAGCTAAACCTAATTTTAATACCCCTATTTCACGGTACTAAACAAAGCTTTACAAAATTTAGCACTAACGTTCAGGCACCGACTTCAGTTTAAAATTTTAATTTGTAGGACAAGCATAGTGATATCAAAATGAGCGAGTAATTACAAGTATAGTGAAATAAACCCATGATACTATAAATGAGGAAGATTTCATGGCAAAAGGGTACTACGTAAGTCTCTAAGGGAAGAAGTAGGCAAATTAGGCCCCCTTGACTAGGGTGTCATGCTATGTGCATTTACAACAGTGACCCAAATTCAGATTCAAACTAATATTTGAGTCAAAAAAATATTCATCAACAGTAGATTTAAACCTATACCAAATATTATTTACTAAAAAATAAAAAATATATAAACAAAGGGAGTGAGAGTAGAACCCTTGGGAGAGTTCATGACTCTCATGACTTACCAATTAGGCTAGTCCCAGTTAGTTACTATATACACACTCAAATCACCATTCAAAGTTAAATATAAAATTTTTAAGAAGAGATTTTTTTTTTTTTTTAGACAATGTGAAGTTTTTTTTTTTTTAAATAATTTGAATAAAAACTAAATAACTGTTAGATAATATAGATAATATCAAATTAAAATGAAACTTTTACTGTTAAAAGTGGGTTAAGAGGACAGCTAGTGATGGCCGAGTTGCCGATCCAGTAATAACTAAATGAACACCATTATACACAGAAATAACAAAACCCTTTACAAGAACAGTCATTGAATCAAACAAATTTAATATTCTGCAGAAAAACAAACAAGTAATATTCCGTAGTATACAAGAAGAAGAAAAAATAATAATTTAAAACAAACCCAAACCTTTCTGAAACTCGGTGAAGTGCTGAGAGAGAGAGAGATCAGAGATTGATCCAGAGAGAGAAACTGACCGACGGAGAAAGTGCGAGAGATCAGAGATCTACCATCGATCCAAACCGAGCCTCTAAGAAATGATATCGGAGATCGGAGATCCAGTTGGAAAGAGAGAGCGAGAGTGAGAGAAATCGACCGATGGAGAAAGCGCGAGAGATCAGAGATCTACTCCGAACCGAGCGTTTGAGAGATGAGATCGGAGATGAGATCAGAGATCCAGTTAGAGAGAGAGAGATCAAATGCGAAAACAGAAAGTGCAAATCGAAGGATTTATAAGGTCTTATTAGCGACGCCCATAGTGCGTCACTAATAACCCAATGTGCGTTGCTAAATGAACGAAAAACGGCACCGTTTTTGCAACGTAAACCATTTGCGACGCCCAGGTGCGCGTCACCACTATTAGCGACACCCTTGTGCGTTGCAAATGGTCCGTTGTGCGTCACTAATAGTTTCGCGCCGTTCGTCAAATTTTTTATTACTTTCTCCCAGCTATTAGCGACACACTATTAGGCGTCGCTAAAAGTGACTTTTAGCGACGATTTTTACGCGTCGCAAAAAATGTGTTTTTTTTTGTAGTGAACCTTCTTTGATGTAATAGCCCACCTAGCACTTTATTTTCCACAAGAGATAAAACTTGGTAGACCTATCTAGTATCGGTGGTTGTATTCTATTGAAAGGTGATATATTGAATCAATTTATTTTCAATATTTATGACAACAATTGTATTTATTAAACTCAAATTATTATAATTTATAAATAGATTTTTGCACACATTAAAGAAAGACGACTTCTTTCTCAAAGTCAAGTTTTTGGCCTTATCTTGCAGGTGACGACGACGTCGAGTTGTTGGTAAGGAGCGTGAGCGGGCGGGGAGCTCACACAAGTAAGTGAAGGACCCCCGTAGGGCCTTTCTGAAGTGTGGCCCACACACAGCCAGGGGGGAAAGAAAAGGGAAGGGAGATAAGGGGAGCCTTAGCCCTTAGAATCGAATTCTAAACCGGCGTGGCGCTGCTGGATGCTTCTGGATCAATAGGAAGAGGAGGAAACAAGAAAGGGGGACAACCATGTCCAACAAATGTCAATTTTGGCGTATCTGTCTGTATATATACTACTATATAGTCTTTCTTTTGAATTTCGTGCGAATTGCTCTTTTCTTTTATTCGTTGTTAAAGGGATGGTGTTCAGTGCTGCCAGACCTAAATATGCCTTACATCCCCCGGAGATTTTTACTCATCCTGAAGTGCCAAATCTACACCTTATATCGGATGAGGAGCGGGCAGAGGTCTACCGGCAAATGAAGGAAATGGATGTCCGCCTCGAGCAGTTGAAAAGGGCAAACGACATACTTCGTTTCAAAGTGAAACTGCCCCAATTTAAAGAAGACGTTGCTCGAGCTAAAGCGCGGCCTGAATGGGAGACCTGGGCCCTGGATTTAACTTTTGACTAGCCTAAAGGCTTTAATTCAATAGGGGGGAGGTGAAAATGAGAACAGAACCCCCCCGGACGTACTTACCTCACGTAGGGAACCGGGTAACCAAAAGTCGCGATTAGAATAACGGGAGCCCTATCGATTAGGGGGATTGTAGTGAATTTCTTTTCCCTGGTTCGAATCCAACTCGTGACAAGGCCTTGGTCATATAGATGTCTCGACACCTCTATTTTCTCGTTAGACGGATGACTGTCCCATTCCATTGCTGGTAAATACGGACTAGGATCCACTCTGCCAACTGAACTTGTTTGTTTATTTATCTATTTTGGCAATATGTGCAGAATAAAACATGTCCCGACGGTACAATTGCAGAGGTATATATATTGATAGTGAATGACTATCATTCTATTCTATGTATATAGATGGAATCAAAACAAGGTTCAACCGTAAAGAATGAAATTATGATGGTGGTCGGGGGTAACAACATGGTAAACTTTATGTGTTTGGACTATCTACTCGACTTTTGGGAGTTGGATCATATGAATACATGGATCGAAAGGATTACGAGAAAGTGAGATATTATTTTCTCAATATTACTAAGGAAATTGAACCATATTCCGCATAAGTTAACTATATTCCTCAAAATCTTTTAATGGTTAGTTGAATTTGTATGAACTTTTTGAATACTCTATCTTGCATAATATATACGTCACATATAGAGAGCATAAGGTCGTTTGCAGTTCACAAAACATATAAAATGTCAAACAAAGACATGAAATTCTTTTGTGAAATGGTTTCAAAGACATGTAAGAGTTAATGCGTCTGGTACTTAATTTTAACAACACACTAATTTGTATTGTATTCTAATATTTCAAATGTATGTAATTTCTTATATATATAGATGGAACTATTGCACCAACATCATGCACCTGAAGCGACTGATGAATTATATTCATTATCATGTGGTCCTGAGAAATAAGCAACACAATACACTGGTTGTATTGTGAATGGTTTTAGGTTTCATATGAGAGAACATGAAAATAATCACCAAACTCAAAATAGTGGGGCGGTTGTGAAAGGTTTTGCAAGTGATAATGAGATCGATTATTATGGTGTAGTCACAAGCATTGCATCACAAGTGAATGGTGGGATGTTGGTAACGCAAAGACAGGAATATATACAGATGCATACTTCACTAATGTTAAAGTGGCTCGTACACAATATGTCTATGATCCTAATGTGCTTGCATCACAAGTAAAACAAGTATTTTTTAGCTGTACGATTCCAAATTTTGAGGTTACTGGAAAATTGTTCAACTGATAAAGCCAAGAAACATTTACAATGTTTTACAGTTGGAGGAGAAGGAGAAAGGATTGATAGAGGGTGATGCATTCCAATAAGATGAGCAGTTAGCACACGATAGGGTTGTCTTGGCTCATCAATTTCTTGAAGCCATGGACAACGAAAATGATTGTGAGGCAGTTGAACTGATGTTTCTACAGAGGATAGACATTGAGCCTTTTGCAATCGATGCCTTATTTGTGCACAATAATTAGTCAAATGCTAGTTTCATTAATGATGATAAAAGTGATGAGGGTGAAGATACTTTCATAGATTACTATACTAAACAAGAAGAACATGTGTTGACGAATGACGATATTGATATAGATTATTGATCAACATAGTTATATGTAAAATGAACAATCTTAATGTTATTGAACTTGAAGGTTTTTTTTATTTTTATGTACCAACATAATTGTGTTTATATACAAGATGATATAATATTTTTTGTTAACATTTTGCTCTATATATTATTGAAGGCCTAATCAAGTTGGTCACAATGTAGCCGTTGTTCTCCTGTATATATGCACATTGCATATCTTTCACCTAATTTTCGTTAAGCAAGAATCATATAAATTATAAGATAATTAACTACCTAAGACAATGTGCTCCCCATACTCTTATCCTTTAATATACTGTGCAGGGCATATTAGTTAAGCAAGGCCTATTCTTCGGTAGGGATAAAAAATATTATTACAGGGCTAATTTAACATGTATTCTTGCCTTATGCAATGCAGGGTATGGGAAAGTTTTCTCTGAACTATATCTATTTTTGTTTTAGGTATGTCATCGAGTTATAATGAACCGCATATCGATGGTGACGGGTGACCCTCGAACACTTCTCCAGCATTGTCCTTACCGGTAGGGAGGAGTAGTGTAGATAAGATGGTTGTGTCCATCCAATTAAAGTCTTTTTATAATTTTAACTAACCCTAATGTTGTGTTTTTTTAATATTTGATGTCCAGCATCAATGTCAAGAACAGGACATGGGAGGTCTAAAAATAGAGTTTGGCATGTGTAGATTATTTACTTTGAGGCAATGAGTGGAAAGATGTATTTCTCTTATTCTACTGGGTTTATGCTAACGAGTGATTCTCATTTTCGCTTGGTACCAACCTAGTTGGAATAAAATTGGAGAGTGTTTAGTCTTTTGCATAATCCCCTTTTTATTGATGTTTTTATTTGTATGTATACCGTGTAGATCATTTCCCATCAATAAAATCTTTTCTTTTTCTCTGTTCCAAAAAAAAGAAGATGCAGATTGAAAATGGCCTGATTATGCTACTGAATCGAATGCTCACCTCAAAGCTGCAACCCCTAATGATTTAAAACTTTTCTTTCAAGAAGTGATAAGGTTGTTTGGAACCCCCATTCCCTAGGTATCTTTAACTCTAGGAGAGCTTATGATATTTTCTTCCTCCCACTCCTTGGTCCCACCTTGTGTGGCCTTCCAAAATTCTCCTTCATCCTTTGGACCCTTTGCCATGGAAAGCTCACTACTAGAGATATAATCTCTAGCTGGGGTATTCCAACATCTTCTGCTTGCCTTCTTTGCAACAGCCACGTTGAAACTACTGATCACCTCTTCTTTTCCTGTGTTTTGTCCCTTGAGATATGGAAAACGTACTTGCTGGGTGCCTCTGTATACTTCAAATGGAATTAAAGGAATAATCTCTGAATGGAGAAGTGGGGCTATCATTCATCAGATTTCTAATGTTGTGCTCATTAAAGCATCTACTTGGAGGAAAGTTCCAACTCATACCAAAATTGGATGGCTGTTATGTACTGAAATTTACCTAGAATCATTTTTAGCTTATAGTTTCTGGTTAATTGTTTTTCTCTTTGCTGCTAGGTGTATCTAGCTGCTTTGTTTCTCTCTTGTTTTTCCTTTGATCTTCCTTCTGTACGTCAGGGGCGAATGCCCCCTTCCCCTTACACTTGTAAATCCTTTTCTTTAATACATTACCTCCCCCCCCCCCCCCCCCCAAAAAAAAAAAAAGGAAAAATTTAATTTGTTTGTCAGTGGATTGAGGTTTTAACCTTCCATTTTGAAGAGTTTTTCTCACTCAAATCTTGGTCCTCTATCTATGAGATTGTTTATCATTATGGTCGATGAATGCTACAACTCACATCATACTTCGATTTTTCTATAAATTTTTGTTTTAATTCATATCACAGTTAATAATCGTTTTCAATCTAACATTCCTTGAGTCAAATTTATTTTAATTTTAAAATAAATTACTTGAATTTTTCTGGAAATCAAATCACTAAAAATGTAATACATGTTTCATTCATTTAACAATATTCATAAAGGACAAAAGTGTTATTCAAATGAAACAAGTGCTCACTCTTCACGAAGTTGACATAAGTTTGATTTTTCTCTCTTTCATCATTTAATAAAATAAATTTGACGTAAGTTTGATTTTTCTCTCCGTTATCATTTAATAAAAAAAAAAATTTATTGATTAGAAATAAATGACTGGTACATCATACATGGTGTCCAACTGTAAACAACGTAGTCATAATTAAAGTACCCACCGAAGAAATTAAATTGACAAAAAATTCAAGTTTGCAAGTGGCATACCCCAGGCATACTTGCTTATTCAGAAAAAAAAAGCACACAAAAGAAGAAATTATCTTCTTGTTGATAGGATAGAGTCCAATTATTATCAGATAATCACTTATAGTGATTATTATATTTTGAGAAAATATTCCAACCAAGAAGCAGAGAGTTTTGCATGTCTTGTCAATTTATCTTTGAAATCGACATAGTAGATACCAAAACGAACTGTGTAACCAGCGTACCACTCAAAATTGTCCATAAGTGACCAAGCAAAGTATCCCTTCACTCTGACACCATCTCTGTTCACAAGTGCAAAAGAAAAAAAAATCAAGGAAAATGTAAGTTGTAGTCACACACACACATATATGTATATGTATGTATATATTACCAGACAGAAGTTTAAAAAATGAGAAGAGAAAAGTGAACTAGATCTCGAGCTTCTTTGATTTCTTACATCGATATTGCCTTTCGAAGATTATCAAGATGGTCATGGTAGTATTGTATCCTGTGCCAGTCCCTCGTCGCCTCGGTAACCGGTATTGTGGCATTATTAAACTCATCAATCCCTACATAACAATGACGGATTTCAATTGTTAAATTGGTAACAATTACTATTCTATTCAATTCCTTATCTTATCATCTAAAAAAAATTTGACATTGATTGATATAAATAAAAGAGTCAAACTTAGTTCGCAAAGCTGTTGTCTCATGTGAGAAGTAAATTGAATTAAATTTACACGGAACATGAATTTCAAGTTACAATGATACAACTTTATAGTCGTATCAAGACTCGTCTTCTTATAAATTGATATTAATCAAACAAAAAAAAATTAATAAGTGATTGATTAATTACCATTCTCCGTGATGTAAATAATTGGATTACGATAATTTTTCTTTATGTAAACCAGAAGATCTCGAATTCCTTTTGGATAAACATAGAGCCAAGTTGAAGCACCCTGTACAAATACTTGAGAGTTATTAAATTGATTAAACAAAATGCCTCCTTTCATGCAAATTAGTAAAAAAAAAAAAAATATGTAATGCTATGCCTCCCTAATTTGAATTTTCATTTGAATCATGTGCCATCATGTGTATTTGAGAGAATCACATAACGTGGGGACCAAAAATAGAGATACATGCCATTTTCATTATTTATATATATAGATATATGTATAAAGACTAAATGAAGGTGTATAGAGGGAGATTTGTGCACATACCCTTGTACCAATAGGGTTACCCGCTGGATCAGCTATTACAACAAAAAGTAAACTCAATTTAAAAAGGTTTACATTAAAGTTGATAATTAAAACACAAGATGGAATTGACTTTGAACTTACTTGTTGTAAGATTAACCCAAGAATCGGTTGTGTAGCTTTGGTTTACTCTACTGGGACGGGGTGCATGGGCTGCATAATTAGTAGTATAGTAGTTCAATCCTAAAAAGTCATACGACCCCATTACCATCCGTGCTTCTGCTGGACTGAATTTTGGAAGTCGATCCCTAACAATAGCTCGCATGGTAAGCGGATAATCACCGGTCGTCAATGGGCCCATAAACCTGTAATACACGCACGCATATATATATATATATATATATATATTAAAATGTCAAATTTAGGACCCATTATTAAATTACTAAACATTTTTCTTACTCTAATAATTAAATACGTCTATCTTAGTTTTATAATATACATCAAAGACCAATATACCAATAAAAAAAAAGGGTATGGTCCAACTTGAAAGTGGGAAGTGGAGTAGCATTACTTCTTCATTTTCCAAAAAAAAAGACAAATATTTTAAGACTATATATTTGGCTAATAAAACTTTAATACAACCCTAATATTTGGCTAAATTTCATTAAAAAAAATTGAAATCTGCAGCAAATAATACAATAAGACTAGATATTCAAAGTTTGCTCTGTCAATGAACTCTTAAAAACCATGATAAATTATATAGAACTTGTGTAGTCGAAGACAGGATCGTTGGTAAAAGAAGTAAACTATAGTGAGACTAAGCATAATATATGTATGTGGTAAAAAGTTGACGGGTAGGGATGATCGATTGGGCAACACTCACCATCCAAAAAAGAAATCAAGGGCTCGTCGTGAAGCTCTGTAGTCTAGTGAAGTATCGGTGAAAGCCCTCATCCAGCGAGTCACCAACGTGATTCCAATTTGGCCTTTTTGTGATTTCTGGACACATTTTTAGTGTAATATTCAATTACATGAACAATATAATCCATAATTTTTTGTTCATGTCATCTGGGATTCTAAAGTGGGATCACCTGATATTTCTCTTTGTACAATTTCACAGCTGCTGCATGTGCAAGAAGTTGGTTATGTGTGACCATATATGGCTCCCTGCCTGAATCTCCACCTGTGCAATTTGGGTTCATCCAAGCAGAACATCGACCAGGGGCCAAGGCACCGGTTGCATACCCGCCTTGGCTATAAGTCCATGGCTCATTTAATGTGATCCAATTCTTTACCTTGTCACCAAATCTCTTAAAGCAAAGCTCCGCATAATCACGAAAATCATCTCTAGTCATTAAATCATAAATGCCTGATTAGTACGTAATATCACGGACTAAATTTGAGAATCTAATTTTTTGGTTTTTAAAAATTAGGAATTGCCCCCTCCCCCCAAAAAAAAAAAAAAAAATTTGATGAATCATTTTCATAAAAATTCCTCTCAAATTTTTCTGTTTACACTTTCGCTCCTCTAACCATAATTTCTGATCCGCCACTGCTTAATTTATCTACTTTATAATCATTTTGTTGTGTAGTATTCCTAGTTTATAGTCACGAGCTAATAGATGTTGGGAGAAATGATAGAAGTCACTTACACAATTCGAGGGCTCCTGAAACCACCATACTCATCTTCCAAGGTTTGAGGAAGATCCCAATGGAAGATAGTCACAAATGGCGTTATATCTGCAAATATAAGATATGATTTAGATGATGTTCAATATACACATCAAACATATGATAATAGATGATGAAAGAATGTGAGGTTGAGTCATAACGATTGGCTTCGAGCTCCTTAAGGAGATTGATGTAGTATTTAACTCCTTCCTCGTTCACTCCTCCTCTTAAATGTCCATCTGAAAGGGTTTGAATCAGCCAAAATTAGATATAACAGAAAACTTCAGAAGAAAATAAAACATGGAGCTAATGGTTAATTGAATGATCATGAAAAGTTGATCCTAATATCACTACAAGAAATATCGCAAATAGGCCAAATAGTTTTTTCACCTCGTTGCAACTTTTTGCACTGCAAAAAATCATGTTTCTTATAGTGTATGGATTTGTCTCTTATTTTTTACCCTTTAATGAGTTTTTTTTTTTAATTGAAAAATATATTTCAGTAATGGCTTTAAATTTGATGCAAGTGACCATCTTACGTGGTAACAATCTGGGCCATGAGATTGAGAATCTGTAAGAATCAAGATTCAGTTTCTTTATGAGTTGTACATCTTCCTGTGACATGATTAAAATTTAAAATGATTAATTCAGGCACAAAACAAAATTTAAAATGATTAATTCAAGCACAAAACATCAAATACATTAAGAAAAAAAGCCTAACAAGTTGAATACCTTGTATTTATGATAACAATCAACTGCCACATCTCCATTACTGCGATCCAATATCTTTTCTGCATTTTAAACATTCACTCTTTTCAGTAAAAATGAACATATAAAAACTTTAAATGCACCATTCTTGGACCAAATCTATCTACAACACACACACACACACACACACATATAATCAATCTTAGTGTACTAAATCTTAGTGTGATCAATGCTATCGAAACTCCTATTTGGATCAATCATACTACAATAAAATACTATTAATTTAGTTGAATGGTGATATATGGTTAATTAAATTCAAATCAGGCTTCCTCCTGTCGCAAACCCTAAGCATGACTATTATTTTTAAAAAGGGAGATCTTATAGTACAATTTTTTGCCTATAATACTATAGACCAGTTTCCCAAATATATATATATATATATATAGACAAATGCTAGATCTAACAAAATTTTTATATATTAATAAGAAAAAAAAAGGAAGTTGTCCCCAAATACGGTGCCGCATGAATAGGAATGATAATAAGAAATAGCTGAAGAGCATATAACGGTCTACCTAATGCTTGAAATATATGAAGAGGCTGGCACTTCGTCCTGATGAGGTTAGCCTAGCACGTCGTACTGTTTTCTTCGTGTTTTTTTTTGATAGTTCTCTAATTGTAAATCAAAACTCCATCTACAGTAGTTTGATACTGTCTATTGTACTGAATCTTTACCGAAGAACCATAAGGGGTAGTTTGTATTGGACGTGTTAGAAAAATTAAGCGCTTAAGAGTGTAAAGTTCTTAATTCAATACTTCATAAGTATTTTTAGTACCATCATCTCCCTCAAGTACAAATTTGTGTGAAAGAATTATGGTAAGAGCTTTCGATTAATTTATGATTTGACCACACGGCTGAAGATTATAATTGGCTGTACTCGATTTGTCATCCTATCAAACAAACACGTGTATATGTATATATTATATATATGTGTGCATGTATAATTTAACATTTTATCAAAAAAGTTATGAGAAGTTTTAAGTTTAAATTTCTCATTCTATTTGTTCATTGTAAGATTCACACTCAAAATGTTATATCATAATTTGCATTTGCTTGTTCTTACATTAGTGTGCCAACTCTGTATATGCTAGAGTGTAAAATAGAGTTACATGGAATGAATTGTGTTAGCTACATTAATTATTGACCCATTCTTTAACATCATAAATTATTGAATCAATTAGTAATTTAATAGTATATATACATGCATATAGTATGTGAATGCATACATACATACATACATATATATATATATAAGCCTTAAATTATCTATTATAGCTGTCAATTTTTCTATTTTCTTCTTTGACTTCAACGATCACTGTTACTATATATAAACCTAAATTCTGGGAAAACATAAGGCATCAAAATCAATAAAAGAAGCAATAAAGAGAGAAGAAATAGATATATCTTAGTTGTCTAATGCATTTTGCAAAATATTTTGCTGAAGAGAGAGACCCGGATATCTGTGAGTGAAAGTGTCCCATATACTTGGGCCTCTACCACTTGTATTCCATGCACCTTCGTTCTGTCAAAAAGAAAAGCAAGGGTTAACAAACAGAAGAACATATGCATGACTTTATGCTATAATAAATATATGTGAGCTTTGTATTCAATTCAACACGCTGCTGAAGTTATATACCTGATAAGCAGAAGTTGCAGCCCCAAAGGCAAAACCCTCTGGAAAACTGGTGCGGTTGAGCACAGAAATGCCTTCTTTTATTGAGATTGCTTCACTACTAGTCAGTGAGTTAGCAAGTACTGTCAGTGAGTTAGCAAGCACTAGGAGGCTGAAGAGCAGAAAGCCTTGAAACCCCATTTCTAGTTTACTGGTTTAGTGCCAATGTTAGCTCTACCTTTGGATTTATATAGAGAGAAATGCAAGTACAGGGAAATATTTTCCCTTCTTTCTTTAAGGTTGTTTAATTAACGTCCAGAGTTCATGCACATGCAAGCTATGCACGTAAACCAAAATTATATGAAATATATCACGTGGCTTTTGAAGGCTTCAAGAAGTGACAGTCTGGGATCTCAATTTATATTTGTTTTAAAAAATCATCGTTTAGTTAACCTATTCAATACGCTGAATCAAGATATAATCAACTTGGTAATACTCATTAATCAAGATGCTTCAACAAATTTAAATCGTTGTGTTGATAAAACTAAAATCATTGTTTTTAATCAAACAGTTGTCGGTGGCTTATATTGGACACTGTATCAACATCTAAGAAGTAATAACCATCCAAGATTACGCCATCTCCAATACATGAAGCCTGACAGGGATGTCTAATATTTTTTTTGAAACCGCAAATTTTTTTTTTATTGATGATCAAAAGGAGTTCAAGGAGTATACTAAAAATCATCAAAATGGAAGGTGCTATAAGCATCAAAGAAAATTAGACAATATTCCAACTCAGTTGGCACATTGACAACCCTCACTATCATCTGCAGCACCACCCAAGAAAAGGCAAAAGGGCACCTACCAAATAACTCCAACTGCAGTAGAAAAACAAAAATCCCTCCAAGCAAAAGGGGTAACAAAATGACCTAACTGTCTCTCATAAGCCAACAAAATTAAATTACTATAGGGTGAAATACATCAGTAGAATCTACCAGGGATGTCTAATATTATTTGAATAATATATTAACTTCCCTTGTGTTGGGTAAAACTCTACATTCCAAGTATTCCTTCATCCTCTGACTAACTTGTAAGGGGAATCTCACAACTAAGAAGGGAAATTGAGAAATCGATCAGAACATGATTCAATCAGTTGAATGTACTCTCTGCAATGGGCACGATGAAACCATTGACCATCTCTTCTTCTCTAGCCCCTGCTCATTCCAAGTCTGAACAGATATCCTTCAGATGTGTAAGATCTATATGACTGCAGCTGACTGGAATTTTCCAATCATCTGTCAGTAGATTGTGCTTCTTTGCCTCTATATATTGGATTTGGAATTTACTGAATGTAATTATAGAGAATCAGGAGAAACAAGAGGTAATCCACAGATCATGTCTCGAATGACATATCCAATGCTATATGTGAAGTTGTGTTTTAAGGCATGTTTGGATGTGCAGTGGCATTTTCGAAACGGGTTTTTCATAGTCAAAATTAGGTTTCTTTTGATATTTTAATGTTTGTTTTGACATTTTCAAAACATTCATTTGGATGTTTTAAAGTCCAAACATTCCGTTTCTGTTGTGAAATAAACGATCTATGCAACAAGAGTTAGAGAGAGAGAGAGAGAGAGAGAGAAATCGACACAAAAAATTTACATGATTTGGCAATGTGCCTATGCCTACGGGTGCGGCTATATTTTTTTTACTATTTAGCAAATAGGGTTACAATAATATAAATCATATTTCTAACAGTTTCAGAAAAGTATTAATGAGGAGCTTTTTCTAAACTCTCATTTTTGAAATGCCCATTTTCTATCTATATAACACATTGAGCACTTTTAACAGCTCATCCAAATATACAACAATATCATTTAATTCTGTTTCAAATTGATTAATCCAAACACTGACAACTAAAATCAAATTTGCACTTTTCTCAAACTGCACTTTTCACTGTTCATCCAAACGAACACTCAATGAAGGAAGGTTCCCAACACGTTTGAAAACTTGTACTTAAGTATCAACTTCAGGTTTTCAGGATTCAATTTTCATATAGTGTTGCAGTTTTTAGTTTGTTTGATAGTTCTCTATTCTTTTTCGTATTGCTCCCTTGCTTTCCTGGTTTGTAAGCATATGGTTGTTTCTAATAAAATCCTTCTTTCAGAAAGGAAAAAAAATATATCTTTGCCCCAAAACATGCGAAGTCATGTTATATTGATCTTGGCAAAAACAAATGTTGTTTTGAATCAAAATATTCACAGACACACGGTGTGGATACAATCATTGTATATATCTATAATAAATTTCTTAGTGCATGAGATCAATACACTTTTCTTTTGTTTCGATAAGTAAGGAATTAGTATCCTAGACACTCATGGTTACAGGTATACAAGGGGCATACCCTACATTTGTACAAAAATAAGTTCCATAAAACAATGGCCATCAGTTATTGCATAGCACGTATTTCTTTTGATATTTCCTTTCATTATCCATAAAATAAGGCAGAGTTTGGTCAACTAGTACCACGCTAGTAGCTATTGGATTGATTCTGTAGTTATCTGGTCAACTAGTAAGTCGTGACCAATCAGTCGAAAGTTGTGCACAAAATCAGAAAAATTTGAATTTCAATGATTATATTCTGATTTTTAAAACCTTTTAAAATTCCTTTAAAGCCTCAAAATTCTTATTTTATATCTCATACCTTCATTCCATACCTCTTACTTCAAACCTTAACTTTAAAAACCCTCTCAATACATTACTTCATCCTTTACTTCTTTTTAATCTTAAGCACATACACTATGACTATGACTAAAGTTCCTGGAAATCCTAGATGGTGAAGAGCCGACATCGAGGTGCCAAACCTTCCCGTCGATGTGAGTTCTTAGGGAAGATTAGTTTGTTATCCCTAGAGTAACTTTTATCCATTGAGCGACGGCCTTTCCACCTGGCATTATCAGATTACTAAGGCCGACTTTCATCCCTACTCGACGAGTCGGTCTTGCAATCAAGCTCCCTTTTCCCTTTGCACTCAAGGGCCAATCTCCGTCCAACCTAAAGAAACCTTTGCATGCCTCCATTACATTTTGGGAGGCTTACGCCCTATAAAAACTGCCTACTTGAGATTGTCCCTTGGCCTATAGGTCCTGACATGAGGTTAGAATTTTAGCTCTTCTAGAGTGGTATCTCACTGATGGCTCGCCCCTCAGAAGGAGGCCTTCTTCTAGTTTAAGAACACAAAAGAGTAATGGGAATGAGGTCTAGTGCTATGAATATGACTAAAGTTCCCAAAGAAAGATCTAGTTTAGGACCACAAAAAAGTAGTAGAATGATGTTTGGTGGTGATGCCTGCAGGACAAGGAGTGATTTCCCCAATTAGAAAGTCAAAAGTAAAAGAGGTGGTTGGTTGGGTAGGATATCTTGATGTTTCACTGATTGTACACCACACGTTAGTAAGACTCTTTTACTGCCATCTTAAATTTGAGTTTGATGATGAAAATCCCATAGTGACCTCTAGCGTAAGAGGCACTAACATTTTCTTGACCACACCAATTTTATTCAAAATACTTGAGATCTCAAGTGAAGGTCTCAAAGCCTTTTTCATAGGTAATAAAGTAGAATACTAGATCATTAACACTAAGGAGTTTTATAGATCCATTGCACCTCATCGTACCACCATAACATATTTAAGGGCCATTGAATTCACCCCCAATTTGTCTCATTCCATAAGTTATTTGGGAAAAAAATATCTTGCCTAGGAAAATACACCATGATGAAGTGAGTGGCTTTCAACACTTTCTCCATTATCAAATTGAAAAATCAAACTCTATTTGTCTTCCATATATCATTATAGGCAATATGAATGCAGCCCCTAAGAAACTTAGGAAGAAAATCGCTTTTCCTTATGGTTCCTACCTGAATAAGATATTCACCTACTTCCAAGTTAGGTTGGGTAGAGAGCCCATTAAACTTACTCAAAATCCAATCACCTCAAATTCGATCAACCTAATGTTATCCCTTAATCTAATTGAACAAGAAGAATGTGAATATGATGATAAGGGAAATGAAGAAGAAAGTAAAGGGGGAGCGAGTTTGTTTAAGATGAACAAGTTCCCTAATCCTTTGATCAAGCACACTTTAATTCTCAAATGACTCAACTAATAAAGAGACAAACCACTTTAAAGGAAAACCAAATCATCTCAATGACCTTGTGGATGGAGATTTTGATTCACTCAATGCCCGAGTTGATAGTGGTTTCTAACCACTTTCCACCAATGTTGACCAAGTCAAATGCTTCACTTTGCACTATCATGGAGCGCCTCAACATTGGACATCCACCACCTCCACAACAGATTGCATTTTGATGACGCCAAAATGGGAGAAAATAACAAGGCATTAAGACTTTCTAACTTAATTCTAATTTTGATTTCTCTCTTATGGTTATCAGTTTAATATATTTGGAATATTTGGACAACTTATCTTTACTTTTGGAGAATGTTTTATATTTTAAGTTGCATAAATTTATTTTGGATGGATGACGATCCTTAGGATTTGAACTTTTACATGCATAAATATTGATATCATTGGCCTAAAGTTTATATGCATGGATATTATGCTTGTTTTTTGTTACTAATTAGATGATCAATGTACATGTACAATTTGATATAAATCTTAGAGGTATTGCATATATCCCTTGGTATATCCATTTTGATCATGAATGGGTGAAAAATTGTTTAACAAATTGATGATGAAAACTTTAAGTCATTAATGAAAAATTATTTAAAAATTGAATATTCCTATGATAAGAGTATTAAAATTAATGTTATATTATTTTATTAGTTAAATTGACCTTAAAAGGTGTATTATTTTGAGCTTATACTTAACTGTATTTGGAGATCTCTTGTCCAAGTGTTGAAATGCAAGAACATTGGCTAAGTGTCACTCTAGCTAACCAGAGAACCCTAACTAGTTGTCCGGACATGAAGCAGTTTGAGATACTACAAGCAAAACCTACAGCTGGCTAACCAAACAACAATATTCGATTAACCGAACATGTAAAAGTGGTGATACTACAAGAAATCTCTATAATGGCCAACCAAAAGTTAATATTCCATCTACCGAAGTCGAGATAACGAGAGCAACATAACAACCTAACTAACTAGGAATGCCTAGTTCGACTAATTGGAGTCCACCCAAGTTCAAGAGACAATGAATTATGTTAGACGACTACACGATCGACTAACTAAATGTACCTGACTAGCCGACCGAAATTTGTGTGAGAGATAGTTGTTTTAAATTTCAAATTTATCTGTTAGAGACACAAACGAATGCCTCTTTGCACTATTTTAGGAAAATCTATTTAAAGGGAGGCTCAAATCATTAAGAACAAATTTTAGAGCTTAACCTATGAAATCCCAAACACAAAAACTCTCTTTGGCAATAATCTTTGACTCATTCAAGAGAAGGTCGAAGTTCAACTATCAAATCTCAAGCCTTTCAAAAGAGTAAAGAATGATAGATTCAATATTTGACTTTGTATCTTTCTGCCTTCCTGTATATTCATTGTCATAGTTCCTTATTGAATGGATATTTTTATTCTTGTAGTTGTTAAAGATCTGCTATGTTACACACTATCTCATAGGTAGCCATTTCCGTGCACTTTTTTATTTTGTTTTAGTTATCACATGTGCAATTTTGATCTTTTTAACAATTCACCTAAGTTAATCTTTCTAACCATGGAATTATTGTAAGTTAAACATGAAAATTTATAACTCAAACATCTCAACAAGTCTTCCTCATGAAACAATAGTGCATATGTAAGCGTAATGAGAAATAATGTAGCTAGAAAGATTGAATGCAACTAAGTATCAAAGACTACATGTGAAGCATAAGAATATAAAGATCATGTATCATAGTCTCCAACACTCAAGGTGCATAAAAATAGAAAATTTCTTTTAAAAATTTTGGGATATCAAATTAGCCATTAAATTGAAAGAATAATCTTTTGGATTTCTTGTTTTAAGAAAGGCAAAAAAAAAAAAGAAAGAAATTTATGCTAAGAAATAAAATAAGAAATCCTAACTAAAACCCTAGATCTAGGAATATGATGAGAACTTGAAGACCATCTTAGACTATGGGAAAAAAAATAGCACTCGCTCGATGGAGCATATACCTATAGATTTTATATGATTCTCGAACCTAAGGCCATCTAAAGGTTTAGTGAGGATGTCAATGAGTTGGTGTTTAGTGGGGATGTAATGCAATGATACGACACTCTTCTTAACAAGCTCATGAATAAAGTGGTATATGCTCAGTTCTAGAATGTTAAACATGATTTTTGAGATGTTAATGATACTCGAGTTGTCACACTTACACTATCATCATGCCAACATCAACTCCATAGTCCTTCAACATATGTCTCATCCACAAGAGTTGGCCACAACAACTACCTGCAGCTATGTACTCTGCTTCAATTGAGGATAGAGATATAGAATTTTACTTATTAAAACTAGGACATTGCCAAAATAGAAGCAAACTTCAGAAGTGCTCTTCTGGTCATCCATATTATCAGCCTAATTTACATTAGAATATGCTGCTAAGGTAACATTGGTATCAAATGAATATATAAAGACATACCGTAAAAATCCACTCATGTACCTAATTATTCTCTTGATTGTAATCAAGTGAGACTCATTAGGGTTGGATTGAAAATGGGCACATACCCTAACACTAAATGCTAATATCATGTCAACTAAAAGTAAGATGGGCTAAATTGCCTTTTATGCTCCTATATAGTATAGGATCAACATCCTTGCTTGAGGTGTCTTTGCTAAACTTGGTTCTTGTACTTGTAAGAGTCTTAGTGTCACTCCCTGAGTACCAAAGACCCGAGATTGATTCCCATTCCATGGTTTAATTAAGTTAATTGAAACATTTAACATGGTTACTTTTAAGTCATTATATTAATCAACCTAGTTTTGAAAACTCATAAATCTAGAACCACTTATAAAGTGTATTTGAAACTACATACACTCGATACTATTCTTAAAAAGACTCCTTCTAGCCAGAAGAAATGCTTAACTTTCCCTTGAAATGAGTTACATATGACTTCTCAAAGTTTAGCCTTGTTTAAATCAGTTTTTCCAAAAATCATATTTGACCACCCTTTACTTAAAACCTTATAATTAATTTTATAGAAGGATCTTGAATCTGAAAGCAATTTTAGATGAAACTAGATTCGAAAAGGATCAATTTAGACTTAAATTTCACCTAAATCAAATTTGAAATGAGTTTGTTATGAATTTTTTAAGTTGGACTTTTTTTGGCATGCAGAATGTTGCGACCGGTCGAAAATTCCAAACCGACTGACCGATTTTAGTCAATAAATAGGGGGAGACCTACCTGAATGATCAAGAAAGACCACCCAGATGAACAGGTACAATCCAGTAGGCAAAATGGGGCCATTTGGTTGACCGGCTATTCCTTTCGATCATCTAGATAGGACTTGAGAATGAATTTTTCCTCTGTTTTGCTCATTTTCCCTTAACCATTTGATCAATTTCACTTCCCGCCTAATGTACACACATTCATTATATCACAAAACATGATTTTAATATATCAAAAGGAGCTTTAAAACTTTCTTTTCAAAATGTTCATTGTCATTCACAAGAGGTTTATCACCTATATAAGGCATTAACAAAAGAACTGGGCATTTCTCATTTATCACGTAGTTTCTAAAATCATCACATGATTTTTCAAATTTAAACACATCCAAAGGAACATTATTTACATCTCCCATGACTTAATCACATAATCTTTTGAAGAAAATATTCAAAATAAGGAATCATAAGAGGTAAAAACTCCAAGTGCCCAATAACTTTCCAAATCATAAAAAATAAGTCCTCTATGTGGTGTGTTCCTCATAGGACTGACTTGTTATCGGTACCTGCATCTGGTAGGGATCAATACAATAACCCTAGTAGAGATTATAAAATAGGAAAAATTGAGTGGTGTTCTGTGTAGGCATGTATTCAGTGTAGTGACAAACAAGGTGCTCAACATGCATGCTTTGGCATTCACGGCATACATAGGCAATTCATGAGAAATTTATATATATAAGGCATTATGTAAACCATAAGTAATGAAACACAAGGTTGAATTTAATGATATGCCACTCAATTACTTCAAACTTCCATTACTCAAATTGACTTCTAACACTCGTGTTCCTTAAAAACAACTTGAACCCTCAATTCTGATCTATAGGCCCTCGGATGAACCTAGATAGTTCGCGAGCTACTAACCCATAGGCAAGTTAAGACCACTTACGTGGTTTTACGACTTGCAGCTGAAGGGAGACACCATCCTCTCTACAATCCCGGTTAATTAATGCAACCTTGTTAACTCTCAAATTTTATAACACTTGGCATTCTAACAAACCTCCACTCCACCCTTAACAATGATGAATATGGAAATGAGATAATGATGTATCCATACTATAACAATACATTATATGAAATTTGTTCTATAAGGACTCAATATAGCCTTACACAAATCCTTTTGGCATTTTATCAAACACATGGTAGGCATACAAATTTGTTAAATATACATAAATGATGAAACACAAGGATAATGGCCATATAAGAAGAGGTTTCAAATTGTAAACCATATCGATTTCAAATTTTCACCAATAAATCATTAATAAAACAAGGTATATGCATTTTCATTTCTTTCCTTACACAAACCCTAAGCTAGAAACCAAATATATACATGATATAAGCAATATAATTCGAAATGATGACATGGAATGAAATGAATCTCCCTTGAACCACTTAATCTTCACCCTAGGTTAAAAATCCCTACATGTTCTTGAAGATTGCAAAACCCTAGCTTTGTTTTTGTTGATTCTTGGTGAGATTCTTCCAACCCTAATATCCAAAATGAAGATCTTGTGTATACTATCGATTATTTCTCTTCAAGCCCTAAGGAATCAAAGAAATTTGGAGGAGTAGTCAAGGAACCCTTCCTTCCCCCTTTTGTTCTCATTTTTCTCTTCTTTTTTTTCCTGTAAGTGTTAAGTGTTTATGTGCTGTGTGAATGAGTGTGGTGGTCATTTAAGACAAAAAAATCAGACTTTGTGTATTTATCTTCTTTCCCCTTACTTAAATTGTTCATTCTTTACCTCTAATGTTCCATTTATCTATTTTTTTTCATACAAATATCCCATGAGCAATAAACTATTGTAAATTTTATTTTAGGTCCTATTATAGGGTTCCAGCCACAATATTTGTGTGGTTGCGGTGTTATGGTAAAATGATCGTTTTTCTCTCACTAGTGTTTTAAGTGTCTAAACGGACTCGAAATGTTTCATAAATTTTTTGAACCTATTATTTCACAATATTAATTACATATAAATCTTTAGGACCCTTATTTACCTTATTTAATATTCATTTAATATTATAGAGATTTACGGGTTATTACATTCTTCCCTTCTTTATGGAATGTTTCCCTCTAAATTTAGGCCATACTTTAATGAAATAGTACGTATTGCATCACTTGATCTCTAAATAACTTTGGATGTTTAGTGTGAATCTTGGCCTCTTGCTCCCACGTAGCCTTCTTAATATTGTGGTGTCGCTATAGCATTTGGACTAGAGGGATGATCTTGCCCTACAAGACCTATTCTTTCGAGTCTAAGACCCAAATATGTTGCTCCTCGTAAGACGCATCACTCTCAATACCCGACTCGGTCCAGTCAAGCACGTGTGAATGATTTGGTTGGCACTTGTGAAGCATCAACACGTGAAACACGTCATAAAATCCTAATAATATGTTGGTAAAGTAAGGTGATAAGAAACATCTCCAATCCTCTCAATGATCTCAAGCGGCCCGATGTACCTCAGTGCCAATTTTCTGCCACTTCCGAATCTAGTCAATCCCTTTAGTGTAGAAACCTTAAGAAACACATGGTTCCCCACCTCAAAGGCTAATGATGTATGCCTCTTGTCTGCATAACTCTTTTATTTACTCTGTATTATAAGCAATCTCTATTGAATGATCTATATTTTTTTGTGGTTTCTTGGACTAGGTCTGGACCCAATATTGTAGCATCGCCATTCTTGGCTTAACTAATAGGTGACTTGGAAGGTCTACCATTCAACACCTCAAACGGTGTCATCTTGATGTTGGCCTGGTAGTTATTGTAGGAAAACTTTCCAAGTGGCAAGTGGTTTTCCCAACTGCCTCTAAAATCCATGATGCATGCATGCAACATGTTCTCTAGGGTTTAAATAGAACACTCAGACTGATTGTCAATCTGCAGATGAAAAACGGTGCTAAGCAAAAGTTTCGTACCCAAGGCTGCCTATAGGCTCTACTAGAAACATGTTGTGAATCATGCATCCCTATTTGAAATAACGGACACAAAAATCCAATAGAGATGAACAACCTCATGTATGTACAATCTATTGAGTGCATCCACTGAATCTTTAGTCCTAATAGGTAAAGAGTGTACAGATTTTGTCAAACGATCTACGATAGCCTAAATAGCATCGTGTCCTTGTGGTGATCTAAGTAATCCTAATACGAAATTCAGGGTAATATGCTCCAATTTCCACTCGACAACTAGAAATGCCTGAAGCCTATAGGCTCTGCTAGAAACATGTTGTGAATCACGTATCCCTATTTGAAATAACGGACACAGGAATCCAATAGAGACGAACAACCTCACGTATGTACAATCTATTGAGTGCATCCACTAAATCTGTAGTCCTAATAGGTAAAGAGTGTATAGATTTCATCAAATGATCTATGATAGCCTAAATAGTGTTGTGTCCTTGTGGTGATCTAAGTAATCCTAATATGAAATTCAGGGTAATATGCTCCAATTTCCACTCGACAACTAGAAGTGGCTGAAGCAATCCTGCTGGTCTTTTAGGCTCTGCCTTGACTTTCTCTCAAGTTAAACAACGACTGGCAAATCCTAGTAATATCAGCCTTTATCCCTTTCCACCAATATCGTCAGCGAAGCATATGGTATATCTTCCCGCCCCCTAGATGAACTGCCAATCTAGAATGGTGAAAATCACGCATGACATCCTCTCGGCAAGGCTATGGAACATAACTCGACTCTAAAATCTCAAGCTATGACCAGTGTGAAGTGTCCAACCTTCATTGGTGTTGCCATTGGTGATGAGAGTATGAATAATCTTGGCCTCAAAATCCTACAATTGCGTGTCGATAACACGAATAAGCAAAGTGTGGTGTGCAATAATAGAGAATAGAATAACAACTTTATCAATCTTGTTAAGACAAGTCGTACTCCGTTAGTATTACTAGCATCCCCCACTCGTGAATGTGTATGCTGGATAAGTTTTTGCGGGATCTCCTATTAAGCACGTCAAGCTGCTACGTTAACCTTACCAAGATGGTACTGCAAATTGAAGTCATAGTCTTCTATGTATTCCATCCATCGTCTCTATCTTAAGTTGAGGTCCTTCTGTGCGAAAACATACTTGAGACTCTTGTGATATAAGAATGCCTCAAATTTTTCCCCATAAAGATGATGTCGCCAACTTTTCAATCTTCTATATAAAGATGACGACGGCTCACTCCAAGTCGTGAGTTGTATAATTCTTCTCATGAGGCTTTAACTATAGTACATGAACCATAGGCAATGAATTTTCCCTGCTATGTAAGTACACATCCTAATCCGTTATATGAAGCATCACAATAAACTATGTATCCCATGCATTCCACTATTGGGAATTGTAAGAAGAGGTGTGGTGTTAAAATTAGTCTTCAACTCCTAGTAAGATCACTCACAAGCGTTATCTCATACAAATTGAATGTCTTTTCTCGTAAGACGTACCATTAGTGTAGCCAGTCGTGAAAATCCCTTAACAAATCTACGATAATACCTGGCTACTCCCAAGAAACTATGATTCTCAAACACATTCTTTAGTCTTTCCAACGGGATGATGGCTTCAATCTTTGATAAATCTACAGATATCCCACGCTGTAAAACATGATTTTTCATTTATCATGTAATTTCTAAAATCATCACATGAGTTTTCAAATTTAAACACATCCATAAGAACATTAGTTACGTCTTCCATGGCTAAATCACACAATCTTTTGAAGAAAATATTCAAAATAAGGAATTATAAGAGGTAAAAACTCTAACTGCCCAATAACTTTTTAAAGCATAAAAAAGAAGTCCTTCATGCGGTGTGCTCCTCATAGGACTAACTTGTTACCAGTATCTAAATCTGGTAGGGATCAATATAACAATCCCAGTAGAGATTCTAAAGTAGAAAAATTAAGCGGTGTTCTGTGTAATGACAAACAAGGTGCTCAACATGCTTTGGCATTCAAGGCATACATAGGCAATTCATTGAAAATTTATACAAATAAGGCATTATGTGAACCATAAGCAATGAATGAAACATAAGGTTGAAGTTCATGATATGCTACTTAATGACTTCTAACTTCCATCACTGAAATCGACTTACAACACTAGTATTCCATAAAAACTAACTTGAACATCCAATTCCTATGTATAGGCCCTTGGATGAACCTAGGTACTTCACGAGATAGTAACCCGCTGGCAATGTAAGACTACCTGAACGGGTTTATGCTTCGCAGCCGAAGAGAGACACCATCTCTTACACAATCCCCAATAATAAGTGCGACCTCGTCAACTCTCAAATTTCTCAACACTCATTATTCACACAAACCTTCATTCCACCCTCAACAATGATGAATATGGCAAGGAGATAACACTACAAGAAAAGAAACTATTAGCGATGTGCAGGTGCGTCGCTAATAATGGTAATATGCGTCGCTAAAGGCTTTTAACGACCCACGAATAGGCGTCGCAACATGCATCATAGAAGGTCGTGTCACCAATACTATTAGCGACGCACAATCCTATAAGGTCGCTAATAGTTACCTTTAGCGACATACACATGGTATCGCTAATAATCCGGAAGGGGCGTCGCTAATACTATGCGTGGGTACATTGTGCATCGCTAAAGGTAACCATTCGTGATGCACAACGAGCGTCAGCTAATGTTGACATTTCGCGACACATAAAGTCCGTCGCAAATTTTAGACCTTTAGCGACACTAGTTGTGTGTCGCTAATAATGTACAACCAATCTTTAGCGACGAATGTGAAGCGTCGCTATCAATTGAGTTCTTGGCTTTTAGCGACGCCTTTTGTGCGTCGCTAAAAGTGTTTTTTTTTTTTACTTGAATTAATTGTTGTATTTGTTGTTTTATTCTTGTTTAAACCTGTATCAATCATCCTGATATACATCTCAATCCAAACATTCTAAAATGAATATTTTGAAAAATAAAAATACATTCATATATATATATATATTATACTAATTAATTACTCACATTTGTAAATGTACAATTTAAACATAAATACAAAAATAAAAAATTGTCTCAAAAATTGTAACTACAGATTTCGATGAAAAGGAAAAAAAAATAAAAATAATAAGTTCCGATGCAAGACCTAAAGACCACGGCGCAATAATCTTGATCAATCTGAAATAAAGATTAAATGATATATATTAGAACACTTATTAAATATATATGAAAGTGAATATATTATTTTTTTTTCATCCATAAATAGTAAGAACGGCATAAAGTAGTATAAGTTTCAAATCGTTGATCCGAACCGAGTGTCGTACATTCGTGCAAGTCTATTTTATCATTTGTGAGGTGTGTGATGGGGTTTCGAGGTCGGTAGGCCGATATCCGGCATTTTGGTCAGTCAAAACTTGAAAATTGACCTTTTTGGAGCAGAAATGGGCATAAGTTTTAAACTGGTGATCTGAAACGAGTGTCGTAAGTTCGTACAACTCTATTTTATCATTTTTGGTGTGTATGGTAGGGTTTTGGGGAAGTTAGACTGATATTCGGTATTTTGGTCTGTCAAAAACTCAAAATGGGTCTTTTTGGAGTAGAAACTTGCAAAAGATTCAAACCAGTGATTTGAACTGAGTGCCGTAAGTTCGTGCAAGTCTATTTTATCATTTGGGAAGTGTGTAATGGGGTTTCAGGGTCGATAGGCTGGTATCCGATGTTTTGGTCTGTCAAAACTCCAAAATAGGCCTTTTTGAGCAGAAACATACAAAAGTTTCAAATCGATGATCCAAACCGAGTGCCGTAAGTTTGTGCAAGTCTATTTTATCATTTCTGAGGTGTGTGATGAGGTTTCGAGATATTTAGACCGATATCCGGTGTTTTGGTTCGTCAAAATCCTAAAATGGGCCTTTTTGGAGCAAAAGCTTGCAAAAGTTTCAAACCGGTGATCCGAACCAACAGTCGTAAGTTTGTGCAAGTCTATTTTATAATTTCTGAGGTGTGTGATGGGGTTTCAGGGTCGATAAACCGATATCCGGTATTTTGGTTTGTCAAAACCCCAAAATGGGCTTTTTTGGAGCAGAAACTTGCAAAAGTTTCAAACCAGTGATCCGAACCGAGTGTCGTAAGTTCATGCAAGTCTATTTTATCATTTTTGAGATGTGTGATGGGGTTTGAAGGTCGGTAGGCCGATATCCGGTATTTTGGTCCGTCAAAACTCCAAAATGGGCCTTTTGGAGCAGAAACTTGCAAAAGTTTCAAACCGGTGATCCGAACCAAGTGCCGTAAGTTCGTACAAGTCTATTTTATCATTTCTAAGGTGTGTGATGGGGTTTCAGGGTAGTTAGGCCGATATCCATTATTTTGATTTGTCAAAACCCTAAAATGAGCCTTTTTGGAGCAAAAGCTTGCAAAAGTTTTAAACTGGTGATCCGAACCGACTTTCGTAAGTTTGTGCAAGACTATTTTATCATTTTTGAGGTGTGTGATGGGGTTTCAGGATTGGGAGGCTGATATCCGGTGTTTTGGTCCGTAAAAACCCCAAATTTGGCATTTTTGGAGCAAAAACTTGTAAATGTTTCAAACTGATGATCCGAACCGAGTGCCATAAGTTCGTGCAAGTCTATTTTATCATTTTTGAGGTGTGTGATGGGGTTTCAGGGTCGGTAGGCCGGTATCCGGTGTTTTGGTCTGTCAAAACCCCAAAATGGGCCTTTTTAGAGTAGAAACTTACAAAAGTTTCAAACCAATGATCCGAACCGAGTGCCGTAAGTTCATGCAAGTCTATTTTATCATTTTTGAGGTATGTGATGGGGTTGTAGGGTTGGTAGGTCGGTATCCAGTGTTTTGGTCCATCAAAACTCCAAAATGGGCCTTTTTAGAGCAGAAACTTACAAAAGTTTCAAACCGGTGATCCAAATCGAGTACTGTAAGTTTGTGCAAGTCTATTTTATCATTTCTAAGGTGTGTGATGGGGTTTTAGGATCGGTAGGCCAGTTTCCGGTGTTTTGGTCCATCAAAACCCCAAAATGGGTATTTTTGGAGCAGAAACTTGCAAAAGTTTCAAACTGGTGATCCGAACTGAGTGTCATAAGTTCGTGAAATCTATTTTATCATTTCGAAGGTGTGTGATGGGGTTTCAAGGTCGGTAGGCTGGTATCCAGTGTTTTGGTCCGTCTAAACCCCAAAATGGGCCTTTTTGGAGCAGAAACTTGCAAAAGTTTCAAACCAGTGATCCGAACTGAGTGTCGTAAGTTCATGAAAGTCTATTTTATCATTTATGAGGTTTGGGATGGGGTTTCAGGGTTGGTAGGCCGGTATCCGGTGTTTTGGTCCATCAAAACCCCAAAATAGGGCCTTTTTTTAGCAGAAACTTACAAAAGTTTCAAACCGGTGATCCGAACCAAGTGCCGTAAGTTTGTGCAAGTCTATTTTATCATTTGAGAGGTGTGTGATGGGGTTTCAGGGTCGGTAGGCCAGTATCCAGTGTTTTGGTCTGTCAAAACCCTAAAATGGGCCTTTTTGGAGCAGAAACTTGCAAAAGTTGTAACGGTCATTTGAACCGATGAAATTAAATAAGCTCGTGCAACTCTATTTTTTTATTTATACCTAAAATTTTCTATGTCTAGTAATAAATCCACCTAAGTATATAATTTTATAAACATACCAAGGTTGAACAGAGCCACCCTGTTGGCTGAGTATCGTCGGCACAAAAGCCTTTAGCTAGGCCTGGCGCTCTTCGAGCGCCGTCACCTTCTATCGTAGCTCTGCATTTTCTCGCTAAACTACCTCAGTGGCTGCATGAAACCTAACATCACTCTCGACGGTAGAGGACAATGCCGTTGGATCCATCCCACTCCCTAAGCCACGCACATATCCGTGCCTCTTACCCAGAACAGTCTCCCGTATCTGGTCATCGGTCAGCGGATGCTCGCCCTCAGGAGTCGGTTGAGCATGCAGCTGGACCATCTCCTCCTATAAAAGCACATAAATATATGTTACTACTTTTATAACTTTAGGTTAATATTAAATTAGTAATACTGGTATATATACATAAATAATTTACACGTCTTTGCCAGACAACAATAGAGGTGACAATCTGTGCTCAATTTTTAATCAAACAGATGTTTCTGTCGATTTCGCCAGCCATGTGATGGCGGTAGAAAACGACGATGACACATGTAGCATATCTTCTTTCTATTGGACAAATGTAGGCAACATGCATCCTTATTGCAAATCGGACATGCCAAATACCTCTTAGTGCTCCACCCTAGACAAGTTCCCGTATGCTGGAAAGTCATTTATGGTCCACAGTAACTGCTGCATGCAACTGAAATGTCTCATTCTTAGAGACGTCATATGCCTCCACTCCCACCTCCCACAATTTCTTTAACTCATCCACTAAAGGATGTAAGTACACATGAAGATAAATGGTTCTTTCATACATTTCGACGGTAGAAATTTATACGGCACAAGCAATACCGGCCATATGTTGTAAGCATTGCTCATGTCACCGAACGGATTGAAACCGTCACTAGCCAACCCAAGTTGTACATTATGCGCCTTATTTGCAAACCATTCATGATTTGTATCAAACTCAGACCAAGTTTGAGAATCTGTCGGATGCCTACACACATTTTTCTTAGCAACACGCTTCTCCTTATGCCACCGCATATCTTCTGCCGTATTCTGAGACATGTACAACCTTTGTAATCTAGGTTTTAAGGGAAAATATCTCAGCACTTTGTGCAAAATTGTCTTGCTCTTTCCTTCATTCACCTTGTACCTGGGTTCGTGGCACACCGTGCACTCCATACATTGTTCAGTCTCCTTTCAAAATAACATGCAATCTTTTTTGCAAGCATGTATAGGAATATACCAGAGGCCTAAATCTTTTAATATTCTTTTTGCCTCGTAAAATATGATTTCGGAAGGGTCTCCTCAGTAGAAAGAATTCCTTTAATCAATTCAATGACCATATTAAATGATTTGTTACGCCATCGGTTGATGGTCTTAATATGAAGGAGTTTCACAAGAAAGTCCAGTTTTAAAAACTTATCACAACTCGGATATAACGGCTTCCTTGCTTCCCGCAACAAGGACTCAAACGCTTCCGATTGTCCTGTGTCACTCCTGTGACTACTTCGCCCCAGTTGTAGCCCCCTACAAGTCTGCCAACATTTGTGGCAAGCCTTCGTAACCAACCCCAACATTATCACCAAAGTCATTGTCGTCGTTTTCTTCTTCATCCTCAAATACCACTCGTACGTCACGGTGTTCCCCATGAAATTCCCAACACATATACCTCTTATCCATCCCGTGTTGGAGTAGGTGCTCTTTGGCCTCATTTATGTACATATAATCCCTATTATAACACCTTCTACATGGACATCTTATCATATTTCTCTCATCTGCAGATGCACGAGCAAACTCAATAAAATCTTTGATTCCCTTCACATACCCTGAAAAATGCTTGCCCCTCAAGTCCAGTCCAATTCTTATCCATTTTTGTCTACCTAATACAAGTAAAAAATGATACTCATTATAAATATGAAACATGAATCCTATCACCTCCAACTTCTCTCTAAAGGATAAGGTGGTCCTATCCCATTCGTGAACGCATAATTTATATTGCAATCAGCAGCAAATCAAATGCTTGATTCCACTCGGACAAAATTTTGGCAGCATCTCCCCACGGTTCTCCAAGTATACGAGATAGACATTAACACTCCTAAATATATACCCAGAGAACAATAGGAGACCGTGCTAAAATTTTGTCATAGTGGAATATTCAAGCATGAGTAGCTATTGATTGCAATGCAGATTTTTGCATTCCCGAACTGTTCTCTTTAGACAATTCAAGAGTCGATTTTCATACACACGAGCCTAATTGCGAATAAATTTCGCAACAAGATTCACATGTGATGAAAATGACTCCCGAATAGGGCTAGGCTTACATGAATGCAATTATACATTAAGTTACATGATTATTTAGTTACAAACACTACTAATACAAGAATATGACATTTGAGCTAATTTAAATATATATTCAGGACATGGCAAGGCAGGGCATGTCATGCCCCGGACTTCCACAAACCTGGGGGTGAGTGAAAAGAAATTAAAAGAAATAAATAAATGGGCAATTAAAGAAATTAAAGTGAAGTTCACCCATTATTCCCTTCAAATTTAAAACCAAACCCTTATCCCGACATGCGTTCCAATTAATTTAAGTTATATTTGAAAATGGTCCTTGGTACAGCCCACAACGGACCAAGAAACCCACCAAGAAGTGTCCAAGAAAGAGGGCCTAAAACAGCCCATTTTGGTGGCCAAACATGGCCCCAAAAGATTTCTAAAACAGCCCCTAGATGGGCCCAAACATGGCCCAAAAATTTGCCAAACATAGCCCAAAATATTGTCCAACTATAGCCCAAGAGGTGTCCTAAAAATGGCTCAAAGAAGTGGCCAAAAGGTAGGCGAAACAGGACGGGACAACAGGTGAACAGCAGGTGGAACAGCAGCAGGCCATGCCAGGCCAAAGGCAGGCACGCGCGCGCAGGGGGCGTGGCGCAAGCGCGCGGGCAGTGACTGGGCGACAGGGGCTTGGTTTTTCGGATCTCTATAGGGCGAGAGTAGATTCTTCAGCCCAGTCTTGAGCCAATGTCAGGTCTTACAAATTGTAAGTAAAAGATTGTCCCTTCTCTTGCTTTCTTAGTTTTTATCAAAACTTAAGTCCTTGCCAATGACCATTGTAGTACTATGTGAATATCTACGTAAATATAGACGTCAAATATGCACTTTCCAAGGCCGTTATTTTTTTTTTCATTACAAGACATGATCTGCAAAGTGAAGGCTTATCATATAGTTTCCATTTTGCGGACAAAGCTATAATAAGAGATTGGAGAAATTTATGGGTCGATGAAGAACTCAGAATTGTTCACAGATATCCGAAAAGTATTTGTCGAAATAAAATAGTCTCTACGGCAATCATGGTCTAAGAAGTGACTAGTGCTACTAAATGCTGATAAAATGTTGAAGGCCCACCAAAATATGTATCATCTTCATATATGGTATTTCTATCAAGTAATTTTTGTGAAATTAGAAAGCTCCAAACACTCATTGAATTGATTGAATGGTTAAATTTCTAAATATTTTATGGAGAATAACAAAATTTTGCCTGGTCAACATGGTATATACCAAACTGGAAAAAAAAAATTAGGAAACAAATAATACAAAAAAATTCCAAAAATAAAAAAAACAGTTCAATAACATCCTGTGTGTTAAATCCTATCACATCACATTAGAACAGTTAAGTTCTAAATTAATCCAACCACATCTCAAGAGTTCCAACATACATGCACAACATTGGTTTTTTTTTTTTTTTTTTCCAACTGATACACTAAAACACAAATGCAAAGAAAGGCTATCTAATCTAAGAGATTTTCTAATAAAAAAACCTTGCTCCCATTAATCAGCAGATAAAATTGTCATGCTTTATGAAAATATTGAACACATACCCATTTATACGATTTGTATTTTCATATGTTTGTTGAAATATTTTAGATAACCAAAAAGGAAAAAAAAAAAAAGAAAAGAAGAAGTTTCAACATACCTGATGCTGAGATCGACAAAAAGATTAGAGGTGATCGATACTAAGATGACGAGATCGAGAGGAGAAGATCAATGGGGGCGCAACTAATCGAAAGGGGAGAAGAAGATCTGCGGGGCAGTGCTATCAGCAGTTATGATAGTTATGATGGCGACGATCTTCGTCAATCAGGCAATGCAAGGAGATCGAAACACAAAGAGAGAGAGAGAGAGAGAGAGAGAGAGAGAGTGTGTGTGTGTGTGTGTGTGTGAGATCGATACATAGAGAGAATGAGAAGAGAGTGTCTGAGAGAGAGAGAGAGAGGGTCTGAGAAAAAAAGAGATCGAATTAGCGATTTGAGATATAAGGACTTATTAGTGACGCACATTGTGCGTCGCTAATAAGAATTCGAGCGTCGCTAAATTGACGTAAAACGACAGCATTTAATCTACTTATACTATTAGTGACGCACGCATGAGCGTCGCTAAAAGTATTAACTATTACCGACGTACAAGGGCGTCGCTAATGGCCACTTATACGTCGTGGATAAGTTCGCGCCTATTTTTACGCACGGAAAACTATTTTTTTATTACTTTTTTTACTAATTTTAGTGACACACGCAGGTATGTCGCTAAAAGGCACCTTTTGTGACGCTTATTATGCATCTCTAATAATGTGTGTCGCAAAAAGCTACTTTTCCTGTAGTGTAATGATGTATCCATGCTACAATAACACAATATAACAAATCTATTCCATAAGGGCTCAATATAGCCTTACACAAATCATTTTGGTGTTTTACAGTATAACAAATATATTCCATAAAGGCTCAATATAGCCTTACACAAATCATTTTGGCATTTTGTCAAATACAAGGTAGGCATACATTTTCTTGAATATACATAAATGATGAAACACAAGGTTAATGGCCATATAAGAAGAGATTTTAAAGCATGAACTATATCAATTTCATATTTCCACCAATAAATCATGAATAAAGCAAGGAATATGTATTTTCATTTCATTCCTTACACAAACCTTTAGCTAGAAACCAAACATATATATAATATAAGCAATATAATTTAAGAAGATGACATAATATGTGTGTATGTGATATGTGTGTGTGAAAACAAAACCCAATGTATGATGTCTCTTACCTCAAAATTACCATTATGAACATAACACTAGTTAAATCTAATCATGATTCTCAAATGCTAGAGTGAACACATGCATAAGAATACTACCCACACAAACTAGGACACATTACTACTCAAATAGTTTTGTCAACATGGATTAGCAAACACAAATATGACACAAACCCTAATAGAAACCATTTTCTTTTTCTTTGTTATTAGTAAACAATGACTTCTAACCTTCATTACTTTTAGTAAAGCAGGAGACCTTGCTTTTTTGCCTAACAATGAGGGAAAATCATCCTTAGCCAACCTTACCTTATTCAGAAAGTTATCTTCCATATATGTATTCTAACCTAAACTACTTTCAACATTAGTAAAAATAAAGGCCTGCACTTAGCTTCTGGTAAAATTTGAATTCTTTACTTGAAATAAGATAGGTGTCAAATGCTCCTAACCATCTGATTTGTCACGCACCACTGATGGAAAAGTGAAACCATGCTCCACCATTGGAATCTTTCCTTCCTATAGTTGTGGAGAACTTAAACATATCTTGTTGGTCTTAGTGGGGCTATGATACTTTGTTTCGTGCATTTTCTCATAGATGTTTAAGGCTCTTTCTAAGGATTCAACCTCTACAACTAGTGCGGCAATCTTTCTAGATAAAACACCCGCTATAGTCTTCTCAATTAGATCTCTATCTATATCATTTGATGTTTTGGCAGGAGAACGAATGTGGGGAGTTTTAGAAAGACACAAGGTCATACACATTGTTTGAGAAGTAGAATCATCAGTTTTAGAAAAAGTTTTTGGCTAGCCATGTTACAAGGATTTAAGGGGGTATTGGTGTAAAGGGTATGGGTAGTAAAATCCACCCAGATTTGGAAAGGGGTTGGTGGCGGGTGAATAGAAGAGAAGATAGGTTTAAGATGACTGTTAGTGGTCATGGTAGAAATTCTCTTGCAAATTTTGGGAGTGTTACACCTTGGTATGGTAGGAATGGTGGTCTATTAAAGATTCCAAGGTGGAGAAGTGGCCAGGAAATCGAGGGAGAGAGTATGCTTTCGAAGAGGCTTTTGGATTATTACACTTCTCAAGTAAGAGAAGAATACATCCAAATGAAGTGTTCACGTATGCTCATTTTGGCATGACAAACCAAGGAAAGAAATTGAAAGAATAGATTGAGTTTACATCTTTTGGGAGGAAGGGAAATAAAGGGTAAATTAGAATGACATCTTCTAGGGTTTTGAACATTATATGCAATACTTTTTTTTAAAAAAAAAAATTAAACTATATCCTTTGTTAGAGTTGTTGGGAGAAGGCCATTAACAAAAATTGTTAAAGTACAAACTTACTCCACAAATTTTTTTTTTTTTATCAAAAGTTTTATTATAAAGAAAAATTTGACGTTTGAAAAATAACTTTTGATGCATGATATCATAACAATTTTCATTGTCAATAATGACTGTTACGACAAAGAAAAATATGATACATATATTATAACCAAGAAAGGTGCAATATAACTTTAGAAATAAGAAAATGCATTGTTCTAATGTCAGCAATTTTAGGAAAAAGTCTTGTGGTCAAGCATGAAAAATTTCATGGTCATGCAAATTGATTTCAAACATGTGGCATGAATGATGTCGTGATGATATTTTGAGTTTAAAATATATCCTATATGTTAGAATTTGATTTACATTACCACCGAGTTTCTCCATACTATATTTTCACTAGACTTTTCTTTCTTCAGAATTTCAAGAAATGTCAGTATAATTAATGCTTAAAAAGGATAAATGATGAGAAAAAAGAACTAGCTACCTTCTGTACGAAAAAATGTCTAATGGTAAGGTAGCATGGAGAAATTCAATAGTCATGCATATAAATTTTAGACATGTGGCAAGAATGATGTCTTGATGACACTCTAATTTAAAATATATTTTACATGTCAAAATTTAATTTTCATTACTACTATTTATTTTCATGCAACCTTATCACTAGACTCTTTTTTTCCTTTTGTACCCTGTTGCACAACCAAACAAAGCAAGGTAAGGGCACCATTTTTTTTCATTATATGGGAATAGACTTGGCTCCTCTCCATTACTCACTCCCTCAATTTCTCTCAAGATAGCCTAGATGCATGATACATCACCTATTATTGAATTCTTTTTTTAGTCAATACATGATGTGGCATGCATCCAACCATGCATTGAAGAAAGTTGGGAGAAAAGTATAATGGAGATGATCCTAATCTACCTTTTTTCATGCCTCCTTTCTACTAATTTTTCACCCTTAATTCAACGATTTATTTAGAAATGAAAATTAGTGTGTTCACTCGATACAGAATCCTGGCATCTGTATGTTACGTTGCCCTGTTGATCTGTTTATTTATTTTTTTACCTCAATATAGATTGAAATGAGCTTGAAAACAGGTCAATGGCAACCTTACTGGTAATTGTTTTCTAAACTAATCTTTAAGCTAACCCGATACAAGAAAGACATGCACTAGGGTTTGATGTAAATAATAATTCTTATTGAGCATGCGAAGACAGCAATGGTGACAATTTCACTCCCATATGATCAAATAGAGCATCAGAATCTTTCAGTGTACTATGGCATCTAAGTACTTTAAATAATCAACAATTTAATTATAATCCACCAATTGAAATCAAAATTTGATGCTCAGATCAGAATGAGGCGTCCAGATCAATATATACTTAATTAATACATAATAGTCTTGGAATATAGTGTGGATAAGCGAATAATATAATCCAAACACATGGAACTTGATAAGTAAATTAAAAAAACGTCACGATGTTGATCTTCATAAGTAAATGGAGAAAACATTGAGATCTAAATTCCCACGAAATCAGGTGTTTTTTCTTCTCATTTCCTTTCTTTTTGGCAATTCACATGTGTATTGTCCATCTATCAACACTGTCATGTTGTTGACTGTCGGAATCTTAAGGTAGAGTACATTACACCTTCCGCATACTTGTGTTGGATCATGAAAGGTCTTTAAAGTTAATTAGTTTTAATAAGGATGGTTAGTATCTATTTATTATGTAACTCTTCATTAATAGTGGTATTGAATTTAATATTTTACAACATTGTAATATTTATATAAGTTTAGCTTTATCAATTGGGCTCGGGTGATTTCTAGGGTTAAACATAAAAAAACAAAAGAGCAAGCTATCCAAACACTTGTTTGCTTGATAATTGAATGTTTTACTCCCATGTGTCATAGTTTCTAATTATATCATTATTATTAAATGACTTGAGATAGATGTGTTAGTTGCCAAAATTATGCATATTTATCTCATAATTATTTTTAGAGCCTCTAATTTCCAAATTTTAGCCTAATTCAAATTTGTTATTCTTGATATGTTTTTATTTTCTTTATTAAATCTAAATTGCACGTAAAACTATATTGTAATATTATATTAGATAGATATGTATTTATTCAATATTTATATGTATAATGGTGTGTATATATATATATATATATATTCCTATCATTTGTCTATAAATATATGTATGTATATGTCTATGTGCATAGATATTTACATGTGTATATATATTTATTGGATATTTATTTCATTTTTAAAAATTAAATTAAATTAAGGTAGCAAAAAAGTAATGTTAATATCAAAATTACTTTTAAAATGTAGTAATCAAGCATGTTACTTTTCACTTTTAATTTAAAAAAATAAAATAAAATAAAATTTATGATCTTATTTGTTAAAAATACTTTTAAAGAATATTACCAAATAATGCGGATGAAACAGTAAATAGAAACTTAGAACGTATTTGTTTGATCAGTTTTATTTAGAGTAAATTGCATTGACTTCTTCTGAGATTCCTGAAATTACATTGACCTCTCCTATTACACCGACCTCTCTTATTTTACCTGACAATATACAGATACCTTAATTCAATTAATTTTTTTTCTTTTCAAAATGACAAAACTATCATTTTATTTATTTATTTTTGTGTTTTTTCAATTTTAACAATTTTTTAAAAACTTTTTTTAAAGTTTTTTTAAAAATAAATTTAAGGTATTAACTTATTTTTATTTTATATGAAAATAAATTTAAGATTTTTATCAATATTTATTTAAAAAATAAAAAAATTAGTCAAAATTTAAAAACAATTGAAAAAAATTATTAAAAGAGTAGTTTTGTTATTTTGAAAAAAAAAATTCACTAAAAAAAGTTTTTGTATATTATTACATAAAATTAAAAAAATCAATATAATTTTAAAAATTTAAAAACAAATTTATAATTATTAAAAATATAACGAAATATTAATATAATTTAGTCTTTTATTAATGATCCTATTGTTTTGATTATTTTGTACCTTTGTAGGTTTCTGAGTCACATGAATTCATATTAATTTGTTTAGACACGTACACCTTTGAAGTTTGAACTCAGTGTCGTACGCATCCCTCCACATGGAGGCTTTCTATATGCTATGTGCGACAAAACGCAATCAGTCGACCACCAATGAGCCGTCGGCTCCATGTCCAATCTAATTTTGTTAAAGCTGTAAAGGAAATAAAAGAGTTAACGCCAATAAGCGCCAAAGTCGGATGCAAACAGACCAAAGACTAATAATTTTAAAAAATATTCTAAGGCTGCTTTCTTCTCTTTATAATCGAATTAAAATAGAACTAAAATATAAGACGATAGCGTTCGTATTTTTTAAAAACAGTCATTCCCTGAGTTATGTGTATTACCATGCACCTTATTTCGAGACAATATTTGACCTCCCTTTCTAAAATATTAGTATTGAAGACTTAACTTTTAGTAAACCTTATCTCAATTAAAATCTGAAATTTTAATTTTTTTAATACCAATCCTTTTAAAGAACTATATTAGACAATATTTTTTTCCTATTTTCTTCTTGCAATCTTTCCTATCTTCTCTCTCTGCAAAATGGTAGATAAATTATACGCCATGGTCATTTTTGAAAGTTTTGCCCAAACCCAGTAGAAACCCCTACTCACATGTCCACTCTCACACTTGCCTCTTCTCCTCTGCCCCTCCCAATTTTCACCATTCTGTGTCCTCTGTAAACATATCAAAAGCAGAGGACAGAAAAAGAAAAGATAAAAAATTTTAGAAAATGGGGCCAAACAACTGAGAAACTGTTAATGAAAATGGAGCCAAACAACTGAGAAACTCACCGAGCCTTTTTCTAGTACTTGAAGGAGAAATTGGATGGCAGGTGGGGTGGCTCAGCCCCACCAGAGAGCATCCCCACAATTTCTTTCAGGGTAGGCCGTTTGGCGGGCGATCTTTGCAAACAAAGGAGTGCAATTGTGATGCAAAGCAGCAACAAAATGCAAAAGATTTAAATTGCTTATATTTTTTACATTTACTTGGCATCAAGCTTTCACAGGCTCATCATCATCTTCAATATCCCAATTCAAATCCTCATCCTCATCTTCATCTGCGGCACTCAGCCGCTTCCGCAGATCAGCTCTGTTTGGGCTCCCACCATGAGACACTTTCTTTTCATCATTGCTACCAAGATCCTCAATCTCATCCCAGCCAAGGTCTTCCTCCTCGGGCATTGATACAACCGAAACATCACTATCTTTACAAGATTCAGCTTGATCAGCCTTCCCATCCAAAGCCACCTTCTCATTGGATTTTGATACTGACTCATCCTTTTTCACTTCAGATGTTTGTTCAGATAGCACTTTCTCACTATCCACATCCACACTACTCAGTTCTGCAGCATTGCCTTCATCCAAATTAACTACATTGGACTTACTTTCCCCCTTCTCGTCAACAACCCTCAAACTCTCAACTTGCAATTCATTAACAGAACTATCATCCTGCACAACTTTGGGCAAATCTTCGCCACCCAATTCCTTATTTTCCAATGCATTGCCTATGAAATAAGATTTGCCCTCTCAAACTCTGACATTGGCGAGGCCGTTACTTCCAGTGGCCTTCGCCCTGAGATCAAAACCAGTAACAAAACACCAAAGCTAATTTTGGATGAGAATTAAAAGGCTCTCCGAGCCTTGCGTCAGATAGGATGAGTTCTTAAATTTGAGAAATTAGGTGGTGGGTTTTGTCTCTGTGTGGATTACAGGCAACCAGGTCACTGCCGGTGTCCGCCACGAGGAGGAGGCTCTGTGGCGGGGTACCGAGACTAAGATCGACGAAGTACTGGCCGGAGCCGGTGGATAAGCCGGAGGTGAAGGGAAGCTGGGGGGTTGGGGTTTTGTGGCTGTGCAAGGCGGAGAAGAGGGAAGAGAGGCGGTGCGTGTCGGAGGAGAGAGCTTCGGATGGGGAAGGAAATGAGTTTCTGTGGCATAGTGGTAGCTTGAGGTAGTCGGTAGTAGTGGTGTTTTGGGTGATGGGTTGGGTGTTGCAGAGATCTGTGAATGTGAGGATGGGGCTTATGAGAAAGAGAGGAGATGGAAGGATAAAATTTATCTGAGGGTAGTATTGTCATTTAACCATAATTTGTAAGGGTAATTTGGTAAATGCACTAAATCCGTTAACGCCGTTTGGAGACAAATTCTGACAGGGGGGACAGTGTTATTTTTGAAACCATAGGGGAGGTTTCTGTAATTGTCAGAAACCTCAGGGGAGGTAAGTGTAATTATCTCTATTTTTTATGTTTTTTTCGGTAAGAACGAAAGATTCCTTTTATCTCCCGCCCGTGAATGCTTGTATGTGGTACGTTTTATCTTCCGCACTTCAATTAATTTTTTGGTCTTCTAATATATTTTGAGTTAATTACATTTTAATATTTTGAAGTTTGATTTTAATTTTAAACTTAAATAAAATTCTTAATTCTTAATTAAGATAATTTAAATTTTTAATTTTTAATTTTATTTTAATTTAGACCAATCACAAATCAATATCTCAAATTGTTAATGATTGCTATTTATGTGATCGCACTTAATTATATTTTAATATCCTATAATTTCATAATAGTTTTAAAATAATACACTGTAATATTATAGGAGTTTCAAATGAAACTCTATAATTTTATACAAATTTCAAGTGGGACCTAAATCGACATTGTTGAAGCTTGAAAGATTAACCCAAAAATGAAGTTGAAGGAAACATAAATTTAACCATTAGGACCTAATCTAAGTGTGAAATCTGTGAGCTAAAAGCTCATAGTTGAGCTGGTCTAGAAATTTGAAAATTTATTAAATTATACCCCTAAAAAATAAAAAAAATATTTTAGTCCCTAATATTTTTAAAATTAAAAAAATTTCCCTAGAACTTTGAAAATTCCAATTCTGCCCCTAGATTTTAATAAAATTACGACAATAACCTTGTATAAAGTGAGAAACTTATTTTTAGCATAAAATGAGTTATACAATGTGAAATTAAGATCCGAAATAAGACAACTTGAGATTTTTTGACATTTTGGATCCAATGCGAGTCCCATTTGAGTAAATTAGATTCTTAAATATATAAACGAATGAGCTAAACTAATTCTAGATAAGTTCTAAAAGCTTAATTAAGCTACCAAATGATTTTCGATACCTACCTTAAAGTTTTTCGACATTCTAGATTCATAGATAGAGTCTGTTTGGTTAAATAAGGTAAAAAAACTATAGATATGCAAAATTGACCATTTTTAAAGATAAAATAATCTACTAGAATAATATAGGAGAATGAGTAAGGGCCTAACTTAAATATTATAAGTCCCTAAATCTAATAATACAACCTATTTGATTAAAAGGCAAGTAATTTATCAATTTAACCAAATTAAGACTATATGATGGTGAAATTAAAATATGTGATGTTCCCTGATTATAGGAAGAACAAAGAATAAGGAGAAGGACACCGTTGAAAGGGGAGTCTCACTTGAAGGTAAGAAAATATGAACTCTTAAGTATGAAATCTCTTTGCTTGCCTTCATGAGCATACTCTCCATAGCTGTCAGTAGCTCATTCCCTGAGACATGCTTTCATTATGTATTTGCTTTAATTCAACAACTCTATATCGGTTATGACTTCCATCTTGTGGTTATGATGATTTTTAAGGCGCATTATCATGTTATGGATATTTGTAATTTTCTATGACCTCCTTGATTCGGGCACGTGTTAACCCATTGTGACTCTCTTGTTGTGGATGTGGGACTTTATCCTAACCTTCTTGTTGTGAACATTGGTGATCTATTGTGATTCCATGCCTTGTGGACACCCATGACTAATTTTGAACCTTGTGTGTAGTTAGGTTTATGTTAAACACAAGGTTCTTTCACTTATCTACCGATGCCGATGGCCTTTAGGCCTATATCTAGGTATGATACCCGACATTCTACTATAATCCTCAATAAGGACGGTTTATATTTACTAGAGCTCTTTTTGCTGATTTGGACTCACCCGATTAAGTGGTACCTCCAAATAAAGCATTTTATATAGGTAGTCAGACCCATTATGTTATTTGCATTAAGGCATCTTCTGTATTAATTACATATTTGTTTCATGATTAACTCTATATCATATCTATTGTGTTGTGTTTGAAATAAATGTTGACCACCACTTGTGTAGTCTGTGTCTTTTGGCTTTTGTTGGTATACATACCTTATGACTATTGTTATTCTTTGACCAAACTATATTTGAATATGGTAGCTATAATATGTACCCTATTTGTTGTGATGATCCACTAACCCATTGGTTGTTTATATCTGAAATACTACTCTCGTGACTACTGTTGGAATTTGCTAAGAATTTATTTATTATAATCTATTATATTGCCTCTTGGAGTTTGAATCATGGCATTCACCACTTGTCCACTCACCCTTTCTTTAACCTATGGTGGAGCGAAGAATTTTGTAACATTTCGTAAATTTAGAAAATATATAAATAAGTAAATAATGGATAATATTGGTTTTTCATGATAATAGTGATCACAAACGTACATATGAATAAGGTGGGAAAAACTTGAATAATGTAATATGAAGTATTGATGATGCATGTGGGATGAATTGGGAAGGAGACATGAAGCGTAGAATTAGAAGGGAAGCCAAGTCTCGGGCCTTCATTCGAATGAAGGGGAGTTCATTTGAACAAGCACCCGAAACCCTTCATCCGACCTTCGTTCGATACTTATTCGAACGATGGCACACTCATTCGAGAAATTAGGGTTTGAATACTCTTGGATGTTCATAGATTTTTAAGTCATATAAACACATTATACCACAATGATTCATCTTTAGGAAGAATCTCACTGATTTGAAGTTAGGAATTCAAAGGTTTCTTCAAGAACAATGGGTAAGACTTAGGGTTTTTCATTTCTTCTACTAGTTCTTCAATTCTATTATGGATTAGTTTGGTTAAGTAAAATAAATAGTGTAAATCTCTTCTTGAGTTTAGGAATAAGGATTGAAGGTTGAATCTTGGAACCTTTTTCTCTACACAAAACAAATCTACTTCTCTCAAGGTTTTGAGGTAAGGATTCTAACCTAGGTTAAAGATTTTGTATTTTCCATGAGAAGCATGCTACATTTTACTTGTCTTGTATTTCTTTCTATATGGTTATATGTTTCTATATTGCTCATTTCTTGGATTGTAATGAATGTTGAATATCTTGAATGGTACTAATTTTGGTATATGCTTGAGATGAGGGATGAAATTGTTGAATACCATGTACGTATGTATTTTCATGCCTGAGATGAATAATGGAATTGTAAATGCCTTATATCTATATGATTATGCTTGAGAGGAATAATTAAATGTTTGAAGGTTATTAGGTTATTTTATCATATTGTACTTTTTTGATGTATGATGATATGTTATTACGCTTTGACATGTTTATAAATGAATTGGAAAACAATGATGATGATAGAAAATGTGAAATGGAAATAAATGACAAAATATAGATATTTACTCATTTGGGATGAATTGAATAAGGAGGGATGTGAGATTATTGGAATTGTGATGCCTTGGTTGGGAATTAAATAAAGGGCTTAAATTATGAAATAGCGAGAGTGTGTGCTAGTGAGATTTTGTTATTTCTCGATGGATCAATTTATGATGAGGATGGTCTCTCCCTTTGGGTATGGACCGTAACCCTACGCGGGTGGCAGCGTATTGCCAAGGAGATAATAGCTTACGAAGCATTGGGCCTTTCAAGGGGCGGTAGAAAAACTAAGTTTCAGAATGTTAGGATTTAACGTGAGAAGAAGGCAGTGGAAATGAAATCTACAATTACATGACGTCTATTTACTTTTATGTGCATTATATAACATTTGCTTATATTCATTGTCTATCATCTATCTTATATGATTGAATTGAATTGATCCTTTAAAATATTAAATGAAATGAATGTGCTGGTTATTAATGTATATACATGATGAATAGACACATGTTTGACATAACATATGTCACATTCCTACATGTTGTACCACCTTAATATTTCCTATTTTAGAATCTCTATTAGGGTTATTGTTTTGACCCTTACCAGATGGAGGTAACAATAAGGAACTAGCACCTTAATGATATGGGTTAGAAGAACCATTTTTGTCATTTTTGTTTATTTTGGATGTAATTAACTTTACAATTTCTTGAAGTAACTTGTTAAGGCCATGGAGGCCAATGACTTTATATTTTGTATGTGTAAAATGAAGTACACAAAACTAGAAATGTCTCACTCTTCTGATTCATGAAAAATTGGTATAGTAAACATTACTTTTGATTTAACGTATGTTGGTAAGCCCTTAGAAATGATGAATGGAATTATGTGAAATGAATGCGTGTTATAAAATTTCAAGTGAGAATATATTAACCACAGGTGGTTGAGATATACAAGAACTATTATATGGATTGACCTTGCTTTACAGGGTCTTTTTCAGGTCTTCGGGTCAAGGGCCGTGATAAATTTACTTGTTGAGCTATGTTAGCTCATCCCAATTTTATTACTTTCTTTTTAGGAAAAGATAACCATGAAGTGTAATGAAAGAGTGAATAGTATTCCAAGCAAGCACTACAAAAAAACATAGTTTTAGCGACGCACATTATTAGCGACGCGCATAATGCGTCGCTGAAAGTGCCTTTTAGCGACGCAACCATAGGGCGTCACTAATTGTAAGGAAAAAGTAATAAAAAATGAGTTTCCCGCATAAAAAATGAGGCGCCAAACTATTAGCGACACATAAGGGGCTATGAGCGACTTACATGTGCGTCGCTAATAGTTGACGATGGTAGCGATGTGCGTTGGGCATTGCTAATAGTTTGGATATTGGAAACGGTGTTGTTTTAACTTATTTTAGCGATGCTCATATACGTATTAGCGACGCACACTATGTGTCGCTAATAAGTGTCCTTTTATATTCGATCACTCACACACTCTCTCTCTCTCTCTCTCAAACGCTCTCTTCCTCTCGCCCGACCTCCGCATTGTTAACGCTTGACTGCCGCATTGTTGCCACCGACCGTCACGTTGCTGCCACCAACCATCGTGTTGCTGCCGCCTGACTGCCATGACCTCTCGGTATAGATCTCCAATCTCTCTCTCTCTAATATTCAAAAGTGAAAAACCCAATGTGAGTTGTCATGGTTCTGATTATCTAGCTTTTAGCCGAACATTGAAATAATATTTTATGGTTGTAATTGGATCTGTTATAATATGGTTTGCAAAATTCTTATGATCGTCTAAATTTTGAGAATTCTATATATAATTCTTAGTTTGGGTCTTTGTTTGAATTGATTTGTTATTGATCTTTCTGCATTAAGATCCCTTCAGGTGCCACATGCTTGCTAAATTTTTGAAATTTTTTTTGTCTTCAGTATTTGGAACCAAAGTTGGGGAATGTTTGCTCAATTGGTTGAGCTCATTTGGATTAGTTCTTCTTCTTTTTTTTTTTTCTTTTTTTTTTTCTGTTTTCATGGCTCGATATTTTTATTTCATTTTCAGTATTTGGGACCAAAGTTTTGGGGTATGTTTGTTTAATTGGTTGAGCACATTTGGATTACTATTATTTATTATTTTTTTCTATTTTCTTGGCTCGATATTTTAATTTCATTTTTGTTCTTGATGGAATGGATAGGATATGCTAACTTATAATTATAATACTTGATAATCTCTATAAAATAAAATTATAATATACAATGATATTTGAATCACCGAATAAAAAATATGTATATTAAGATAAAATGAATAGTTTTAGAGCAATATCTGTTTTTGTCAAGTGAATCAAAAGTACAATTATTTCAATTAAAATTTAAAAAAATCACTTATAAAAGTTCTAAAAAATTTGAGACAGTACTCGTAATTTTAATTTTTTTTATTAAAACATAGAAGTAAAAATATTATAATTTTTATTTTAATGCTTTGTTATTTATGGCTAAGCCAATCATTGAAAATTAAGTATTTAAAACCACTTTAAAACAAATGTGAAAAAAAATTAATTACAATTATAGGGATGTTTTAAGTATTTAGGAATGATATCTAAAACTCCAAGTATTGTACTAATCTTTTGAAAATCTCAAACAAATTATGAAAAGGGCAAGAAACCTAGGATAATCTTAATTTGCAATTATTTTTTGTTCCCAAGTATAATTAACCAAAAACCTTAAAATGTGGTTTTGGCCAGAAGAATTACCAAGCCTTCACGTACCATAAGTGTCTGAAGAATTATTTCACCCAATAAAAAAAAATTTCTAATTTTGAAATTGAAATATTATTAAATAATAATGACTAAATTCATCATATTTATAAGACTAAAAACTACTAATTTCTTCTACTTGTAAAACAAGAAACTATTAATACTCGTCTGAACAAAATTAAGAAATCCAAAGCATTCCTAAAAATAGGCCAATAATTGCAAATCCGAGATTGATAAAAGTATTAAAATGGTTTTAAATAACAATGACTAAATACATCATATTTAAAGTGTTGTTGGGTCAATTTTAAGGGTTGTCCAGGCCATTTTTTCGAAGTAATCCCTTGAGCTTTGTTTAGTACCATGAAATAGGGGTATTAAAATGATTTTTTTGTATTTGATATGCAATTCAATATGGTTTTTTTTTCTCTCTCTCTGTCTTCTTTTTAATGTATTTGATATGCATAGTCTACTACCTCGTCAAAGAAAAATATCACATAGAACCTCCTTTTTTTTGTTTTTTTATTTGTTGTCAATTTCGTCTGGAAGCATGTTACCTTGCTAGTCAGTCCGACAACTCAAGCATTTGATTGAATTAGATCAGATGAGTTTTGGCCAAAAGAGCATCTAGTTCTCTTTTCTCTTATATTGTGTGCTGATGCGCCTTTTCAATAGGGCCACTATGAGCGTGGCCTAATTTTTTTTTTTAGGGATTACTTCGTGAAAAAAAAATTATGGTGATTGTTTTGTAAGTAAGAAATTGCATTCATGTAAGCCTAGCCCCGTTCGGGAGTCATTTTCATCACATGTGAATCTTGTTGCGAAACTTATTTGTGATTGGGCTCGTGTGTATGAAAATCAGGTTTTTGAATTATCCAGAGAGGACAGTTCGGGAATGCAAAAATCTGCATTGCAATTAATAGCGCATATGCTTGAATATTTCACTATGATAAAATTTTAGTACGGTCTCTTATTGTTCTCTAGGTATATATTTAGGCATGCTAACGTCTATCTCGTATACTTGGAGAACCGTGGAGAGATGCTGCCAAAATTTTGTCCAAGTGGAATCAATCATTTGATTTGCTGCTGATTGCAATGTAGATTGTGCATTTACGAATGGGATAGGACCACCTTACCCTTTAGAGAGAAGTTGGAAGTGATAGGATTCATGTTTCATATTTATAACGAGTATCATTTTTGACTTGTATTAGGTAGATGAAAATGGATAAGAGTTGGATGGACTTGAGGGCCAGGCATTTGCCAAGGTATGTGAAGGGGATCAAAGATTTTATTGAGTTTGCTCGTGCATCTACAGATGAGAGAAATAGGATAACATGTCCATGTAGGAGGTGAAATAATAGGGATTATATGCACATAGATGAAGCCAAAGAGTACTTACTTGAACACGGGACTGGACAAGAGGTATACATGTTGGGAATTTCACGGGGAACGTCGTGACGTACGAGTGGTATTTGACGATGAAGAAGAAGACGATGATGATGACTTTGGTAATAATGTTGGGGTTGGTTATGAAGGCTTGCCACAAATATTGGCAGACTTGTAGGGGGCTACAACTGGGGCGAAGTAGTCACAGGAGTGACATGGGACCATCGATCGCGTTTGAGTCGTTGTTGAGGGAAGCATGGCAGCCATTATATCCGGGTTGTGATAAGTTTTCGAAACTAGACTTTCTCGTAAAACTCCTTCATATTAAGACCATCAATCGTTAGGAGTAACAAATCAGTTAATATGGCCATTGAATTGATTAAAGTAGTGCTTCCTACTAGGGAGACCTTTCCGAAATCATATTACGAGGCGAAAAGAATATTAAGAGATTTGGGCCTCAGGTATATTCCCATACATGCTGGTAAACATGATTGCATGTTATTTTGGAAGGAGACTGAACAATGTAAGGAGTGTACGGTGTGCCACGAAACTAGGTACAAGCTAAATGAAGGAAAAAACAAGACAATTCCACACAAGGTGTTGAGATATTTTCCCTTAAAACCGAGGCTACAAAGGTTGTACATGTCTTAGAAGACGGTAGAAGATATGCAGTGGCATAAGGAGAAGCGTGTTGCGGAGGAAAATGTATGTAGGCATCCAGAAGATTCACAAACTTGGGTTGAGTTTGATACAAATCACGAATGATATGCAAATGAGCCGCGTAATGTACGACTTGGGCTGGCTAACGATGGTTTAATCCATTCGGTGACATGAGTAATGCCTACAGCATGTGGCCGGTGTTGCTTGTGCCGTATAACTTGCCACCGTGGAAATGTATGAAAGAACTATTTATCTTCATGTCGTTGCTTATTCCAGGGCCGAAGTCTCCTGGTAATGAAATTGATGTGTACTTGCGTCCTTTAGTGGACGAGTTGAAGGAATTGTGGGAGGTGGGAGTGGAGGCATACGACGTCTCTAAGAATAAGACATTTCAATTGCATGCAGCGTTACTGTGGACCATAAATGACTTTCTAGCATAGGGGAAACTTGTCTAGATAGAGCACTAAGGGGTATCTGGCATGTCCGGTTTGCAATAAGGATGCATGTTCCATACATTTGTCCAATGGGAAGAAGATATGCTTCATGTGCCATCGTCGTTTTCTACCACCATCACATGGTCAGCGAAATTGGTAGAAACATCTATTTGATGGAAAAATTGAGCGCAGATTGTCACCTCCATTGTTGTCTGGCAAAGACGTGTTGTCACCTCCATCATCCAACTAGTGAGGTTTAGGAAGATACCGGGTACTAAGAAGAGGAAGGGTACTAATGTGGACTTATATTGGACGAAGGAAGAGCATATTTTTTGATTTGCCGTACTAGGAGATCCTTAAGTTGAGCCACAATTTGGATGTTATGCACATCAAGAAGAACATCTGTGATAATGTGCTGGGAATTGTAATGAACATTGAAGGGAAGACAAAGGATACTGTTAAAGCTCGGTTGGACTTGCAGGAGCTGGGAATAAGAAAAGAGCTACACCTAATACGTAGCGGTGATAAATATATCGTGCCTCCTGCACAGTACACGTTATCATCTATAGAGAGAATGAGGATTTGCAAGTGGTTTAAATCGGTGAAGTTCTTGGATGGATACGCATCGAATATATCTCGGTGTGTAAATCTTATAGATGGAAAAATATTTGGATTGAAGAGCCATGACTGCCATGTCCTTTTACAACAACTTTTTTCGGTTGCACTACGTTGATATCTCACCGATGACATATCCATTACATTGACTGAGTTGGGCTGCTTCTTTAGAGAATTATGTGCGAAGACGTTGAATGTGGAAGTACTTGAAAAGCTCAAAAAGGATGTTGTCGTGATCCTCTGCAAGTTGGAATAGATTTTCCCTCTAGCTTTCTTTGATGTAATGGTCCACTTAGCTGTGCATTTGCCTCATGAGGCAAAAATTGGCGGACCTGTCCAATACCGTTGGATATATCCAATAGAAAGGTACATTTAATTTTATGAATTTTGTTATCTATCCATCCTAACTATTTTAATCTATAACTAATTAATTATCAAAACAGATATTTGCACACATTGAAGCAATATGTGCGTAACAAAGCACGACCAGGAAGGGTCAATTGCTGAGGTTTACGTTGATGCTGAATGTCTCACCTTCTACTCTATGCATCTTGAAGATATTGAGACAAGGTTTAATCATCAAGAGCAAAATTCTGATAGATGTTAAAGGCAGCAACAAACTGGCCTTGTGGTGTTTAATCAGAATGTGCAGCCAATAGGTGCTCGTATATATGAATGGTATCATCCTCAAGACTAGGAAAGAGCCCACTACACCGTGCTCAACAACTGCGATGAGACATTGCCATATTTTAAGTAAGTTTATCGAAATCATTGCAATACTACATTAGTACACAAATGTAAGTTACATATAACATATCTCATCTTATGCAGTGAGTATACGATCGAGCTTCAGAGAAAACATGTATCAAGTTCTAATCTAGAGCAAAGACAACAAAATTTGTTTCCAAAGTGGTTCGGAGAACGTGTAAGACAAGGTTTCAATTAATTGTAATTATATTAGTTAATGCATTTGTATTCAATTAATTTTGTACTTGTATTGAATTAATAGATGAAGCTATTACGCCACCAACAATCTCCAGAGGCGTATGATCAATTATATTCCTTAGCATGTGGTCCTGATCAAAGGATATCCCGCTACACCGGTTTAATTGTTGATGGTGTTCGATTTCACATGAGGGAACGTCAGGTCATTCGGCGAATGCAAAATAGCGGGGTCCTTGTTCAAGGAGATGGTGACGCAGGACAAACTGTAGAGTACTATGGTGTTTTACAAGACATCATACAGTTACATTATTGCTATGGTCATTCTGTATATATTTTTAAATGTGATTGGTGGGATGTAAGTAATAAAAAGACTGGAATGCAGATCGATAAGCACTTCATAAGTATTAATACGTCATGTACGGCATTTAAAGATGATCCATATGTTTTGGCATTTCAAGCAAAACAAGTTTTCTATTTGAAGGACCCAAAAATAAGAGGTGATTGGCATGTTGTTCAAAAAATAAAAACTAGAAATATTTATAATGTCCTAGAAGTTGGCGAGGGAGATGAAGATTTGGAGAGGATTGAGGAGGCACTACAAGAAGAGTCTCAAACTGCCCACGATGGTGTTGTCCGGCATGATCAGGAAGATGTTACTTCGTATCGGTTGAATAGAACTGATGTAGAACCAGATCATGTCATAGCTTCCAACGTCACCAATACCACACAATTAGATTTGAGGGATGCAACGTTCATTAATGATGATGATGACGAGGACAGTAATTTTGATGATGACACATTGTTAGAGTATTGTACCGAGAATGAAGAAAATTCAAGTTCAGATGATGATACAGACTCAAATGAATAATTGTAATAGTTATTACATGTGTTAGTATCAAGTGTAATGGTTTTCGGCTTTTATAATATAATGGATATTCAATTTTATGATGTAATGGGTAATCATTTTTACTTCGATAAGGATTTTAATTTTTATAATTAAATAGAAACAATTTTATTTTTAAACTTTATTTGTAGATATGGTTGGACCAGGTTCACGCAGACGTGCAGTTATGCAGGACCCATCGACCCCTTCCCCATCATCTGCAGGGTCGACCGATCTTACTGTCGATGGTATGCATTGTTTCCATTTTTATTAATGATTATATAAATATGGTATTAATTGTTTCTATTTTGTTTCTTCTAAAGCTTCGGCCACCGCCCCTAGACAAGGGCATGGTAGGTCGAAGTGTAATATCCCGACTCGGGATACCGGGTCATAGGGTACGTATTTCGAGATTAAAGAAAATTAGTGTAAAAATATTTACACCAAAGGAAATAATTAAATAAATAAATAAATAATTATTTATTTATATGAAATCATTAATTCTAATTATAATTAAATAAATTTGAACACACAAACACACACTTTATGGTGTATTGTGTGTGTATGTTATAAAGTGTATAAAAGTGAGTATATGTATAACTATAAATACATGTACCCAAGATAAAATATATTTAATATATAAATATCTATATGTGATTAAAGTAAAAATAAATAAATAAATATATGTAAATCATAAAGTGTGTGAACAGTATGTGCAAGTGGGTGTGTGTGTCGGTTGTGGTGTGTGTGTGTGTCTCCATGTGTTAGTGTGTGTGTTATATTATATGTATATATATATACAAAATATCTTGCAAAATTTAATGCAAAGTAGAAAAGAGAAAAAGCAATGTTATGAGATGGGAAAGGAAGCAGAAAAATGCAGGCTAAGGTAGGGTTATGGAGTCAGATTGCAGGGGAAGAGAGAGAAATGAGAGAGAAGGGTCGGTTGCCTTCTTTAAAAAGCCAAAGCATGCATTTCATGCTTACACCTTAAAGAAGCAAACTGAATAAGGAAGAAACTGAGAGGCTAAGAAGAGATTCAGAGCAAGAAAGAAAGAGAAAACAGTGGTGAAAGGTGAACCCACCGAAAACTTTTAAAATTCTCTCTCTAGAATATTTTGCATGTGTTTAAGAGATTTAGGTTATGTTATGTATATATGATGCTTAATATATGTCTAGACGTGTATCAAGCATGAAAATTGGCTATGAAAACGACTAAAAACATGAAACCCAGAAGCATCCGCCATTGAAGACCATGCTATAGCAGGTCTGAAACAATGGAAGCCAAACTATTTTTGGTTCATATGGACTTCAAGAAGAAGTCACGAGGGTCATGAAAACATAAATCCGCGACCAAAAATCTCAAGAAAAACCCTCCAAACATTCACTTCCAGGTACGGGTTCAAAACCCCAACCTCACAAACTTTCATTTAAATCCATTTTCCTGAATGGGAAATGAAACTCCATGAAGAGGGGATCATAACAAACGAAACCCCATGAGAAACCATCAAGAAATAAGCATGAACTATGAGGTTGCAGGTCTGGTTATCGTGGTTTAAACCGAACGTTTGAACCATGTTCGAAGCCCTAAATCGATACAAAAACATGTATTAAGATATTAGGAGTTTATTAGAAAAGAAAACAGAGAAAATGGAGTGCTAAAATGCCACGAAATTCGAATAAAAAAAATTAGGGTTTTACAGTCAACAGTGTCGACTTCGTGAGGAAGACGACACTGTTCGGGTCGGATTACTGGTCGGTTACGGGTTTAGGTGAAAACCGGATCCAACGGGTCACAGGTTATGTAAACGATGACGTTTTGTTTTTAATGTTTTAAAACATTAGGGCTGACGTCATCATGACGTCAGCATTATGTCAAGAACCGACCAGACCGGTTGGTTTGCAACTGAACCGGACCGGTTCACTTAAAACTTGACCGAACCCTTTGGTTTTCTAATTTATTTAAAAATAAATAAACCAACACTTTTCTTATTTACAGATTTACCCCAGAATTTCTAAGAAATTCTACTGTGGCCCAACTAAGGGAAATCTTATGCAATTAGACCCCTGGAAAAATAATTAAATAATTAATCTAATTATTTAATAAATAAAGTTAAATTACTATTTTACCCTTGGGTCATAAATAGAGCAAATGAAGTTCAAATTAAACATATGAATAATGTATCCTTTACTATTTTGGATATTCTGAGACTAATGGTAGGGTCCGTTTTACGAGACGGGGCCTGAAAAATAAAGACACGTAAAGAGGTAAATGACCAAAATACCCCTTATCCAAAATTAACAAGTTATTAGTGTATTCTTACTATCTCGGACCTTTTGAGTCCAATGGTGAGGTCCATGACACGAGATGAGGTCCCGAACATAAAGACATGTAAGGGGGTAAAATGACCAAATTACCCCTAGTACCTCAAAAGTCAAATTAAAAGCAGGAAAGGTCTAAATTGACTTTCTTTGACATCCCGGACTCAATAATGGAGTCCGAATTACGAAACGAAGTACAGAAAAATAAGACACGTAAAACTGGTAAATGACCATTTTTTCCTTTTACATATAACAGTCCGAATTAAATGTTAGGAAAGCCTAAACCGACTTTCTTGGACACTCTGGACTCAATGGTAGAGTCTATTCGACTAAAAGAAATGACTAAAATAAAAAGACATAAAATTTGATGAATAGAATCTGTCAGATGACTATAAATTAAAGTAATGTCAAAGTATTAATACTAAGGCGTATATGAGAAAATGAAATACGAAAAGACACGACATGTAAACATGTCAAATAAATAACTTTAAATTAAAGTTAATGGAGCTACCCGAATAGTATAAATTGAAATAAATTCAATTCCTAACACATTAAATTGTGTCATAGGTTAAGAGTACAAGTTAAGTTAAGTACATATGAAATTATGAAATCAGTTTTAGGATCTAATACGATTTAAGCATAAGTTAAGGAATATCGAGATGATATTACAATGAATGTGAAGTTGATGAGATGTTTATGAATTGTTCTTAGAAACTATAAGGAAAGTGGGAAAGCGCATTATTAGCACTAACCCTAAAAGACCAAGGTGAGTAACCCTGTGTTTGAATTGGAGATTTAACTCCATGGATTTGAAAAGGTTTTAAGTTCAAAGATATGAAGTGTTTGAATTTTCAAATTCAGTATCTACATGATTCGGTTTTAAATTATTCTATCTTTATAAACTCTATTATGACATGCTCAGGGAATGGTTTCTATCACAGTTTTCTTAAAACATATTTCAGCATGTCTAAAGTTTTAAATGCCAAATTATGTAAAGTGTTCTGAATTTGTTTATATCAAGCGTTTAAAGGATTTGTTATGAAATTATGTACATGATGTTTTAAATGTTCATGAGAAACACCTATTTGAAGGAATCATGTATTAAATGTATTTGAATGTAAGAAAAGCTGTGCCTAAGCACCATGGTTTTTGGTTGGGTTGTACCGAACTCAACCGACTTTTCAAATAACAGATTTTTGGGTTGTACGGAACTCAATTAATCCTGTAACAATAGGCAGGATTTTGGGTTGTACGGAACTCAATTGCCCTGTAAAATGCCAGGTAGCAGGATCTAATCCCCCAGGCATGAGATATCTCCATTTATAAGTAAAATGAGAGTCCGGTTCGAAACGGATTACACTAATGGAAGTGATAAGATGACAAATGATTTGAAAATTGAAGCAGGTTTTACCCTCATTTTCAATATGCATATGTTTTGAGTTTATATACTCTATTTAAGAAATACATGTTATGTTATATGTTTTGAAGTTCATGAGTATAAGTATAGCTTGAATACTTTAAATGTTTCAAAGCTATCTGTTTTATGAAATGCATATGTTTTGAGTTATATACTCTATTTGATGAAGTATGAGTTTAGCTTGAATACTTTAAATGTTTCAAAGCTATCTGTTTTAAAGAATGCATATATTCTGTATTCAAAGTATACGAACAATTGGCGGTGATTATTTTACAAACTCTTATGCACTAAACCACTGCTAATTGAAAACCCCATGACGAATACTGGAATTGCTCACAAGCTTAGATTAGCTTACCCGGACTTTGTTCGGACCCCCCTTTTAGGTGATTCACAGCAGACAGGGTCTCGAGGACGATGGTGATGAGTCTAGCTGTTTTTGGGAAGATATGTTTAAGTAGTTTCTTTGAGAAACCTATGAACTCTAGTAGTACATTTTGTATTAGTAGACAATGTAGGAATATGTATTAATCCCTCAGGGCAACCGAACATGTTTTGTATTAATGTTATAAGTCTTTAAGTTTTAGTTATACTCTGAATGTGTAACCATGTATGCTATGAAAAGAGCGGCAGTATCGGACGGATGTGCGTAAAATTAAATAAGAAAAGAAAAGAAAAGGTTTTTCACGCTTCCGCAAAACGCATGTCGCACATCTATTCGATACCGCTGCCTATGTGAGCCTTCGCCCAAGGGTCCCCGGGCCTGAGGGTGGCGGTCGCGATGTGAGATCCGTACAGGGTGGATTTCGGGTTGTGACACGAAGAATTGCAGCTTGCAGGTTTAGATGGAGGCAGCGGGGGTGCGCCCTTTCAGATTGAGATACCTCCAAGCTTGCTGAAGCCCATTGCTAGGTGGGCACAGCAGTTCATTACGGAGGTCGGCATCATTTGCCAGCTACGCACCCCACTTCATGTTAGTGACTAGAGTCAGGTCACTAACGCGGAGAGACGGGATATTCATGTGCATATCCAGGTATGTCTTTTATTATTGTGTTCAACTAAATTTTAACATATGTTATGCTGTAATGTTTTGACATTGACATGCTTTTACAGAAGAAATTTGACATCGATTTCCACCTGCCTCATATCGTGAAGGCAGTCGACCGTTACTTGGGAACCCGTTTTAGGGACTACCGATATAGGCTCCACATGCACTACGAGGCAAAGGTGGCAGCCAGTAGAGAGCCTCGTGACAGACCCTATAGAGGGGTGTCGGTGGAGGATTGGATGTTACTATGCTACAGGTTCGCTAGTGACGCATTCTAGGTAAAAATTATCAAAATTACTTTTGTTGTATGATGAATTATTAGTCATTTATACTAACCTTTTTTATTTTGACCAAGTGTAGGAACTTAATAAGAAAAATAGCTAGAGCAGAAGCAAGCAAAAGGTGACCCACTATGGTGGATCACGTTCTTTTGTTAGGTATAGGCATGAGATGGTAAGTTAATAAATGTATCAATTTCTCATTGTATAATTTATTCATGAAATCAATCTTCACAAACTACTATTTATTTGCTGCAGCGAGACCAGGAGACCGGTGCACCACCCAGCCCCATTGAGTTGTGGCACAGGACGCACTACAATCCCGAGAAGGGTTGGACTGGGCCTGAAGCTCAGCGGCATTATGTAAGTTGGAAAATATTTATATACCACAATTACGAATTTAATATTAATATAAAATTTTTAAAAGTAGTAACAAATATTTATGGTTTTTTAGGAAGAGATGGTCGAGATGGGTGTTCGGCCGACCCTTGACGGTGAGCAACCGCCGACCGATGACCAGATATAAGAAACTGTTCTAAGCAAGAGGTGCGGATATGTGCATGGCTTAGGGAGTGGGATGGAGTCGACTGACATCGTCCTCTACCTGTCGAGAGTGATGCTAGGTTTCAAGTAGCCACCCAGAGAGTTGAGGCAGCTAAGAGACTAAATGCAGAGATGAGGGTTGAGATGACAGAGCTCAAGGAACAACAGGCGCAGATAGAGGCTCTTATGAAGACAATACTCAGCCAGTAGGGAGGCTCTGATCAGCTTTGGTAAGTTTTTAAAATTATTTACTTTGGTACATTTATTATTTATAGAAAATGTTACGTAAAACCCTTAAAAAAGATTTCGGCCTAACGACCTACAAACCGCATGACACTTCACATATGAAAATAGACTTACATGAACTTATTTAATTTTATAGGGATGTCACGACCCGAAACCCACCCTGTGCAGATCTCACGTCGCAACCCGCCACCCTCAGACCCGGGGGCCATTGGGCGGAACGGTCCTGTGAGCAGCGGTATCGGACGGCGGAGCAACTCGTGTTTTACGGAAGCGTGAAAATTTTTTCTTTTTTCATTTAAAATTTAAGCACACCGCCCGGTACTGCCGCTCTACTCATATGCATGCACATGGTTATACAATCAAAGCATAACTAAAATTTTAAATACTTAAATCATATAACCATCAACATTAATTACCCTGTAGGGTTTATACATATTGTCGTACTGTATCTTAAACATAAGTGTTAATAAACTCTACATAACTCCACAAAGGAACCATCTAATCATATCTCCATAAGCCGACAGATCACCGTCTTCAAAACTCGACTGCTGTCAGTCACCTGAAAGGGGGATCCGAACAAAGTCCGGGTAAGCTAATCTAAGCTTGTGAGCAATTCCAACATTCGTCATGGGGTTTTCAATCAACAGTGGTTTTAGCTCATAAAGGTTTATAAATCAATCACTGTCAATTGTTCATATCTTTTAAACACAGAATATATGCATTCATAAAACTCATAGCTTTGAAACATGTAAAGTATTCAAGCTAACATATGCTTTTTCATATAAAACTTGTAACTTTGAATACAAATATATGCATTCCATAAAACTCATAGCTTTGAAACATGTAAAGTGTTCAAGCTAACATATGCTTTTTCATATAAAACTTGTAACTTTGAATACAAATATATGCATTCCATAAAACTCATAGCTTTGAAACATGTAAAGTGTTCAAGCTAAAAATATGTTCTTCTTTAAATAGAGTATATATAAACTCAAACATGTAAATATGAAAATGAGGGTAAAACCTGCTTCCATTTTCAAAACTTTAACTTTTTCTCACTTTAGCTCTTGGAATCTGTTTTGAACCAGACTCCTGTTTTACTCTTATCGAGATATCTCTTTGCCTGTGGGATAAGATCCTGCTACCAGGCATTTGACAATCAATTGAATTCCGTAGAACCCAAAAGCTTGTCGGCTTCACAGGATAATGGAGTCCCTTGCGAACCCCAAACCCTATTTCTTTTTAAAAAGGCGGCTGAGTTTATTGCAACCCTAACCAAATACTCAGTGGTGCTTATGCACATCTTGTATTTAAATACATTTCATTTAAATACTTTCTCTCCGTGACATTCTTTAAATAAATACTTTTCAAGAGTATTCAAACATAATATATATAACTTCATAATAGAACTTTCAATACTCAAAATATACTGAATTCAAAATATGTCTCAGAGATTTTGTAATTTAAAAACTCAAACATGCTAAGGCAGTATTTAAAGGAAACTGTAAATAAATCTGTTTTCTGAACAGAATGATTTAAAACAGAAATCGTAAGAAAACTGAATTCGATATTCAAATACTTCTCATGACTTGAACTCAAAACTTCTTTGAAATCCATGGAGTTAAATCTCCACTTCGAATGCAGGGTTACTCACCTTGGTCCTTTAGGGTTAGTGCTAATAATGCGCTTTCCCACTTTCCTTGTAGTTCGTAAGAACAATTCATAAACATCTCATCAACTTCACATTCATTGTAATATCATTTCGATATTCCTTAACTTATACTTAAATCGTATTAGATCCTAAAACGATTTCATAAATTCATATGTACTTAACTTAACTCGTACTCTTAACTTATGACACAATTTAATGTGTTAGGAATTTAATTCATTTCAATTTATACTTTTCTTGTAGCTCCATAAATTTAATTTAAATTTATTTACTTCCCATATTTACGTGTCGTGTCTTTTCGTAATTCATTTTCTCATATACGCCTTAGATTAATACCTTAGCATTTCTTTAATTTATAGTCATCTGACAGATGCTATTCAACAAATTTTATATCTTTTTACTTTTGACATCTCGTTTGGTCAAATAGACTCTACTATTGAGTCCGGAGCGTCGAAAAAAGTCGGTTTAGGCTTTCCTAACATTTAATTCGGACTATTATATGTAAAAGGACAAAATGGTCATTCACCGTTTCACTTGTCTCATTTTTCTGTACTTCGTTTCGTAACTTAGACTCCATTATTGAGTCCGGGATGTCAAAGAAAGTCAACTTAGACCTTCCCTCGTTTTATTTTGGCTTTTGAGGTAATAGGGGTAATTTGGTCATTTTACCCCCTTACGTGTCTTTATGTTCGGGACCTCATCTAGTGTCGTGGACCTCACCATTGGACTCAGAAGGTCCGAGATAGTAAGAATACACTAATAACTTGTTAATTTTGGACAAGGGGTATTTTGGTCATTTACCCCTTTACGTGTCTTTATTTTTTGGGTCTCGTCTCATAAAACGGACCCTACCATCAGTCTTAGAATATCCGAAATAGTAAGGATACACTGTTCATATGTTTAATTTGGACTTTATTTGCCTCATTTATGACCTAGGGGTAAAATAGTAATTTTACTTATTTAATAAATTATTTTATTATTTTATTATTTTTCCAGGGGCATATTCATTTAATTTTTCCAAAAATCGGGCCACAGTGTAAATCCGTAAAATAGTTGGGGGTCAAAGTATAAATATCCAAAGATCCGGTCTGAACCAGTTGGTTCAGTTCAATTTCAAGTGAATCGGTCCAATTTACACGGTTCATTGCGTGATGCTGACGTCATGATGACTGTCAGCCCTAATGTTTTATATTTTAAAACATAACTCAAAACGGCGTCGTCCCACTTAATGCGGTGGCCCTTCTGTCTTTTAACACGTGTCCCGAGTCAACTCAACCTGGTTTTAAAACCGAGTTGACTCACTGTCACCTTCTTCATTCGAGTCCCACTGTTGCCCTAATTTTTGAAATTAAAAACCTCCATTTTCGTGGAGTTTGGCTCGAGAGTTCTTGACTGGTTTTAATCAAGAACGTTTCTAGGATATAAACAATTCATTTGGCATTCGTTTGAGGAATTAGAACTGGTTCATGTGCTCGGTTTTGGGTTTGATAATTCAAACCTGCAAGTCAGTCGTAAATGCTTGATTCTGAGCCAAATCTAGTGGGATTTGTTTCATTGTGATCCCCTTTTCATGGTGTTTTATTTTCCATTCAAAAAAATGGAGTTAAAGGCAGATTTGTAGGGTTGGGTTTTGAAACCCGTACCTGTAATTGGATTTTTGGAGGGCTTTCTTTGAGTTTTGTGATCGCGTATAAGTGTTTTTAGCATGTTGGTAAGGTTTAGTGAAGGTCTTGATTACCAAAAATTCGTTTGGTAAACGTTGGTTCAAACTTGCTATAAGCAAGGTCTTTAATGGCTGCTTTAACTGGGTTTCATGTTTTTAACCATTTTAAAGCTAAAACTTCATCCTTAAACGAGTCTAAATACATTTTAAATGTCACATATATAAAATCAAAGCTTAAATCAGTTTATACATAGAGAAATTCTAGAGAGAGAAATAAGAATGTTTTCATGGGTTTACCTTTTTGGGTTGGTTTCCCCTTCATTCTTCCTTTGTATTCCTCCTCTATTCTCCTTAGTTTTCTTCCCTTGATTTCTTTTGTGAGAAACAAGCAAGGTTTGCATGCTTTGTTTCTTTTAAAGACTTCCCACCGACCCTTCTCTCTCCTCTTTCTCTCTCTCTCTCTCTCTCTACACGTCCCAGCCTCTATCCTTGACTTCTCATAAATTTCTCTTACACCTAATAAATTTAACTTTCCAATTTCTTAGCTTTTTCTTCAATCTATGCTTGATATTTGTATATATGTATATTATATATATATATATATATTCACACACCAATACATATGGAGACACACACACACACACACACCTCAACCGACACACACACACTTTTAGATATTTTGTGTTCTCCTTACTTTATGCCCATTTTTACATATATATATATATTTATTTCATTTATGCATATATATATGCATGCATACTTGGTTACATATACATATACATATTACACCTTCCATGTAGTCTAATGTGTGTTTAAATTATTTAATTATAATTAAAACTAATGATTTCATATAAATAATTAATTATTTATTTATTTAATTAATTATTCTCTTTGAGTGTAAAGATTTTTACACTAATTTTTTTAATCTCGTAATACGTGTCATATGACCCGGTACATTTATTATTTATAGAAAATGTTACGTAAAACCCTAAAAAAGATTTCGGCTTAACGGCCTACAAACCGCATGACACTACACATATGAAAATAGACTTGCACGAACTTATTTAATTTTATAGGGATGCAAGTTTCAGCTCCAAAAAGGCCCATTTTGAGATTTTGACAGACCAAAATATCAGATATCAGTCTAACTACACCGAAACCCCATCACACACCTCACAAATGATAAAATAAACTTGCACGAACTTACGGCACTCGGTTAGGATCCCCGGTTTGAAACTTATGCAAGTTTCAGCTCCAAAAAGGCTCATTTTGGGGTTTTGATAGACCAAAATGCCGGATATAGGCCTAACTACACCGAAACCCCATCACACACCTCAAAAATGATAACATAAACATGCATGAACTTACGGAACTCGGTTCGGATGTTCGGTTTGAAACTTATGCAAGTTTCAACTCTAAAAAGGCTCATTTTGGGGATTTGACAGACCAAAACCATGGATATCTTCCTACCAACCCTGAAACCCCATCACACAGCTCCCGAATGATAAAATAAACATGCACAAACTTACGTCACTCAGTTTGGATGCCCAGTTTGAAACTTTTGCAAGTTTCAGCTCCAAAAAGGCCTATTTTAGGATTTTGACAGACCAAAATACCGGATATCATCCTAACTACACTGAAACCCCATCACACACCTCAAAAATGATAAAATAACCTTGCACAAACTTACGGTACTCGGTTCGGATGCCCGGTTTGAAACTTATGCAAGTTTCAACTACAAAAAGGCCCATTTAGGGTTTTGACAGACCAAAATGCCAGATATTTCCCTAACTATACCGAAACCATATCACACACCTTCAAAAATGATAAAATAAACTTGCACGAACTTACGGCACAATGTTCGGATGCCTGGTTTGAAACTTATGCAAGTTTCAACTCCAAAAAGGTCCATCTTAAGGGATTTGATAGACCAAAACCCTGAATATTGGCCTAACGACCCCGAAACCCCATCACACAGCTCCCAAATGATAAAATAAACTTGCACGAACTTATGGCACTTCGTTCGGATGCCCGGTTTGAAACTTATGCAAGTTTCAGCTCCAAAAAGACCCATTTTGGGGATTTGACAGACCAAAACCCCATATATCAGCCTACAGACCCCAAAACCCCATCACATAGCTCCCAAATGATAAAATAGACTTGCATGAACTTACCGCACTCGGTTTGGCTGCCCGGTTTGAAACTTATGCAAGTTTCAGCTCCAAAAAGGCCCATTTTGGGGTTTTGATAGACCAAAATGCCGGATATCGGCCTACACACACCTCAAAAATGATAAAATAAATTTTCAGGAACTTACGGCACTCTGTTCGGATGCCCGATTTGAAACTTATGCAAGTTTTAGCTCCAAAAAGGCCCATTTTGGGGTTTTGACAGACCAAAATGCCGGATATCGGCCTAACAACACCAAAACCCCATCACACACCTCACAAATGATAAAATAGACTTATGCTACTTTATGCCATTTTTACTATTTATGCATGCAAAAAAAAAAAAAAACTATTCACATTCTATGTTCAGATATATTTAATTAATAATTGTTCTAATATATATCATTTGATCTTTATTTCATATTGATAGGGATTATTACCGCGTCGTCTTTATGTTTTGCATCGGAACTTGTTATTTTGATTTGTTTTTTTTTTTTTCGTGGACATCTGTAGTTACATTTTTGGAGACAATTTTTAATTTTTCTATTTATTGTTAAATTGTACTTTTACAAAGGTACATAATTAGTTTAATATATGTATATATATGAATGTATTTTTCTTTTTTAATATATTCATTTCAGAATGCTTGGATTTTATTGTATATCAGGATGGATGATTGATACAGGTTTAAACAAGAATAAAATAACAAATAAAACAAAGCAAATATGGTCTTCATAAAAAAAAAAAAAAAAAAAAAACTTTTAGCAAAGCACACTAAGCATCGCTAAAAACAACCATTAGCGACATACAGTGTATGCGTCGCTAAAAGTTATATTAGCGACGCACACTATGTGTGTCGCTGAAAGCTCTATTAGCGACGCACATTGAGTGTCACTAAAAGTGGATTTCAGCGACACACACTGCGTCAGTGTATAGTATTTGCGACGCGATTACCTAATTATTAGCGACGCACAAGGTGCGTCGCTAATAGTCACCTTCAGCGATGCACAACGGGTGCATTCGTTGCAAATACTATTAGTGACGCGAGTATTTATGACGCCTTTAGCGACGCACGTGTTGGCGTCGCAAAAGACCTTTGGCGACGCCAAAGGCCACTATTAGCGACGCACGCATGTGTTGCTAATAGTGCCATTTCTTGTAGTGAAGCAATCAGATCGTGGATGCTTATGTGTCTAAAATGTTTATGTAGACACCTCATTTTGATATCTTTGATTGTATACAGTTGGTTTTGCCATTTTGGTAAGTTGCTACAATATGTCCCATCTAGGGATATTTTAGTAATTTCTATCATTTTTCCCATCGAGGGTATTTTGGCCATTTCTCCCATAGAGAAAATTTTGGTAATTTTTCCCATAGAGGGAATTTTGGTCATTTTAATGCCATAGAGGGCATTTCTACCATTTTGGTCATTTTTCCCATAGAGGGCATTTCTGCCATTTTGGTCATTTTGCCCATAGAGGGCATTTCTGTTATTTCATTCATAGAGGGCATTTAAGGACATCTTGCATATAAAAGGCATTTTCGCCATTTAGGTCATTTGACACATTAAGACCACTGAAAGTATTTTGGTACTTTTTAGTGTTTTCTTATCCTTTAGGGGTTGTTTGGTAAACATTAGAACTTTCCCACCTTCTAGGGGTATTTCTGCAATATTAGTGTCATTTTTCCCTTTTGAGGGAACTTTGGTAATTTTAGAATATTGCTATCTTATATAGGTTATTTTGGTCATTTGTGGATATACATGTAATTTTCATGTCATTTTACCCATAGAGGGTTAATTTGCTAATTTTGGCACTTAGGGACAATTTTGACTTTTTTATGCCTTAGTAGTATTTTTGTAATTCACTTGTCTCTAAATTCTCCACCGAATTAGGGGTTGTATAGTAAATATAGGTTTGTGCACAAAAACTTGCCTATTTTCCTTCCTTCCTTGTCCCCAAGTAATTTCCAAAGCTAACTCTTTATTTTAAGGGACTTGTTTTGACTTGCACAAAATAATTTCTACATCTAATTTTCTTGTTCATTAAGCATGAATCTTGACCATGTATTCATAGGATTCATTGTAAGCCCCTAGATCAAGCCTCCTTACTTTTACCATATAAATATGAACTTCTGGCCACCATAATCAAGGACAGAAAAATCAAAAAGCTAGATGCTACTGCAATAATTCTCTCTCTTATTTCTCTTCCATACTTTTTCATCTTCCATATTTTTGAGGCCTTATTCTACACAAGTAAGAATTCTAATCTATTGAGGACGAAGTTTACACCATTGAAGATTCAATCTCAGGAGTTCAAACTCAAGACTTGTCTGGTTCAACACAAACAATCAAGTACGCTCCTTAAAACCCTACTATTTTATCTATTTTCTAATTTGATTCATCCTATCACTCTTGATAGAATAAATTGAATTAGAAAACTATGTTGACTCTGATTCCATTATCTGAATAGATATGAAGGACGCCTCATGGGCTCGAGACTACTCTTTTCTTTTAATCTTATTTATTTATTTTTTTTTATCTTTTTTCTTATTTTATTCATGTTATCTCTTTCTTTACCCATTGTTTTAGATTATTAACTTTATGCATTTAGTTTATTTTATGTGTTCATGTCATTATTATCATTCTCTTTCTCTACTCCCTTTCTTTAATTTATATCATGTAATATAAGTCTTGTAGATGAACATTTGAGGCCAGCCCATTTGGACTAAGTGGGATGGGTGCCTAACCCTTTCATCACTCATACCTTAGCTCACGGATTCGGAATTCTTTGGCTCATTAGAGACAACCTTTGCTTTACTTTATTTTAACCCATGTCAAGGAGTTTAGAATGTAAATAGGACCAAAGCAATGTAATTCTTAATTTCTTTGCTATTTATTTTTACATGTATTCTCTATGGGTTGTATGAGGTTTGCTTTGTATTTAGCCTCAAAAAAGCTTGTGATTCCTTTTTGTATTTATGTACACTATAATCTGAAAAGAGGGCGTCTTCCTTTCCTACCTCGAGGGAGTGGACTTTAAAAGCCACAGAAGTTTGTTTAGCACTCCTCTTCCGGTGCCTGTGCTCATAGCGGCAACTCCACTAGTGGACTTAGAAAGCTAGACTCATTACCATGTTCATCTACACGACTTCTATTGTTGTTGTGTATTCAAATTCGTCTATTATCTTGTTTATTTATTATTTGAATATATGTCTCGATATACGTAATTTATGTGCTAATGAATTTAATTAGAATACCAAGCATACACTTCACATCATGACATAGATATATGCACTATATATCCTTCTACCCCACGAACGACTAGTAGCCCGCACCCTAGTTCGTTCCTTAGTCTTTGGAATGCCAGTAAAAGCCCTTCACTCCTCGGCCACTAACTAGTTTTACTAGGGAAAGCCTCTGATGATGTCTTGGGAGGTATATCAAAAGGATTGTCATCGTACCATTGGATCGTACATTGTTTCCTGGATGACCACGAGAGGTATATAGCACATCTTGTCTAGGGGAGCCTAAAGCCCATGATACCCAGCCTAACATGATGCATATAGTTCACCTTAAACCCTTAGTCTCAGTCAATTTTTGCATAAGACAGTCACTACCTTTCACAAAAATTGCATCCTGAAAAAAGTCCGGATGACATACTCCCCTCTATGTCGATTGGCACATAATGAGGGTGCTGCCCTACTTCGTAATTTCATAAATTTCTCTGAAGTTTCTAACATTTGTTCCGAAAAACTCCATTTTCTCACTATTAAGCCTACAAAATGGACTTTTCTTAGGATTTTAAAAATCATTATTGGATTATTAATGACAGTATCTTTTAACAATCAGTTGAGGTAATTCCAACTGGCTTGGAAATGGAATAGCCAAGGTAGACCACTTCGAGTCTGTGATCTATCATCTAGTTCAAAGAAAGAAACTAATTGCATACAACTCCTATGGCCATAAATCAAGAACAGTTTCTCTATATACTAACCAAAATCAGGAAAGATAACTCTGATCAAAGGGAAGAGTCATAAAAACTCGCCCAAACTTTTCAATAGTTTGCACAGCAAAGGCTGCCACCACCTTCAACTCTGTTGAGCCATTTTGTCATGCCCCGAAACCCACCCTGCACGGATCTCGAGTCGCGACCGCCACCCCAAGACCCGAAGGCCTCGAGACAAGGCTCGCATAGGCAGCGATATCGAATAGATGTGTTTCATGTGGTTGCGGAAGCGTCAAAAACTTTTTTTTTTCTTTTCTCATTTTAAAATTTGCACATCTGTCCGATACTGCCGCTACTCACAATGGTACACATGATTATACATTCAGAGCATAACTAAAAACTTAAAAGACTTCATAATTACAATCTTAATTCAGCTGCCCCGTAGGGCTTAATACATATCCTCAAATTGTCTGCTAATTCAAAACGTACTAATTAGAGTTCATGCGATTTTCCCAAAAGAACTACTTAAGCAAATCTTCCCAAAAAGCTAGACTCATCCTCATCGTCTTCAAAAATCAATCTGCCATTAGTCACCTGAAAGGGGGCGGATAAAAATCCGGGTAAGCTAATCTAAGCTTGTGAGTAATTCCTGCATTTGTCATGGGGTTTTCAACTGGTAGTGGTTTAGCACATGAGAGTTTATAAAATACTCACTACCAATTGCTCGTACATTTTAGAACACAGAGTGTATGCATTCTTAAAACAGATAGCTTTGGAACATTTAAAGTATTCAAGCTAAATACATATTTCTTCAAATAGAGCATATGCAATTTAAAAGCATATAAACACGTATGATAAAATGGGGGTGAAAACCTGCTCCCATTTCCAAAAACATTTGTCATCTTTTCTCTTTGATTAGGTGGAATCTGTTTCGAACCAGACTCCCATTTTACTGTCAATGCTGTCAATGATATTCGCCTGGGGGATTAGATCCTTCTACCGGGCATGTACTGTTGAATCCCAAAGGACTTCAACCATCATAGGGGGGGTGGTACTTAGTACCGTTTATCTTATAAAACGTTTATCACATGGCTACTTCAATAGAGGCTTTTCATGAATATTGAAAACATGAAATATACAATTTCTACGATAGAGCTTCAATACTTGAAATAATCAAATTCAGAATATTAAAGAGATTTGCATTTGATTTAGACATGCTGATTATTTTCAAGAAAAGAGCTGAATTTAAAACATTTATAAGCATGCCGTAACAGAATATTTTAAAAGAACGGAATCATATAACGACTGAATTTGATATTCAAAGCTGCAATTACTTGAACTTAAAACTTCTTCAAAATATATGGAGTTAAATCTCCAGTTCAAATACAGGGTTACTCACCTCGGTCCTTTAGGGTTAGTGCTAAAAATGCGCTTTCCCACTTCCTCCGTAGTTCCTAATAACAAATTCATAAACAATCTCATCAACTTCACATTTACTACAATATCACCTATCGATGCTTTTTAACTTATGCTTCGATCGTATTTTACCCTAACTGATTTACCAACATTCTATAAACTTCGTACGTACTTAATTCAACTCGTACTTTTAACCTATGGCACAATTTAATGTGTTAGGAATTAAATTTATTTTATTTTATACTCTTCCTGGGAGTTCTATTAACTTTTAATTTAATTTATTTACTTCACATGCTCACTTGTCGTATCTTCTAGTATCGTATTTCCTCGTACTTGTCTTAGTTTAATATTTCGGCAATACTTTAGTTTATAATCATCTGACAGATGCTATTCATCAAATTTTATGTCATTATTATTTTAGACATTTCTTTTGGTCGAATAGACTCCACCATTGAGTCCGGAGCATCGAAGAAAGTCAGTTTAGGCTTTCCAAGATTTCAATTCGGACTCTTATATGTAAAAGGGTAAAATGGTCATTTATCGTTTTACGTATCATATTGAGTCCGGGATGTCAAAGAAAGTCAATTTAGACTTTCCTTGGTTTAATTTGACTTTTGGTGTACTAGGGGTAATTTGGTCATTTTACCCCTTTACGTGTCCTTATTTTCTTCGGGTCCCGTCTCGTAAAACGTATCCTACCATCAGTCTCAGAGTATCCAAAATAGTAAGGATACACTATTCATTTGTTTAATTTGGACTTCGTTTGACTTGTTTAGGGGGAAGGGCAATTTGGTCATTTTGACATTTTTAGGGGTCCTAAATTTTTTGGGGCCTCATCTCATGTCACGGACCTCACCAATGGACTCAGTAGGTCCGAAATAGTAAGGTTACATATATGACTTGTAATTTTTGGACAACGGGCCATTTCGGAGTATTTAATTTAATTAATTTCATTTAATTAAATTAATTTAATAGGTATAGTATATATATATTTTAGGGGGAATATGGGACAGGTTGAATAGGGTGGCACGCTGGCCAGCGTGTCACCTCCCTCCCCATACGTCCGAGTTCGAGTCCTGTAAGGTGCAAATGCACCCTTTTTATTTTCGGTTTTTACTAGATATATAATATATATATATATATTGGTTCGCATATATGGCACACGCGCATGCGTGGCCGAGTGGAAAGGGGCATGTGCGCACGCGTGGGGTCAGGGGTTCGAACCCCAGGGGCTTCGGCTCCGTGTTTTTCTTTTGATTTTTGGAAGCCAAACGGCGAACAGCCTCTAGAACACGGATAGGTTATCCCCATTCGAGTGTCGTATATTAAATTAGGCCATATACCCGTCACCAACCAAGGTCAATCAGGGTTTCAAACCCTTTAGCCCAAAACGGTAGCGTTTAAATAATGCGGTGGCAACCTCCAAAGGTTACCACGTGTCCGAGTCGCCCCTACCCGTTTCAAACAAGTCGCGAGTCGACTCTATCTTCTTCCCCATCGTCTCCATCACTGTTGCCCTAATCCCAAAGCTTTAAAGCTTCTATTTCGTGCCATTTTTCTCAACCATTTCTCTCTGTTTTTAATCCAGACCCTTCCCAAATCATTAAGGACTGGTTTGGCATTTGTTGAGGGACCAAAACTGGTTCATTGGCTCGGTCCCAATCGCGATAATCAGACCTGCAACTCGCGGGTTCATGCTCATTTTTTCACCATTTTTAGCGTGGTTTGGTTCTGTGTGACCCTCGAGGCATGGGGGTTCAACCCCCGTTTCCAAAAACAGGTTTAACAGCGAGTGGTTGGGTTTGGGTTTTAAAACTCGTACCTGCAACTTGATTTTTGGGGCCCTTTTCTCTTGATTTTTGATTGCGGTCATGGATTTTTGGGGTGCTGGTGAGCTCTACTTGAAGCTCCTATACACCAAACAGGGTTTAGAGGAGGTCGGTTCAGACCTGCTTCAAGCAAGGTCCATCCATGGCTGCCTTTGTGTACGGCTGATGTTTCTAAGGTGTTTTAGGTCGAGATTTTCATACCAAATTCATGTATATTCATCCTAAGCATCATATATACTAAATCAAAGGCTAAAACAGATTCATACGTATAAAAATTCTAGAGAGAGAAATTCAAGTGTTTTGTGGGTTTACCTTGTTCCAACTGTTTCTTCCCCCTCTGCTTCTTGGTTCCCACTCCTGATTGTCCTAGAATCTCCTTCAAACTCTCCTTCACTCTCCGATGGTTGTGTTTGTGTGTGTACAAGCACCATGTATATTGTATAAAGAGAGTGAATCATGGCAATTCTGATTGCCCCTCTCTTTGGGTTAACCCATTTCAGGCTTCTTCATGAGTGGTCTGAATTGCCACTGTTGGGCAGGCCATGAGTGGCCGGTTGTGTGTGTGTGTGGTGTTTGAGCCTACATATATATATATGTATGTATACATACATGGTTCAACCCTAATACCCTTGGATAATACACACACCTCTCTCACTTTTGTACACTTTGGACAATAGCATGCCCTATTATACATACATTTTATATATACATATTTTGACATACATGCATGCATGCATACACATACACATATATATATATATTCATGTATAATTATTATTTAAGGTTATAATCATTTATATAGTATATATATATTTTTGCATTTAATTATATATATTAGTTGTTATAATAATATTTAAAATAATTAATTACTTTAAAAATTAATTATTTTCTTAAATGTATCATCTTGGTACTAATCTTCGTACCCTCGTAATACGTGCCCAATTCTCATACTCGTATCAACAATCGGTAGTCGACGTGAAAATATAATTATCACAGAATCGACATGTTGGTGATTGCAACGAAAGTGATGTACAGTCGTCCTGACTTTTCAGAACTATTACTTAAAAGTCCATGCGTCGTGTTTGAAACCGACCTTGTTATTTAAGGCGTCGATTACTAATTTGATGTGACGGTTAAATAGTCCCTAACTCGGGTCGGGGTATTACATCCTTCCCCCCTTAAAAGAGTTTTGTCCTCAAAACTGAGGGTTCCCTATTTTTTTTTTTTTTTTGAAGTTCTGCTTCCCTATACCATGTTCACATGTCTTGCAGTCAAATTCAAATGACAGTTTACATATAATAGAATTTTAATATTCAGGTGGCGTACCTTACTGATCCTTAGAGGGTCCCTTGTTAGCCTTATTCCATTTCGGGCAATACTTGATGAGATGTCCCCCTTCTCCACACTTATAACAAGTTCCCGTGATCCTACGGCAGGGCGCATAATGTCTCTTTTTGCAGACAAGGCATAGTGGAGTTGTCCTTTTACTAATATTGCCCTTTATCTTCCTACTTTGGTTTACAATAGGTCGTTCTTGTGGTTGATTTTGAGCGTCGTACACAGCTTGAGCTAATTCTTCTATAGCTTGCTCAATTCTGTCTACTCGTTCTTTTAGATCATTCATCTCTATTTGTATATCAGCCATTTTGCTGTAAAACAAGTAGAGTTAACTTTTTAGCATGGATCATAATCACATAAGGTTATAGTTATCTACTTGAAATTTAAATCATAGAGTTTATTATATTTATTTATTTTTATTTTAATTTTTTTTCTTTTTGTAGTGATCTAAGAATTTCTTCGATTCAGGTTGGATAAATTGACACTATGTGTTTTTCAGCTACCTTAGTTACATGATAAGGTGGCCATTCCTCACCGGTAACAAAGGTCCTGACAGCACACCAGTGACTATCAAAATCCTCCCTTTCTCTTTCATCCTTTTCTAATTATTGTTATTCGCCTTCTTAGTTCATGTTTTACTTCTATTCTTCAGACTCTATTTTTCTACTTTACTGCGGGTCCCATACCCCGCCTTCCTATCGTATCACGCATTTCAGAACACTTACTTCATGTCACTACGGGTCCCATACCCCGCCTTTATATTACGTCACGTACTTCACATATCTACTTCATATACTGCGAGTCCCATGCCTCGCCTTCATATCATGTCACATATTTCACATATCTACTTCATATACTGCGAGTCCCATACCTCGCCTTCATATCATGTTGCTACCACTAATGCCTAGAAATAGTCATAGCCGGCTTCGATGATGTTTAGTTCCACTACATACCTCAGGCCAAGAAAAACTTTGTAGTTGCCTTGGCCACTTTGGCCACTTTGGCCTTTATGATAGATGTACCCAAAAACTCTACTATCCAAGCGCTCCTAGTTTAGGTTAGAGAGACCCCAATGTACTATTGCAACATCCATGAGGTCATAAGTAGGCCAAAACCCCCTACTTAGTACACAGATGTTTGGTCATTCATCAAACATTCGTAATACCCTAAAGGATACAACAAAGGGGATAAAGTTTCCATAAGACGTTGGGTTCAATGGGATTCACCTCCTATGTTTGGACAAGCACGAAACTGATTGTGTCATGAAAAAAGTCCACGAAGGAGTCTGCAGACCCCGTATGAATGGACACATGCTACCAAGAAAATAATTCGTCTAGGGTACCACTGGAACACCGTGGATGAGGATTGTACCACTTTTGTAAAGAAATGCCACAAGTGCCAAATATATACAAACCTACAACACCTCCCTCGTAGGAGGTTATACAACTTAACATGTCCATGGTCATTTGCTACGTAGGTAATTGACATCATTGGCAGGATCATGCCAAAAACTACAAATGGCCACGAATACATCCTTGTAACTATTGACTATTTCACCAAATGGATAGAAACAGCTTCATATGCCATCCTCAATGCCAAGAAAGTGGCCCAATTCATTCAGACTAACATCATTTGCCGACATGGGGTACCTCATAAGTTTATCTCTGAAAATGGCCTACACTTTGTGAGAGAGGTTACAGAATTGGTGGAAGAATTTGGAATCACCCAATAAAAGTCCTTACCTTATAAACCACAAAAAAAAAAAATGAGGTAGTTGAAGTAGCTAACAAGACCCTAATGAATATCCTAAGAAAGGTGAAAGACACTAGCAGAAATTGGCATAACAAGTTTCCCTTTGCTTTATGGGGATATCAGACCTTTATCAGAACACCTATTAGGGAAACCCCTTATGCCCTCACATATGGGATGAAAGTAGTCTTACCCATCGAACTAGAAATACGCTCACTCAAAGTGCTTCTTAAGAGTCAAGTAGTCGAAACAGATTGGTTGCAAAGCCGCTACGACGAGTTAGCATTATTGGACAAAAGGCAACTTAAAGCCCTTTACTAGACACAAGATTACCACCGTCAGACAGCCCAAGCTTTCAATAAGAAAATGAGGAAAAGAGGACTGAAAGTAAGAGATTGAGTGCTGAAAGCGATCAGAGCCCCACTACTCGACCCACAAGGGAAGTTCTGGCCCAACTGAAATGAACCCGTTCATCATCAAGTCCATAACCATAAGAGGGGCAGCTTGACTTATAAACATGGATGGAAATGAGTTCTCCTCACCCACTAACCTAGACCAACTGAAAGCATATTATGTTTAGGGGTTAGACTTATTGTCATAGAACTATGACTACCAGGCCCCCCATCAAATAATGTTACAAACAACATGTGGGTATGTAGGTTGCTCACAAAGTCACTGTGAGTGCAGTCTAAAAAATAGTAATAAAATTTTATTCTTCTAAACCAAAGTAGATGTTCAATATTTTGTTTCATAGCTAGTTAAAACCCAATCCAATTTGGTGAGAAGATGTTTAAGTAATACTAACTACCTCAAAAAAAAGAGATCATCATCATTAAGAGATCACTATAGTTATCACAAAGGGATCATCTTTTCTTCTCTACCAACTTCCCTTCAAACTCAAACTCTTTGCCTGTCATTTTTTCCACAAAGTACAAAAGTTATTTCTCTTCATCAACTCGCAAGTCAAAGTGCCCAAAGTTCACTTTTCCCTTCCAACACAACACCTCTTGAGGAACTATCGGGTGTCCCCTCTTTCTCTTTAAGATCCATACTTCTCGAGTATCTTTTCTCTCATGCTCAAATTACCAAATTCTCTTCAAGATTCTTCGTTGAAATGAAAATTTCTTCAAACTTTATGCTTACGTACATCACTATAGTAACTATCATCTCTCTGAAAAGGACGCCCACTCAGAGATTCTACTGATCACCCATTTCCTTGTAAACCACCTCAAATGATCTTCATTCATGTGCGTCTTCCCACAAAAATCTGTATCTCTAAACTCAGAAAGATGTAACCACTTCCAAGGGCTGGTCAACTTTCTTACAATTAAAGGGGTCAATTCCTCCACAAGATAATATAGTCCCCAAGTCCATAGCCTAATTTTCTCAAGTCCAAATTGATGAAGAAGGAAAATGAGGTACTAAAAGGTTGTCGCTCTAAGGCTAGCTATGCACACACACGAGTAACCTGGAGAATGTAGAATAAGGGCTCTACAATGGCAATGCAAAGTGGTCCAATTAAAACCTCTCACTCTCAAGGTTACCAAAAAGCTACACTGTGTCTGTTCATCACTTTGAGTCACCAAAAGTTTTTGTGAGAGGTAGTGGTTGGGTCAGCATGGGGAAAACTACGGACTCTCCAAAAACGCCAAGTTATCTTTGAGCCACATCATTAACAATAAAGGGGTACTGCCAAATTCATGGCTCAAACCATTATACACCATATCCAAACCATTCAAATTCTCAACTAAAACAAGACCCATAATGTTCCCTTCCTTGCTAAGGTCATCAACAGCTCCAATCAAGTGAGGATCAATCGTAGTTGGATTAGTCAAGAGTAAGAAGCAAAAAATCCTGTATAAAGCTAAAGTAGCCAGCCTAGCGCGACTTGGTTCTTGGTTCATAAATTCCATTATAGGCAAGAGATAAAGTCTCTCACCATACACTAACAACCTTGCCTCTACAACATTCAGTGACAGCAAGTCGGAGAGAAGAGCAGAGTAACCTCTCTGAACCTTACGGAAAATCATCTTGCCCTAAACAATCACATCAAAAATAGCACAAAACTCTTCAGAATTTGGGCAAAGCTCCTCTATATTGAAGTAGCAAACATGATCTAGGGGGTCCCACAATCTCGCACAAGCTTTCAGAAGGCTTTGCTCTGCCATAATGTTAGTCATAAAGATGAGAGAGTTTAACTAGAACGATCCCAAATTAATCCTCTTTAACGGCGTAAGAGAGATCATCCAGGAGTGAAGCTCGTTGTCAAAAGCCTCCATGATCGTAATTGCTATAACCATTAGAAGGATAAGACTTTAAAGGGCTTTGAAAATCAAAGAAAAGTGGGAAAGATACATGATGAGAGGTCTAAGGCTCTTTCTATAATCACAAAAACTCGTAATTGCATCTCCAAGTTGGTTTAAAAAGTCAAAGTTTGGAAAAAAAAAAAAAGGGGCTTGCAAAAAACCCCTCTTAGTGTGCCAATCGACACATAGAAGGGTCATTGGCTATTTTGCCCACTTTTCCCCTATTCTGCATTTTCATGGTTTTTTGGGCGCACCAAGTGTAAAAATCACTCATTTTTGGTCTAAAACTAGATATTTTCATTATGAAAAGTTACAAAACAATTGTACAAAAAAAAGAGAAAAATAAACATTGATCATAAAGTAAAAAAAAACATAAATCTAACAGCGCCCGCACCGTGTATCTTGTTGCCTCGCCTGTCTCAAAGTCACCACTCCATCCTCTGTAACCTCATCATCCTCAACAGGTCCTGAGCTCCTCCTAGGCCTAAGGGCTAAAGTTCGAGAGCTCCCAAGCTGTTCAGTGTCTCTCTTCCTCGAGCCTCCTTCTCGTCGGGATCCTGTCACTAGGTTTGATTGAAGGTTGAGCCATCTATTCAAGTTGGGACACCCTGCTCACCTGAAAAAGTATCAAAGGGCAAGAAAATTACCATGTCTGCGTCAGTCCGACAAGTGGCTTTCCACCATGACTCAACCGTGACTTGTGTCACCTTATGCTTCAAGGCTATAATATAGACACAAGCTTCTTGATAAATTAGTCAAGCCACCTAAAACCCAAAAAAAAAAAAACAGGTTAGCAAAATATTTAGTAGAAACAACTAGAGGATCTAGTGCTTAGGTCTTACCCTAGTCAAATGGTTAAGTGAAGGAAGTCCCTCAATAACGCCAATAGGTCTTGCGAGCTCCCTGAGGTGAAGTGTGTCATCCTCGACCATAATCGGTACATTGAATGCAAGGAAGGTAACAGGAATGCCCATCTCGACGGTCGTGGTCTTGGTCTTCTAAGAAGACCGGTCACTAGGACTAGGGCAACCAACCCTCGCTGGAATATGTGGTCGTCCATTCAAGGGAGGGCCTTGTCTCCTTAGATAAGCTCCAAATTCTGTGAAGCAATTTAAAAATTGCTCCATCAGTATACCTTCTAAAAGTTTTAAAAAATGGGCATCCTCGGGAAGACTATCAAGCTCTTACATGTTTTCTAGGAGGAGCCGTCGGCGGGCAAAGGGTTAACCATGTTGTCCACTTGGAGAACCACCCATTGGCCCAAATAATAAACCCGCTCGAAGGGGCCCTCCAAAATCAAACGCCTGTAGGATATCCACACACTCATTTCCACCGACGTAAGGACCTCACCCTATGGGTTCCACTCCACCTGTCAAAAGCACACAATGTGAGTCCTTATCGTAAGCCAATAACACAAAAAAGACAAATCATGAGAATAGTCTAACCATGTGGGCTTGGATCTAGTCAAAGGCTAGTTGGAACTTGTAAATTACGTTCGCACCCCATAGGGCCCAACGATTATCACTTCTCCACCATAACATGTGGGGAAACACATCCTCCTCGGATGTAGCCAAAAGGTACGGGAGGAGTCTAAAAACCAAATTAGCCCAAATATGTACAAGAAAACTAGTACGGGAGGAGTCTAAAAACCAAATTAGCCCAAATATGTACAAGAAAACCAAGTCAGGATCAAGTAGGGCCACAAATGAAAAAATGACAAAGGAAAAATCAAAAAGGAAAAACATACCACCCATACCACGTTGAAGCCTCTAAGTCCCTTCACCACATCCTAGGATAGTGAGCACATATATTGGTAGAGCACCACCATCGTCGCTCTGCCCTAATTGAATCGGCCAAAGTTGGCTGCATCATCTAATGTCACAAGGCAGCAAAGGTGGTCTGTGTCCCTACCATTGGCAAAGAGGGTCCACCCAAAAACAAAGGGCATAAAAGATCTAGTCAACTGGTCTTGTGCCGCTGCGCTGCATCATTCCTTGTGACGGAAAGCCTCCCAAATATACTTCACCCGGGCCCCACAACCCAAGGCAAACTAGAGGACCCATCCCAATAGTCTCTGAATCTTAGTCAGTTGACGGTGAATTTCGTTGTCCCACGACACTCGTTCTCCACCCATTGGGATGCCGGTAATCATGGAAAATTCTAAGGAAGTGAGCGTGACCTCCCCGAAGCGTAGTTGGAATATATTTGTGGTGTCTCACCACTGCTCAACCAAAGTATAGAGAACCTTTTGGTCACTATCTGCATGTGAATTTCAATCAAGAAAGGGTGCAAAACCCATTTGGGTAATGTGGCCTTTGCACTATGGTGGAAAATTGGCCCACCACTCGCTAATATTAGCTACCGAGCCACGGGGTCGAATCTCTAACTCTTCCTATAGAAGAAATGATTGAAAGCAATGTTAGAAGCTCATAAGCATGCCAAACCCAGAACAAAAATGCAAGAAAATACCAAAAATAACAAAGAGATGCCATTGAGGTATTTTGTCAAGCGTGTGGTGTGTACTTTCTAAAGAGGCATGTGGGAGTAGTGTTTATGAATTGCCATCCCCTATTTTTACATGCAATTCACATATAGAACATTTCATCCAACCAAGAGAGTGCATCAAAGCAAAAATTCCCAAAAATAATCGGAAGAAAGTAGATGAAATGCATGCCTCTCCGTTACGGTAACGATGAGACAAGTGCTAAGTCGGTTCCTGAACCAAGATTGTGTCATTCTGAGCACTTCGAGGGGCTATGTACTGTTGAATAATCCTAAGCACTAATCTGGGTGACACAAAATCATGATCCAAGTCGAACATGGCATCCGAATCACCAAAACTTTCGCTTGCCATTTCCTTGAAAAATCCTTAATCTTCTTGCAAAAACCCCTTTTTTGAACTTCTTGAGGCTCAATCTAAGCTCCAAAGTTTTCAATCTAAATCTCTACACAATTTAGCACAATATGGGTAGGGATAGATAAAGAGCAAGTTAAGAGAAATGTGAAGAAAAATTTAAAAAAAATGCTACATTTGAAGGCTACCTACGCCTAGGCCTTTAATGTTGATCGACACTCATGGGGGTTTTTTGGAAAATAGAAATAGAAACCCCCCTTTCTGTGTGCTGATCGGCACACAATAGCTGGGTGAGCCTAATTTCGGCCCATTTTGCAATTTTGGCTCATTTTGGTGTTTTTGACCCATTTTTTCCTACTTGAAGCCTTTTTTTATATATATATTTTCAATGTATGATTGCCAAAATTCATTATAAATTCATCATGGTCCAAATCCAATCACAAAACTAAATTGGCCATAAGACCAGTTTTATCGAGTGCATATAAATGTCCGGCTCATTTGGTTAAAACTAGCTGATTCATCTCATTTTTCTTAAATAAATCACATAAATGCTCCAAGAATAGCGTTCTCTCTCTTTCAAATCCAATGAATGGCATATAAATCCAATCTTCCCTATAAGAGTCATAAAAAAACCCAGTCCACTCGACGGGCCCAATCCAAGTAATCTCACCAATGAGATACACCCTGAATTGAAAATCATCAGTGAATCACGAACCTGTTAGGATCTCATTTCCCTTTAGGTTAGTCGTCTATCGCAAATATTTCACCAAAATCCATCAAGATAGCCTTCTTTTCAAGTAACCCGTCTATCGCAAAAATTCATAAAATCTATTAGTATAGCACTCATTTCAGATAAGTCGTATATCAGCAGGTTTTCATAAAAAAGCCATTAGAATAACATTCTTTTCAGATAAGTTGTCTGAGGAACAACGTTCCATAAACCTATTTTGATAGATCTTCCTTCGAGATGATCCTCATGAAGAATAACATTCTTGCTTAATCCCTTTCCATCATTCATGAACTACGTACAGTCTGATTCACCTGATGGTGATACGTAAGAATCTCATATAAAATGAGTTTGACCACATCAATTCAACAATCAAAGTCCTAAAATGGGCATCATTTTCTTGCGCTCACGTTCATTTGCTTGTAAGCTCTTCCAACGAGGGGAAGCTTTGCCAATGTTGGTTCTGCCATTTTTTGTATGTTTCTACGATATGTCCCATCTAGGCATATTTTAATAATTTTTGGCATTTTTCCCACAAATGGCATTTTAGTCATTTCGCCAACAGAGCAAATTTTCGACATTTTGCCCAGAAAGGGCATTTATGCCATTTTGGTCATTTTACCCATAAAGGACATTTTCGTCATTTTTTTCTTTAGAGGGAATTTTGTTCATTTTGCGCCCATAGAGGGCGTTTTTGTTATTTTGCCCATAGAGGGCATTTCAGGACATCTTCCCTATAAAAGGAATCTCCACCATTTTGGTCATTTGACACGTTAGGACCACTGAAAGTAATTTAGTCATAATGCCCACTAAAGGCCTTTTGGTAATTTCTAGTGTTTCTCTATCCTTTAGGGGTCGTTTGGTAAATATTAAAAAATTTCACCTTCTAGGAGTATTTCTGTAATATTAGCGTCATTTTTCTCTTTTAAGAGCACTTTAGTAATTTTAGAATATTTATATCCCATATATGTTGTTTTGGTCATTCATGAGCATACATGTAATTTTCACGCCATTTTACCCATATAAGATTAATTTGGTAATTTTGGCCCTTAGGGACGATTTTGAATTTTTTTTTTTGTTGTAGTGGCATTTTTGTAAATCTCTTGTCCCTAAATTCTCAACCAAATTAAGGGTAGTATAGAAAATATAGGTTTTTACACAAAACTTTCCTATTTCCATTCCATCCTTATCCCCGAGTAATTTCTAAAGCAAACTCCTTATTTTAAGGGATTTGTGTTTGACTTGTGCACAAAACAATTTCTATATCTAATTTGCTTGCTCATTACGCATTAATCTTTTCCATCCAGCCCATATGATTTATTGTGAGCCCTTGCATCAAACCTTCTTACTTTTTCACTATAAATAAGATCCTAGGCCACTATAATTAGGGACAGAAAAATAAAAAAATAAGATGTTGTTGCAATAATTTTCTCTATTCTCTCTTTTTCATACTTCTTCTTCTTCCAAATTGTTGAAGCTTTGTTCTACACAAGCAATAATTCTAATCCATTGAAGACGAATTTCTACACCATTGAAGATTCAATCTGTCATGCCCCGAATTTCAGGGAACCCGAGGCGCGAGTAACGAGACGAAAAGGGAAATAAAATAATAAAGACATAAAGGACAATTAAGGACAATCACATACATTCCATACACTGTTCTGATACATTACATAGGGTCTGGTCCATTAATTCATGACATACAAAAATAGGAAATAGTCTTGGGCTTATGCCCTTGTACAACATTAAGTGCGCCCCTCGGGCCAAACATAATCCATAATCAAATCATCTCTAAGTCTCGCATAGCTGGAGCGTCATCTAAAATGTTTGTCCCACGAATGGGTCAGCTCAACTGCTGATACAATATAATACTAATGCAAGAAACAAAATTAAGGGCGTGGCATGTGCAAGTGTACAGTTATATCTACATGACATTCTATATCATCAATGCAGCATTTGATTAGTATGCGTGACATATCCATGCAACTTTATGCCACCATGTCTTGTCTTACGGTCCTTCCTCGATAGCCCGGGTACTAATATATATGTCTCGCTTCACAGTCCAGAACCCGTCAGGCATGCGAGTACCTAATGGCCGATTTTGGGTTTTTCACCACAAGATCTGCACCCTCATAATGCATAGCACCACGTGCTCAACTCACACCATGCCAATATGCTCTGATTCATTCATGCCACAATGTAATCTCAATGATGCATCTCATCCACACATGAAGCATGCTTTCAATCACACATTTTATAGTCTCAACAGTTCTCAAAGAATATAATCTACACATTATACTAACACATGCGATATACACATAATCATCTTCCACATTATCACCCAACTTTCAGCAAGATAGCATGAAGCACATAAGCATGTGAACAATCAAACAAACATGTGAATCATCAAGTCAAGAGAGCAATTATTCCTAAACTCAATTCTATTTCTTACTTAGCACAATATATCGTACTTGGTGAGTCAGTCTCAACTCAAAAAAATGTACTTGTAAGGTAGCGGAACTAGCAGTAGAGTGCAGAAGGTTAGATCACTTTCTCCTTGCCCTTCCGTGTCCCTAAAATCATAACATGTGACTCAGTCCATTTGTTACTTGAATTATGCTACTCAACAAATTTTACGTCTTTATTTTATAAGTTTCTATTTTGCTAAATTAAATCATACTATTGAGTCCGGAACAGTCGAAGAAAATAAGTTTAGGTTTTCGTGGAATTCAATTCAGACATCTGAGCTAAAAAAGGCAAAACAGTCATTTTACACTTTTCACGGGTCCTTACATTTTGAGACCTCTTTTCACAAATCGGACTCCACAGTTGAGCCCGGAGTGGTCGAAATAATAAAGTTTCACTATTTGTTTACTTAATTTGGAGTTCGTTTGACTGCGTTACAATTAAGGGGCATTTTGGTAATTTTAAAGGTTATTACGGGTCTTTTATTTTTTGGGACCCCATGTCATAAAACGGACCTCACCTGTTGGCCTCAGAATGGTCGAGATAGTCAAAATACACTAATGACTTGTCCTATTTGGACTCCGGATTATTTTAGAATATTTAAATAATTTAATTAATTAATTAATTTAATTAATATTTTATTCTGGTGGGGTCAGATCATAATAATTAACAGTTGGGGGGTCAGTTTATAAATTTCCAAAGTTCTGGGTCAAAATACAATTATTTAAAAGTTCTGGGTCAAAGTTAATTTGCAAAAAGTCTAGGGTTAAATGTGTAATTTTCTAAATTTTCTATTCTCAATTTGTTTAGCCAAAAAGGGATTAATCCAAAACAGGGATAGGATATCCCTGTTTCCGTTTCAATTTCAATTTTTCAATTTCTTACACCCGTAGCCAAACAGCCCTCTAACCCATTTTAATTTAAAACCTAAAGGTGACACGTGGCAGGGGCGGATCGCCCAAGCCAAACCCGAACCCGAACCCGACCCGAGATCCGAACTGGATCCCGAGTGTACAGTGCTTTCTTCCCCGTTTTTTCGATAGGGCTCCGGCGAGGTTCCGGCGCCTTCTCCAACGCCGGCGACAATTTTTTGGTGGATTTTCACCGTTTCAAAAATGTAGTTCTCTTCATTTTCTCCCAAGGATTCCATATTTAAGCTCGGTTTTGGGATTAGACCAATGGATTTTCACGAATAGAGGGTCAAACTCTTGGTCAACCCTTCGACCGACCCTTCTCTTTCATTTTCATGACTGTTTGGACACAGTTTGGACTTCCCCTTTAACCTAATGTGTTTATGCATTCATGGGAATCATTTTTCCTACATCCAAACAAGGTTTTAAACAAGTTTTTCCTAACCAATCGATTATTCACCCTCACCTGCAACTCACTATTTCTACTTCATTTCCTAATCATTTTGGTTGGTTTCTTTTGCAAAATGATCCATATTATGCACACTACAAGGGCCTAGAATTAAACCAATTTAATACGCAAGGAAATGGAAAATTAGAAATGAACCACTTACCACTTTTCTGGGTTTCTCTCTCTAGCTGTGTGTCTCCTTCACCTTCCTTGGCCCCAAGCTTGATTCAAGCTCCAAGATCTCCTTTCCCTTTCCAGAACTCTCTCTCTCACTCTCTGTCTCTGTTTTCTTTCTTTCTTTCCAACCGACCGAGGTATATACATATACACAGCCACTCTCTCACGTAATCACCTGCACAGCCATTATTCTTGACCTTTCCTCTTTGTTCAAGCCACCCAAGTTCCCTACAAGGCAGCTTTGCATTTAATGCAAAGCTGACCTATATATATATATATATATATATATAAATATATCTATATACTCCCACTCAAATACACACACCCCTAGACACACACACTCACACGACACCACACATCAGAAATATATATATATATATATATACCTACATCCATATATACACATATCCATACACATAACAGTTCACACACACATACAATTATACACACATACACCCACACGGCACACACACACACTCACTTGCACAATCTGGCACATATATATATGCATATAATTTATATATATATATATACATATACACATTATTTATAATACACTTGTATAATACACACACACATTCCCACAATTTTTACCCATTCTTTAATATACACATTACATTCATACATGTATTACATCCATTTCACATTTTTAATAATAATAATAATAGCAACAATAACAATAACAAATAATAATAATAATAATAATGATAATAATAATAATAACCAACCAAATTTTTATATAAAAAAATAAAATAAAATTTTGAGGTTATTACACAATCTAAGGAGTTCAAGCTCAAAATTTGTTTGGTTCAACACAAACAATCAGATATGCTCTCTAAAACCCTACTATTTTCTCTTTTTCCTAATTCAATTCATCCTATCACTCTTAATAGAATCAACTGAATTAGAGCGCTACATTGGCTTGGAATCAACTACGTAGGACGCCTTATAGCCCTGAGTCTACTTATTTCCTTTAATCTTATTTACTTTATACATTCATGTCATTATTATCATTATCTTTCTCTACTCTCTCTCTCTCTTTAATTTATGTCATAGAATATAATCCTTATGGATGAACACTTGAGGTCATTCTATTTGGACTGAGCAGGATGGGTGCTTAACTCCTTCTTATTTTGTACCTTAGCTCTCGGATTTGGAATTCTTTAGTTCATTGTAGACTAGTTTTGCTTTACTTTATTTTAACCCATGTCAAGGGGTTTAAAATGTAAATAAAACCAAAGCGATGTAATTCTTAATTTCTTTGCTATTTCTTTTTATATGTATTCTCTATGGGTTGTATCAGGTTTTCATTTTATTTAGCATAAAACAAATTAGTGACTCTTTTGTGTATTCATGTACACTTAAATTAAAAAATAGGGTGTGTTCCTCTCTCACTCCTCCTCTTCTGGCACATTCACTCATAGTTTGCACTTGGTGCTATTTTGTTGAGCTAGGGAAGAAGACTTTTGTTTAGACGTGTCCTATAAGTCCACATCTTGGGTTTTGTACTTTAGAGCATGCAATTATATAACTTCGCCACACTTCGAATCTGTATTTTTATATAATGTTTCTATGTCCTAAATTAAGTTTCTATTATTATAATTGATCTTTGTTAATTAGTTAAGTATGGCCTAAGGGTCTGTCACGCCCCGAATTTTCATAAATCCAGAGTGAATTTATTAACTAGAAAAATAAATAAATAAATTTAAAACATCCTTTAATTCTCAGCGAAAAAATTCATTATTCCATACTCTAAAGTCATTAACCAACATTAGAAAAAAAAAATTTGAGAATTATTTGAATCCATTCTGAAAACTTTGTTTAGGCCTTTATACCTTTCTTGGTTAATTTCACCCAAACATAATTGGAGTCTCAAAGTACAAATATTTTTAAACAAAAGTACCCGTCGAGACAATTAGTTGAGACTTTTGAATCACTCAATTCAGATTTAAAATGAATTTCTATGAAAATCGGAAAGTTTGAACAAAAAAAAAAAAATTCAGATGAACAGTAATCTGGAAACCAGTAGCTAAAAGTGAACAATAACATTAGAAGTTACTATTCACCTGGAGCAAAATTTAACTTCAGAAAGAATGTTGCGCCTAACCCTTTGATTCAAATTGATGTTTCTCTCACTCTACAGATCCAAATGTAATGAAGTCTGTGCCAAAAGCTTCCTTATTGAGTCTATTTTCTATACCGTTTTGAATCACTCAAAAATGCCCACGTACAACTCAAGTTACGATAAAAACACTACCTATAGGTCAGATGTTTGCAACCTTGAAGCAAAATCAATATAAATTTCTCATTTTAAAAGCTTTCAAAGTCCATGATATATAAAAAACAAAGCTAAGGGATAGACCTATCTAGAAATGTAAAGCACTTTAATTAATTCAAAAAGACCAAAAAGTTATAGTCTCACAAAGTGGGCTGATCTACATAAATAATTTTGCAGAATCGAAGTTACGGCATGTTGTATACCATTTGATATTCCTTCTAATTCTTCAAGTTATTTAACCCCAATTTTTTTTGGCACTCTTCCTATTCATTTATGGGAATTTTACACACCAATGGCTCTTTTTAGATCACAAAATTTTGACATGGTCTCCTTTGCTTTCCAAGCATTTTTCACATAATATTTTGCAACCATTCATATATATATAAATACATCACAATACATCCTCACTCGATGGTCACAATTCATGAAAATTAAACATGCATTCATTTCTTTCAAGCATATATATATATATATATATATATATTTTTCACCTTAAACAAATGTATCTTACATGTCATTTGGGTTTAAACCCTTACATTCAAAATAGTCCAAGGTGTATAGTTCACCATTTTCACAAGTTAAAATACAAGTCTTTTGGGCTTATGCCCATATATACAAAATATTCCCCAAGGGCCAAATATCCTCTACGGTCCATTTCTCCTCTACTCTTCAAGACTTCATCAAGTCTCAAGTAGTCTCATCTGTAATACGATATCCCACGAGGGGTTTGCTCAACTGCTGGTATGACATAATGCAATGCAAGGAATAAGGTTTGAGGCGTGGCATGTGCAAGTGTACATTCACAAGCTAATATGCATGACACACACATACAAACTCTATGCCCACCCATGCCTCGCTTCACGGTTCACCCCCGTCAGCCCGCGAGTACTGTCATTGGACAGATTTTGGGTTTTTCACCACAGGATCTACACCCTCATAATGCATAGCACCAAGTGCTCAACCAACGCCATGTTTCCAAATATTCAAGTATGTCAAGATGCCTTGATTTTTGTCAATGCAAATTCTATAAGACATTTCATTAAGCACATGGTGTATAACTTAAATTATGCCTCATTCATAAAGTAAAACATAACTTTAAATTCACAATATTTTGTCTACATGAATGTAAGTTACAATATAATGAATTAAACATATGATCAAGTTTCATGTTCATTACTTTAACAATTTCTGAAAGAAAACACAAATACACAAACCACCAACTCTATGTTTTCAAAGAAACTCTGTCTTAAGGGACTTTTAAACATCAAGCAAGCACATACACCATACAATCAACTCATATAATTGCAAATAAACTCAACTTTATTCCCTACTTAGCAAAATATCATACCTAAAAGGGTTTTTCTCAACCCTAGGGAGTTGTGTTTGTTGTGCAGCCGAACCAATCATCGAGAATGTAGTCTTTGATGTGGGTAACAACTTCCTAGAAGGAAATCTTATGAGAATCCTAGCCTAGAGGTGTGTTTTGGTGGCTTGAAACTTGGAAAACCCTTGGTTTCTCTTCATTTTTCTCCCATGCATGACTTCTGCTTCTTCTCCAGACCAAATAATCTGATTTTAACTCTAAGGGATTGTATTTATACTAAAGGGGCAAAATGACCCTTTTGCCCTTAATGAGTTCGAGGCCCCGTTACACTACAACCCTGTCCTAAAATGTCTCAATTCGATATTTTGTTTTAGCCAAAGTTCTTAAAATTATTTTAAATGAAATTTTTCAAAAAAATAAATTTTCGCTTGTGGTCGGGTTTGGCCGGTTCCACCCAGGACGCCCTTTATAGTCCATTTTTGAAACTGTCTCCGAATAGGCTCACATTTCTACACGAGGTATATATATTTATATATATCTAAGCATATTTCTCTTCTATGACACACTAAAAATATGCTTCTAAATATGATTTATAGCTAAATGATGCATATGCAGTGCCTTACTGGCAAATGGTGCATGTATAGTGCCCTACCGGCAAAAACAAGAAAAAAGAAATTTCGTCATGAAATTTAGAAATGTACCTCTATGTATAAATAACTCTGGATACCTAGCGTGGACTTCAGCCTCACGTTCCCAAGTGGCCTCCTCGTCCCCATGATGGCTCCAAAGAACCTTGACCAAAGGGATGGTCTTGGCCTGCAAAACCTGGTCCCTCGAGTCCAATATCTCCATAGGCCTCTTATTATAAGAAACATCACCCTCCACTGCAAGATCAACCCAATCTAGCACATGTGAAGGGTCAGGCTCGTACTTCCTCAACATCGACATGTGGAAGACATCATGAACCCCAGATAACTGTGGCGGTAACACCAACTTATAGGCCACCTCTCCGAGTCTCTCAAGGATCTCAAATGGCCCTATAAACCATGGCAACAGATTCCCTCTATGCCCAAATTTCCTCAATCCTCGTCGCGGGGCTACTTTGAGGAACAGATGTCCCCCAACATCAAATGACAAAGGGCGTCGCCTCCTGTCTGCATAACTTTTCTGGTGGCTCTATGTTGTCAACAGACGCTGCCGAATCACCTGTATCTTCTCCGTGCTCTCATAGACTATGTCAGGCCCCAAAGCAGCTGTCTCCCCTACCTCGGTCCAACATAGCAGTGAACGACATGGCTTGCCATACAACGCCTCAAAAGGTACCTTCTCAATGCTAGACTGATAGCTGTTGTTATAGGCAAACTCTACTAGAGCAAGGTGATCCTCCCCACTACCCCTGAAACCCATAACACACGCCCTAAGCATGTCCTCAAGTATCTGAATAGTACACTCTAACTGGTCATCAGTCTGAGGGTGAAAGGCAATACTAAATAGTAGCTGAGTCCCCAAAGCTGTCTGAAGACTCTATCAAAACCATGCAGTGAAACGTGGATCTCAGTCTAAAATAATGGAAACAGGAATCCCATGTAGTCGTACTATCTCTCGGATACATAATGTCACATCCCGAACCCCACCCTACGCGGATGTCGAGGACGTGACTGCCAGTCAGGTCGCGACTGCGACCAACCAAAGGCAAATTCTGAACTTTCCGACGAATTGCATTCCAACTGTTGGGTCAGATGCAGCGGAATTTAAAACCCTTTTTTTTTCTTTGTGTCACGGGAATGCAACTCACTTATACATCATAAGAATATGTATCACCGAGCAAGACTAAATCCAGTTAGTCAACAATTCTAATCTCAGAGCATATCTAAAATCAAGCATATAACAACAGAGCAGATCTAATATCTCTAGAGTACCATTAGTTCCATGAGCCATGTCTATCTAGTATATATCAGTCAAGTCAGTCATAACATACCACTCACCGGAATAACCAGGTTCAATCCACAATAAACCAGTCTCTACAGTTCAGTGCCGTCAAATCCTTACTTGCGATGCCACTTGGCCTATTCACGTCATGTCATAGTACCTTCTAATCCAATGGAGGAAATTCCTGAAAAATGTCAGAATAATGGGGTGAGCTTAAATAAGCCCAGTGAGTAACACAGTTTCCCTATCATGGGTTTCAAAACCAGTTTTGTGCTCCCAAGGCACATGGATAATTTAGTCATTACAAAAATAACTATTTTTATAAATCCATTTCATAAGCAGTCTAGTGCAATAAAACAGAATCGAACAGACAATAGAAACGGATCGGAACATGACATAACCAATCGGTCAGAACAATAACTATTGCTAATATATCGGTCAAGACACAGACTCTTCATTAACGGAACGAATCATAACAGAACTGGACTATATATCAATCAAGACAGACAGATCATCAACGGACGGAACATGTCGGAACCGGACGGAACATATCAATCGAGGCAGACATAACATTAACGGACAGAATATAACGGAATTGAACGGTAACAATACATCAGTCAAGCAAAGGCATATCGCAAACGGATAAAATTATAACGGAACTAAACAGAAACAATAAACTAATCAAGACACAGGCAATCATGAACAGGACACAACATAATGGAACTGGGTAGAAACAATATAACAATCAAGTCAGGGACACATCACTGTCGGAACTAATCATAACTGGACTGAACAATGTTTCAATCAAGACAGACGTATCATCAACAGACAATACACAACAGAACTGGACCATATATCAATCAAGGCGGACTTAACATCATTAACGGACGGAACATGTCAGAACCGGACGGAACATATCAATCGAGGCAGACATATCATTAACGGACAGCACATAACCGAACTGAACGGAATTCCTAATTCGAAGGATACAAGCACATCACGTGGAATGTGGTACAAAGGGCGTACATTAAGTACATACATTTAAACAATATAGCATTCAGACAGTATACTATACAAAGTGGTACGATACAACAAAATGTTGTTCTTTGCCTATATCACATGGTTTATTTACTCGTTTCAGAAATAATGGTTCAATATATCCATTTTATCTCGACAGTTCAAAACGGGCAAAACAGTACGGGATGCTAGCACAGGGATCAGGAATATAGTCAATTATTTAAAAAGACTAAAACCATGTCATAAGTGATATAGTACGAAAAGGCATGCATTTAAATAATTGCACTTAAATAATTGCATTTCAAAACAGATCAGTAAATCAAGGGACAGTATCAAAACAGTGTCAGAAGTTACTCACAAACTTTACGCTTATTTCCTTGCATAAGTAATCCGATAACCTCCGGGTACGTCAGGCATCTCCATGTATATCCTGAATAATAATCATCAATCACAGACAGATCAGAATTCATCCATTCAGGTCTCATTCGTCATCTTAGGTATATATCGGATTACCTAAGATAGCCTAGTAGCCTATCGCCCTTCCATTGGGTCTCACTCGAGGCTATTTCATTCTTTAATTAGGCTTAGCAGTTATTAGGATTATATCCTAAGTCATTTAGACTTCAATTGTTATCAGTCAGGCACTCATTCGACCTTAGGGGCAAAATGGTAATTTTACCATTCTTGTCCCGGACCCTATCGTGGTCTACGGAATAGTCTTTATATCTTAAGTACAAAGTTCTACGTCCTTTGGACTCCAATCGGTATCAGTTAGGTTCTCATTTTAACCATAGGGGCAAAATGGTAATTTTGCCATTCTTATCCCGGACCCTGTTATGGTCCTCAGAATATCCCATATATCGTATATATGAAGTTTTAAGTCTTTTAGACTTTAATCGATATCAGTTGGGTACTTATTTAGTCTTAGGGGCAAAATGGTAATTTTGTCATTTTGCCCCGGACCCTATCATGGTCCTCAGAACGTCCCATATATCTCATGTATAAATTTGTAAGTCCCTTGGACTTCATTTGGTATCTGCTTTAGATCGTCGGGACACATCGGTCATTTCTCGTTTTACGCGTTGACTGTCTCGGAGTCTTATTTAGCCCTTCAGTGTTCATAATTATTCCTATGATAATTTATCAGATCAGTTTGACCTCTACTTTGCACTTACAGTGCTCAAGGGTATTTTGGTCATTTTACGTTTTATGTAATTCTGACCCCGATTCGTCATCTAATCAAGTATACAGTCTCACCAGTGTCTGGGCTCCTACCAGTATTAGTTTCGTCCCAATCGGACTTTGTTTAGGTCTCGTACGGTATCAGGGGTAATTTGGTAATTTCATGTGTCATATTTTTCGGCACGTCAGTTCATAAAATGGACCTCATCATTGGGTCCAGAATGCCCGAGATAGTCAAAATAGGCTATCTGATACTTTTTATTTGGGTCTGGGTGCCATCAGGGGTAGTAGTGTCATTTACACTTACGGGTCTATATTTTTCGGGACTGTATTTCCAAAATCGAACTGTACCATTGAGTCCAGAATGCTTGAAATAGTGAAAATACACTGTTTATTTAATTTATTTGGACTCCGTTTGACATATTTAATGTCCAGAGGTAAAATTGTAATTTTACCTATTTAATAAAATAATAAAATAATTATTTTATTATTTAATTAATTACCAGGGGCTTAAATGTATAATTTATCCAAAATCTGGGCCACTGTGTAATTCTTTAAAACAGTGGGGACAAATCCGTAATTTCAGAAAGTATTTGGGGTTAAAAATATAATTTCATAATTTAGGGGTTCAAACCCAAGGGTTCACCAAGTGAACCGGTCCAAATCACTGTGAACCAAACGGTTGGTGACCCTCAGAAAATCGGGATAACATATCCCCCTTATCCGTGTTCAGGATTTGTCTAGTTTCAATTTTAATTTGTTATGACCGTACCCAAACAGGCCGGATTTGATTTTAAACAAATCAATCTACACCCAAAACGGTGCAGTTTTATTATTTCGGTGGCATCCTCTCAGGCCGACACGTGTCCAGAGTTAACTCACCAACTCGGTTCGACTCGGTCAACTCGGCCGAGTCAACTCTGTCGTCCCCAACGAACAACTCAGTGTTGCCCTAATCCACAATTTCACGTTTTCTTCAATTCGTGAAGTTTCAGGTACAGTTTTTCAACTGATTTGACCCAATCGATTACCAGAAATGAATCCAACAATTTGGCATTCTTTTTGAGCTTCGAATCTAGCTCAAGGGCTCGGTTCACTCCATTATCCCGCAGACCTGCAAGTCGACCATATAGCTTCATTTCTTAACCAAATCTCGTGAGATTTGGTTCCTTGTGATCCCTAGGTCATGGAGGTTCAGTTCATGTGCTTCAAACAAGTTTTAAAGCCTTGTTGATAAAAATGGGTCATGGACCCGTGAACTGCAAGTTCAGATTTGAGGGCCTTTCCTAGGGTTTTGGGGTCGTGGCTTAGGCATTTTAGAACCCTCTTGAGGTCTAGAACAGGTCTAGGCAAGCCAAAATGGGTTTGGCTAGGGTCGAATCAGACCTGCTGTATGGGAGGTCATCAATGGCAGTTTCTAATGGAGGGTGTGTTTCGAGCCTTCTAGGCTCTCTCAAACTATTTAAATCCGTCCCTAGGTGTCACAGTAGCTTATGCATGCAATTTATATGGCCCCAATTGACTGAAACAGTAAGCAAAACTTAAGAGGAAAAATTCAGAATTTTGGTGTTTATAGCTTAGGGTCGACCACTGTCCTCCATGGTTCAGTTCCTGATTTTTTTTGGCACTTCAGGTGTGCCTCAGTCAGTCTTGCCTCAGTTCCCCTCTGTCCTTTGGTGCATTTCCATGTAAACAATAGGCATGCACAAGCTTGTATACACACAAGCCATGGATACACACGTACATGCAGCCCTTTCTCTCTCTCCCCCCCAACAGATCTGTTTTCTCCTCTTTAACTAGCAAATATCAGTCTTTTGTATGTAATATATACATATATATCTATGTATATAATATCACACATACCTATACATATACATCTCTAGATGTATACATCAGAGAATCAGTGGAACCTAGGGCTGAGGTGGGCTGATGCAAACCAATCATATGTGGTTTGCATGTAATCTCATTGGTTGCTTTGGGTGGCAAGTTAAGGCAATACAGAGATATATACAAATAAGTTGCATATATATGCACAAAGTAATGGGTAGCCTAACTGGTAATTTTTTGGGAAGAATTTATTCTCTTAAAGGTCAAGGGTTCAATTCCCTTGGCCTCCCATTTGGCCCCTTTCTCACCATTTTTGGTTAAGGCCACGTTTGGCTGCGCAGTAATTCAGTTTTTGATGTTTGCCTCATAACTTTCATTCCGTAACTCCTTTTTCGATGCGGTTTGTTCCAAGAGTTTCATATTTCAGTTATCTACAGTGTCAGAGGTTCCGTGTCATTTATTAGTCATTTGGGATTTCCGTGGCTAATTAATTCGAATTCCGTCAATGTTAAATTGACATTATTTCACCTAATTAATTGGTAATTAGGTTCGGGTATTGTACCCTATTCTCGAATATGTTTTAATTGTTTTATCGGTCTATCTTGACCGTCGGGAGATTAGGGTTAATTCCCTTGATTATTCTCTGAGCCGGTATTAATTAATAATTAATATTTAATTATTAATTATACAGGATCGGGGTGTTACACATAACCTACTGAAAACATCTGCTGAATCAGTCGCTCTAATTGGTAGGAAATGTGCAGACTTCGTCAACCTGTCTACAATAACCCAAACTACATTGTGACCTCTAAGTGACCTCGGAAGACCAGTCACAAAATCTATAGTAACAAACTCCCACTTCTACTTGGCCACTAGCAATGGCTGAAATAAACCTCCAGGTCTCTAGTGCTTAGCCTTAACTTGCTGGCACGTGAGACATCTCGACACAAACTGCACAACATCTCCCTTCATCCCCGTCCACCAATACTAGAAGGCGTTAATCATAATACATCTTAATGCCCTCTAGGTGCACTACTAGACGTAAATGATGGAAATCTCTAAGGACATCAGCCCTAAGGGACTCTGGAACAAAAACTCTACTCATATACCTCAGGCTAAGGTCATAATGAACTGTCCATCCCTCAAATCCCTCAGGACAAATAACTCGTGTTCTAATCTGCTTTGCCTCTGTGTCTTATAACTATGCCTCAATAATTCTGCTAAAAAGTGTAGGTCGTTCAAATAAACTAAATAGTGTGTCATGTCCCTCAAACTCGGCAAAGTTCAAGTCAAACTCGCCAATGTCTCCCATCATCTCCCACTCCCTAATAGCAATACTAGCAACAGTGCTCCTCGGTCTCCTACTAAGTGCAACGGCTACGACATTGGCCTTCCCAAGATGATATTGAAGGTCAAAATCATAGTCCTTCATATACTCCATCCATCTCCTCTACCGAAGGTTCAAGTCCTTCTGCGTGAAAATGTATCTAAGGCTCTTGTGATATGAAAACTCCTCAAACCTCTCCTCGTATAAGTAGTGTCCGCCAACTTTTAAGTGCAAAAATGACTGACAGCTAACTCCAAATCATGTGTAGGATAGTTCTACTCATGATTCTTCAACTGGCGAGAACCATAAGCTACCACCCTACCCCCTTGCATCAATACACAACCTAGTCCCACTCGCGAAGCATCGCAATAGACTGTATAGCCAATACCTCCCTCAGGTATGATCAGAACAGGTGCTGAAGTCAGTCTCCTCTTCAGTTCCTGAAATGATTGCTCACAGTCATCACTCCACTCAAATCTAATGCCCTTGCGCATCAGACGAGTCATCGTCCCGGTAAGACGAGAAAACCCCTCTACAAACCGACGGTAGTAATCTGCCAATCCCAAGAAACTCTGAATCTCAAACACATTCTTCGGCCTCTCCTAACTCATAACAGAGTCAATCTTAGAAGGATCCACAAACACTCCACTACATGAAACAACATGGCCTAGAAACTGTACTTCCTGAAACCAAAACTCACACTTTGAGAACTTAGCAAACAAACGATGCTCCCTCAAAATCTGTAGCACAAGTCCGTAAGTGAAAAGTGAGCTCCTCCTCAGAATGTGAATAAATCAGAATGTCATCAACAAAGACCACAACAAACTGATTTAAATAAGGACTAAAAATGCGATGCATCAAGTCCATGAATGCCGCCGGGGCATTCGTTACACCGAATGGCTTAACTACAAACTCATAATGGCCATAACGAGTGCGGAAAGCTATCTTCGCTTTATCCTCCTCCCGTACCCTCAACTGATGATACCCTGATCGAAGATCGATCTTCAAGAAACATCTTGAACCCCTAAGCTGATCAAATAAGTCATCTATCCTCGGTAACAGTTACTTATTCTTAACAGTAACCCGGTTCAGCCTCCTATAATCCACACACAACCGTAATGTCCTATCCTTCTTCTTCACAAACAATGTCGAAGCACCCCACGGTGATATACTAGGACGGATAAAACCCTTACCTAGCAAATCAGTGAACCGCTCCTTCAGCTCCCTCAACTCAGCTAGAGCCATACGGTAAGGTGGAATGGAAATAGGCACAATGCTTAGGATAAGCTCTATCGTGAACTCTATCTCTCGTCTTGGCAGTAGACTAGTCAAGTCATTCAGAAAGACATTTGGGAACTCATCCACTACTGGCGATAATACACTCTCTGTAGTCCCACTCTCATCAGCTATCAAACTAGCTAACATATAGCTATAACCTTCCCAGCTCCTAGAGTCATATAAGGGTAGAACCAAGAAATCCCCACAATCCCCTAGTGAAATGAAAGCTATCTCCCTCAGGGGTACACACTGTCACTCTCCCTCTATAGCAGTCTATACTATCCCGAAAAGAAAATAACCAATCCATCCCCAATATAACATCAAACCAAACATGTCAAGTAGAATGAAATCAAAATAAAGGATACAGTCAACTATCTTTATCGAGCAATCTCTAAAGATCCTCGTCAGTGTCACACTACCCCCAACTGGTGTGTCAACATGTAATGGTGGATCTAGCCGATCTATGTCCAACCCCAATGTCATGGCACGCATGGTAGATATGAATGAATGAGATGCACCTGAATCTATAAGTACGCTGGCGCATGAACTAAACACAAGGAATGTACCTCGAACCACTAAAGGTCTAGAAGTAGATGCCTCCGGTATGGCCACTGCATAAGCATGACCCTGAGTGGTCTAGCCCTGTCTACCCCTCCTCTCGATCCCTGTTGACCCCCACCCCTCTGTCCGAGAGATCTAATACTCTATGCGGAGGGTGCATGCTAGAAATATGGTACTGGAGGTCTATAGCCCAATTGTGGCTGTGGCAGAAATGGCTAAATGGGCTAATAATAAGGCGACCTCTACGAGCCCTATGAAGTCTGTCCTTGAAGACAGTTGGCCCTAACATGGCCTATCTGGTGGCATGTACAACAAAGCTGAGGAGCTCTCCACCCCTGACCCTGTACCGGTGGTGGAAATGACCTCTGGCTTGATCTAGCTCCGTATCCTTGACTAGGGGCAATCGGCCATTCTATGGCTAGGTTGTCCACACTGATAACAAGTAAGGGGCCTCTGAGGTACTCCCCCTTGGGAAGCAATAGGCATAGGAGGTCGAGGGGCTAAAAACTAGGCAGGTCGCTGCGATGTCTGTGTTAAAGAAGTACTAGTCCTGTACCTCTTCGTCGGTCCCTTACCAATGTAAACTGGGGTGGATGTAGAAGCCTGAGCTATAACTGCCCCACTCTATGTCCGGGACTCTCTAATCCCTATAAGGTCGGCCAACTCCTTCTCTACCTTGATGGCCTTGATCACTGCCTCATCGTAGGTCTCAATAATGTGGCCTGCCAGCCTATCACTAATGGAGGTCTTCAACCCCCTGACAAAGTAATGGACCCTCAACTACTCGACCCATATAACATGTGATGCAAATCTCCCCAATGCATTAAACCGAGACTCATAGTTGAGTCACCGTCATGTCTCGTTGTAGGAGAGTCACGAACTCATCCATATACCCAAGTCCGTGTGGTCTCGGGAAAATAGTGGTCATTGAACATGGCCACAAAGGCATCCCATCCCTCCCCGAAACTGTCTATCCGGTCAGCAATTACTCTCCACTACTGACTAGCCAACTCAGTAAACTAAGAGGTGGCATACCTGATCCTCAAATGCGGCTCAATGATCCCCTATGAGTCCAGGATCCTAGTGATCTGCTCTAACCACTCCTCGGCTGCTAGAGGGTCGGGCTGTCCAACAAATGTAAGAGGTCTCATCCTCTGGAACACCTTCATCATGAAGGTATCCTTAGTCTCGCCACCCGCAGTCCGGGTTTCTTGTATTGTGTGAAAGCACTCTTGTAAAATAGCTATCATATCTCTGGTGCCAATGGCCTGCTCCACCTCTTCTGTCGGGGCAGGTGCAGGAGCAACGGCCTCCTCTGTCGGGGCAAGGTACAGGAGCAACAGCCTCCTCAACTACGCTATGGGCAGAAGCAAGCAGCTTGGGGTCTACCACACAGTGGTGGTGCAGCCACTCTAGGCCTACCGCGCCTAGGTACTACAGGCCTAGCAGGAGTTCTCTTTGGTGGCATGTGTCTACAAGTCCAAGAAAAGAAAATTAATACCCCATTTTTCACATTAGACATAGGCACTCGAAAGAATATCAGTCATGCTCCTATCAATAATTTACACTTCATAAGTAGCACGTATAACATGTCATAGCATATACTTCACAAAGTCTTATACATTACACAATGCAAAAAAAAAAAAAAAAAAATTCAAATCAAGTATCATGTTCCCATTATGTTCCATAACACCCCACTGATTCCTAAGTACTCGAACCTACGTTCTGATACCAAGTTGTCACGCCCCGAATCTTCATAAATCCAGAGCGAATTTATTAACTTAGAAAAATAAATAAATAAATTTAAAACATCCTTTAATTCTCAGCAGAAAAATTCATTATTCCATACTCTAAGGTCATTAACCAACATTAGAAAAAAAAATATTTGAGAATCATTTGAATCCATTTAGAAAACTTTGTTTAGGCCTTTATACCTTTCTTAGTCAATTTCACCCAAACATAATTGGAGTCTCAAAGTACAAATATTTTTAAACAAAAGTACCCGTCGAGACAATTAGTTTAGACTTTTGAATCACTCAATTTAGATTTAAAATGAATTAATATGAAAATCGAAAAGTTTGAACAAAAACAAAATTTGGATGAACAGTAATCTGGAAACTAGTAGCTAAAAGTGAACAGTAACATTGGAAGTTACTATTCACCTAAAGCAAAATTTAACTTCAAAAAAAATGTTACGCCTAACCCTTTGATTTAAATTGATGTTTCTCTCACTCTACATATCCAAATGTAATGAAGTCTATGCCAAAACCTTCATTATTGAGACTAGTTTCTATACCATTTTGAATTACTCAAAAAGTTCATGTACAACTCAAGTTATGATGAAAACACTACCCATAGGTCAGATTTTTACACACTTGAAGCAAAATCAATATAACTTTCTCATTTTAAAAGCTTTCAAAGTCCATGATATATAAAAAGAAAGTTAAGGGATAGACCTATCTAGAAATGTAAGGCACTTTAATTAATTCAAAAAGACCAAAAAGTTATAGTCTCACAAAGTGGGCTGATCTGCATAAATAATTTTACAGAATCGAAGTTACGGCATGTTGTATACCATTTGATATTCCTTCTAATTCTTCAAGCTATTTAACCCCAATTTTTTTTTGGTACTTTTCCTATTCATTTATGGGCATTTTACACACCTAATGGCTCCTTTTAAATTACAAAATTTTGACATGTTTATTTTGCTTTTCAAGCATTTTTTTTCACCTAATATTTTACAACCGTTCATAAATATAAACACATCACAATCCATCTTCACCCGATGGCCACAATTCATGAAAATTAAACATACATTGATTTCTTTCAACATATATATATTTTGCACATTAAACAAATGTATCCTACATGTCATTTAGGTTTAAACCCTTACATTTAAAATAGTCTAAGGCCTATAGTTCACCATTTTCCCAAGTTAAAATACAAGTCTTTTGGGCTTATGCCTATACATACAAAATATGTCCCAAGGGCCAAACATCCTCTGTGGTCCATTTCTCCTCCGTTCTTCAAGACTTCATTAAGTCTCAAGAACCAGGAGTCTCATCTGTAATATGATATCCCACGAGGGGTCAGCTCAACGGCTACTATGACATAATGCTAATGTAAGGAACAAGGTTAAGGCGTGGCATGTGCAAGTGTACATTCACAAGCTAATATCCCCTCCAATTCAATGATGCAATGCAATGACAATATGCATGACACACACATGCAAACTCTATGCCCACCCATGCCTCGCTTCACGGTCCGCCCCCATCAGCCCGCGAGTACTGTCATTGGCCAGATTTTGGGTTTTTCACCACAGAATCTACACCCTCATAATGCATAGTACCAAGTGCTCAACCCACGCCATGTTTCCAAAGATTCAAGTATGTCAAGATGCCTTGATTTTTCTCAGTGCAAATTATATGAGACATTTCATCAAACACATGGTGTATAACTCAAGTTATGCCTCATTCATAAAGTAAAATATAACTTCAAATTCACAACACTTTGTCTACATGAATGTAAGTCACAATACAATAAATTAAACATATGATCAAGTTTCATGTTCATTACTTTGACAATTTCTCAAAGAAAATACAAATACACAAAGCACCAATTCTAGGTTTTCAAAGCAACTATGTCCTAAGGGACTTTCAAACATCAAGTAAGTACATACACCATATAATCAACTCATATAATTGCAAATAAACTCAACTCTATTCCCTACTTAGCAAAATATCATACCTAACAAGGTTTTTCTCAACCCTAGGGAGTTGTATTCGCTGTGCAGCCGAATTGATCAGTGAGAATGTAGTCCTTGATGTGGGGAAGAACTTCCTAGAAGGATGCCTTGTGAGAATCCTAGCCTAGAGGTGTGTTTTTATGGCTTGAAACTTGGAAAACCCTAGGTGTCTCTTCACTTTTCTCCCATGCACGACTTCTGCTTCTTCTCCAAATCAAATAATTTGGTTTTTAACTCTAAGGGGCTGTATTTATACTAAAGAGGCAAAGGGGTAAAATGACCCTTTTACCCTTAATGAGTTCAAGGCCCCATTACACTACAACCCATCTCGAAACGCCTCAATTCGATATTTTGTTGTAGCCAAATTTCTTAAAATTATTTTAAATGAAATTTTTCAAAAAAATAAATTTTCGCTTGTGGCCGAGTTTGGCCGATTCCACCCGGACCAACCAAGACGCCTTTTATGGTCCATTTTTGAAACTGTCTCCAAATAGGCTCACATTTCTATAAAAGGTATATTTTTATATTCAAAGCATATTTCTCTTCTATGGCACACTCGAAATATGCTTCTAAATATGATTTATAGCTAAATTATACATATGTAGTGCCCTACCAACAAAAATGAAAAATTTGTCCTTATTTTTCAGATCTTTATAGGGTCGTTCACATCCCTAAATCTGCAGAGGGTAGGTTTTGGGTCGTGACACTTTTAGTACCGCCGAACTGATATGTGTGTATCGAAAGGCTATCAGATCATGGCTAAAGTGATTGTTATGAAGTGATCAACATGAAAGCATAGTTAATGGACAAATATATTATGTAAAGGACTACAAAGGGAATTGGGTAATGGTGTAAGTCTACCAGGTACCATAGCAGGTTAATAATTAATAGTCTGTTATTCATTGTACTGGTTGATTTCATAGTGATTCACGCTATTGCAAGTGTGGGTTTTATTCCCTAAGTAGGTTTTCAATGTAAGATCCGTGTCCCTTACTCTTAGATGTACTCTTAATATTTTGTGTTGATTATTTTGATTCAATTTAGCACTTGACCATAACGCTATAGGAATTTTTATTTAAATTATTATTTGAATACTTGGTTAATTCACTTAAGTTCATAATTCTTGTCCACAAAATTGAAATAATTAATTAGAGAATTAATTTACGGTTATGTGCATTACTATATAGAGTAGTTAGTTGATTAAATTAATTCTAGTTAATTAATTATGATATACCACAAACAGACACACCAATCACCTTGAGACACATGTGCATACGGAGCTGATAATCTCGATCATACAGAGCAGTGACTAGCCTTCAGGGCATTCTCATATATATATGTCATACAGAGCTGATAATCTCGATCATACAGAACAGTGACTAGCCTTCAGGGCATTCTCATATATATATCATTCAAAGCCGATAAACTCGGTCATACAGTGCAGGCGAAGCCTCCAAGGCATTCTCATGCAAATATCTCCCAGACCTTATGTCCTGGGCAATATTTAATCAACACCTCATACGGCCCCGACCTTATGGTTTCCTTAACAACTGCCAAGCAGGAAATAAGGAAACAATATTCAACACGGAAACTACTATCTATGATTATCTCCATCTACGACTTAATACTCCACAAGGTAACTACAATCTCCGATGATCCAATCCCTATATTCATGGCATCGAATCCTAATCAACTTAGGAAGGCCACGACTTATAAATTAAACCCTAAAGGTACGCTTTATTTTGATGCTCATTCTTTGGCTTTCAATACAGTCTTTCAATTCCTTTTACTTACTTAAGCATCGGAGCGGCTACTGCCGGAGCCAATCTGGTGGACCTCTAATCGTCTTTCTGAGTGTTCTACAGGTCACGGAGCCCTCACCTATTGCGAGTCAAAAAGTGCAGCATCAAATTATAATCCTAAAGTGCCTCAATATACACTCTTTCACGCACATACATAACATACGCACACACTCACATTTTGTTTAAAATGAGAATGATGGATATACAAAAAAAAGAAAAGAAAGAGAGACGTGGTTGAGGGAGGAAATTTAGGTTTACATAATAGGTATGGCTCCCTCTTCTCTTTTCTTTATCACATCCTATCACACATATACACATGCTATGGTGCACTATACCACATACTAACATTCCTTTTTATGATGCTCTACTAGCCAATCACAACACATCATGTGTCCTAATCTAGAAATTACCACCAAGCTTCTCTAGGAGGCTTTGTGTGCTTACCAAGGTATTACGTGGCCAGTCTATCTATCTTGAGATCACACCAAAATTGGCATAATAGCTAATTTTTTCTCTTATATCCAACAACATAGTTTGTTTCTCCAAATTATAACGACAAAAAATTTCAATTTTATCTTTGTTCAAAATTTGGCTATGTGGCCTTCATGGCCTACACCAACCTAGATATAATGCTACATTTTTATTTTAAATTTCTACTGTTATACTTATTACTAATTAATTAATTTCTTAATTAAATTTTCATATTTTAATTCAATTAATCACCAGATCCTAGTCTAGACAACATAGTTACCAAAATTTCCTTTCATAATTTTTCTATGGGATTACATACCCCTAAATAAATTGGCACCATATGTCCTATACAAATGTATTTATCTTTGGGAACAAGTCAAGGATAACATAAAAATTGGTGCATGTGAATTAGTACAATTCTAGAAAGATATGGTCCATATTCATATAGAATTCTTGATCTCCTAAGCTTGTGCCCTTTTGACATCCCCCAGCTTTCTATCCAATCACACATGTTGGGCTAAGTTTGAACTATTTTCTTTTGGTATGTAAATTCAAATTAGATTTGAACAAAATAACAAGGAGACAAAGGTGCAAAAGCATAATATAGATTTAAGGAAACAACCCAAATAATAACTCAATATACCCTAGATTAGCACAACAAAACAACAAAAAAGAAAGAAAAATAGCGAATCAAACAAGAAGGCAATGGAGCATCAATAAGGACTAGTTACCTAGATCTTAAAGATAGACATGCAGATACCAAGCTTCATATAAAATTCCCAATTATCATTGTAATACTCTCAAAATCGTAATCATCTAGCAAAGTGTCGAGTTATACACATAAAGCATCCAGGACTATATTTTATTGAGTGAATATTGTTGACCAATATTACAACATTGGAGACAAAACTTTCTCCCACTTATTCATAGGATGCAATTCACTATTGATAGAAAATCACATATGATCAAGATCATTATCTTTATTTTTGGAGAAAACTCTTGAACCATTTTGCTGAGAGTTTTGGATATCTTTTGAATCCATTTTCGTAATCCACGTAGTTGATGCCAAAACGAACGGTGTAACCTGAACCCCATTCAAAATTGTCTACTAGTGCCCACGAAAAGTATCCTCTAACATCGACACCGTCCCTATACGAATAAATTGTGAAAAAGAAAAATAAAACAAGAAATGGTCAAATGTACTTGTGGTTTCAAAATTTACAAGAAAAAAAAGAAGAATGAATTTGAACTAATATAATTCTTATTTTAAAATCATTGTTAGAGATCTTTTGTAACCTACTTGATTGCTTGTCGAATAAAATAAAGATGTTGATAGTAGTAATTTATCCGAAAGTTGTCGACAAGAGCTTCCTTCAATGACATGGTGGCATTATTTACCTCTGAAACCCCTACAAACCAATAGGGGATATTTAGTTTCAAACACGAACTTAGGTATATATTTTGAATTTTATATGTATGCAAAAAAAATCAAAGTGACTTTCTTAACACTAGTAAAGAAATTAATAGATATGTTACCATTCTCCGTAATGTAAATAGGTGGACTATTATATTTTTTCTTTATGTAGAGCAAAAGATCCCAAATCCCTTTCGGATACATAGTGATCCATTTTGAACCAAGCTGTATTATCATTTACTGGAAGTGAAGTTAATAAAAAAATAAATATTTTCATGGAAATTGCTAAATCTTAGCTTGAAAAAAGTACATAAGACCATTGATTAAATTCATAGGCCATACCTGTTCTCCAAGAGAGACCCCGTTCCGCTCCACTAACAAAAAAAAATTAAATATATTTAGCATGGAGTTCTAACTTAAGTTTTCAAATTGAAGGTGTGGGTCTTGAGTTTGAACATACCAGTTTGATTAACTCGAGAGTCAGTTGTGTAACTTGCATTTATTTTATTGGAGTGGGGTTCATTGATTGCATATGTAGAAAGATAATAGTTTATCCCAATAAAATCAAATGAACCCTTCACCAACGTGGAATTCTCTTCTGAAAAATGTGGAAGACGCTCTCTAACAAGTGAACGCATTGTAGGAGGATAATAACCATATATCAATGGATCCATAAACCTAAAGTACGGACAAAAATGTCAATACTTATACAAGTTATTAAATGATTGTAAATTTATTTAAAACTCAAAAAAAAAAAAAAAAAAAAGTCTATTGGAGATAGTTTTATGAGTTCTAACAAATGCCAACATGAAATTACTTCAAGGACAATAAAAACTAAAATTGGTGTGAAAAATTCAAGGACTACTCACCATCCAAGCATGAAATCAAGGCCTCGTAATGAAGCACGACGATCGCTACTTGAGTTAGAGTAAGGCAAAAAGAAGCTTGACACGAGCGTAATCCCGATTACTCCTTTTTGTGATGCCTACGCACATTCTAAATTCCATTAGTTGTGGTGACATGTAGTGAAAAATTATAAGATAATGCAAGTTATAATATTCCGATGTTTAAGAAATTATTTCATGAGTCTGTCACATAAATCGATATGATTCTAGTATTTTGTGGGGTCCACATGACACTCGCTGTATAAATAAAAGCATAGAGGCCGTCACACGAATGTGATAGGATCATGGAATAACTTCTAATATTTTTAAAATGTAACCTGGTACTTCTCCTTGTATAACTTTACGACAGTCGCATGAGCAAGAAGCTGGTGGTGTGTTACTATATAAGGTTCAGTACCAGAATCCCCTTCAGTGCAATTATTTTGTAACCAAGAAGAGCATCGACCAGGTGCTAAGCTCCCTGTTGCATATCCATCACTAAAGCTCCACGGCTCATTCAATGTGGTCCAGTGCTTCACCAAATGGCCAAATTTCTTAAAGCAAAGTTCAGCATAGTCACGAAAATCATCCCTATGAATTCAATATAGGTCATCAATATCTCAATTAATTAGTCACTAATCTGTTATGGTGTCTTAAAAGAAAGAATTGTTGTTTTAAAAGTATCCAACTACATAGCTAAATATGTGGATGATAGGATGAAATGCTTACACAACATAGCTAAATATGTGGATGATAGGATGAAATGCTTACACAATATTATGACTTAAAAAACCACCATACTCATCTTCCAAAGCTTGGGGAACATCCCAATGAAAGAGAGTCACATAAGAATCTATGCCTGCAAACATATGATAATATATATATATATATATATATATATATATATAATTTCAGATGAATATATACATAAAAAGTTCTAGTGAATTGCAAGAGTGGATGAGGTTGAATTGTTACCGTTGGCATGGAGTTCGTTTATTAGGTTTAAGTAGTAATTGATTCCTTCCTTATTCACACCCTTCCTTAGCTTCCCATCTGTAAATTACAAAACTCAGAATAAATCAAAACTTAATGTGATTCTTTTGTCCTATAATCTGACCCTTTCTTCTTCCCAGTTATATATTAAGGATATTGGACAGTGAAAATTGATACAATGATCTTCTTACGTGGTAACACTCTGGACCATGCAATTGAAAATCTGTATGCATCTAGCCCCATTTCTTTGATGAGTTTCACATCTTCCTGTAACATGATTTTATATATACATATATACATATATATATATATATATATATAAAGTGTTACAAAATGAAAGCCAATGATTGACGATAATATATATCAGAGTTAACTAGATTAATCAAGTAGCTTAAATAATATAGAGATGGATTCCAACACAAAAGATCAAATGGACCAACAATAAAGTTTGACTAAACTTTGTACCTTGTACTGATAATAAGAGTTAATGGCCACGTCTCCGTTACTATGATCCGCTATTTTTCCTACAGTTCAACATAAACTTTTTATTAAAAAAAAAAAAAAAAGAAAAAGAAAAACTAGGCATGACATGTACCGTTCTAGTCCTAAGTCTAACAATTTATAGCACTATATGGTATTGCATATATTGGGTGTGTGTTTGTTAGATTAAAACGACCATTGAATTTATAAAAAAGCATTAGAATTTTAAAAATAATATTACTTCAAATCAACGGTAGTTTTAGAGGGTGGCAAGGGGCTAAATTATTTGAAAAATAATTATAAGAACCCATTGCAAACTTTTAATGCAGGTACTTTGACCCCCTTTATGGCAATTTTATAGATTCGCCATTGCTTCCAACTGCTTCCCTTTAGGAATTCCCAAGCATCCTTCAACTTGTTGGTAACCCTAATAAATAGACTCTTTGGACTATTTTAGAATATAGACTCAAAAATGTTCGACATGTAGTTTTAATTTGCTTCAAATATTAAAAAATATTAGATTTGACTGTTGCCTATGAAATTTTGAAATCTATAACTCTAATAGCGTCTTCCAGGTATATTAGCTCTTTCTAGTGAAGTGGTCCTCCAAAATGAACAGTCAAGTCATTGGAACAAATCACCGGAGTGGCTGTCCATAAATGCTAGGGTTTTCTTGATTAGGGGAGAGAGAGAGAGAGAGAGAGAGACCTGGGTATGTGTGTGTGTAAGTATCCCATATACTTGGACCTTTCCCAGTAATACTTTTGTTGGTTCCACCTTCAATCTGAAAATTAATATTAAATAAATATATGGATCATAAATAAACATATGCAGAACGAGTGATAAGGGTTTTAGCTCTATGATTCAATGCATGTACCCTAGACATACCTGATAAGCAGAAGTTCCTGCCCCAAAGACAAAGCCCTGTGGAAAACTGCTACGATTAAGAGACTGTAGGCCAAAATTTGGGGTTAAAGGTTCGCTTTTGCGGTCGATCAAATTCTTGGCATAATTTCGTGGCAGAGATGAACTACTACTGGTCACTACGTTAGCAATGACCAGAAGGACTAATAGGAGATAGCCTTGAATTTCCATTACTGCTTTTGGTTATACCAATAACATAGAGCTCTATATCATGAGCTCTATGTTGAAAGAGGGAGGCATGGCCGGGCTTTATATAGAGCAATACCAAGGTCAGGGGAATCTTTTCCTCCTTATAAATAAATAAACAAGTACATATATATATACGAACTATTAATACACATCCATTAGATGTATGTCCAATGCTCATGCACATGCAAGCTATGCACGTAAATGAAAAACAATCCACGTAAAACTAGGGAAGATATTTATTTATAGCCCAATGGCTAAACCCAACTTGTTAATTTTCCATCGAATATTTGAGAAAACTAGCTATACCATACTTCACCGTATTTTCTACTTTATGTTCATTTTGGGTTTCTTTTAAATGACAAAATCATGTCAGTAAGTTAGTATGGTAACTTTTGGTGCCTTTCATTTTAGTTCTTTGAAAACAGAAACTAGTTTTTGTTTTTCTTTTAAAGAGGAAAATAGAAAATGACTTCAGTTTAAAAACATTATTTAAAAAAAAAATAACAAAAAAATAATGAAAATGCATTTGATTTCCATAATATATAGAATTCATTCTCAAGTTGTTAAGGTCTATTTGAGTCTTGAGTTAGGATTATAACAATTTATTGCAGACTGAAAGTTACGTGGTTATTTCAAAATCATGCATACCATCTTGTTATCCTTTGTACAACAAAAGTTCTGGTTTCAACAATAATGGATGGTTTCTGTTTTTTTTTTGGCTAATTTTATTTTTATTTTTATTACTTTTTCATTATCTCAGTTGTGATTTCCAATTTTTTTTTTTTTTTGAAAAAAAGTGATAAACAAGTCTGTAATAAAGCAATCATTTGCTTATTCATCTTTGTACTCTCCCAACTTCCTAACCTTTGTGTCGGAAACTAGTTTATGACAGACTTGTTTATCACTTTTTACGCTACCGCATATTAATTCAGGAAAACATGATTATCATTAGCATGATCATTATGGAGATGGTCCAACTTCCATAATCAAGTCAAGATCATGGCTCTTGCAGTCTCCACGTAGCACCTTTGGATGGAAAGAAACAACTGTGTTTTTATACCTAAGAGAAGACTGACTGAATCCATATATACCAAAGATATTGCAAATGACCTTGCAGCCCCCTGGGGGATGCCCCCCATAGTTTGTATGTTCTGGTCTCATGGTAATACATTCTCATTTACCAAAGAAAAAAAATTTAGTAGAGGTCAGATTATAAAAATCTGAATCCATCATCATGATGGTCGGAATCTTTATATGCATTACCATCCTCTTCATTGAAAGAGGAGACGTCTTCATTTTCGTAGTTGTCAAACTGTTGATGAATATCGGTTAATAAAGCACGTGTTTGGGAATATTATTTTTATTTTCTTATGACAACGGTGGGAATCCGTGGCCAGTGTCTCAATCATGTTTGCAACAATTTTTAAATTTTTAAATGGCTTGTTAATTTAATATGAAATTAGAATAAGTAAAATTTACGTAAAAGATACTGATTCTAAATTTTACTATTATTATGATAATATGAATTGACATGTATAAACTGAGATTGATAATATATGATCTTACAATCATACTAAAAAAATATAATAATAAAATTAAATTATTTTTAAGAACTTAATTTCACTTGAGATGATTCTGAAAAACTCACTAAGAATCAATCCATGATCCTTAATTTCACATAAGATAACCCCGAAAAACTCATTAAGAATCGACTCATGGACTTGATGCACCCAAAAATTAAGTCATTTTCCCCGGAGTTTGTGTTTAAGATTTTGTAGTGAATAAAAGTCCAAGTCCTAATTTCATTAAACCAATCTCTATGCATCTCTCCTTGTTTTTTTGTTTTTTGGTTTCCAAAATTTGGTCAAATTTTATAAACTTATTTAAAAAAAATTAATTAATTAATTAAAAATAGAAAGAAGAATCCAAATGCATTTTATCGTGTTTTCAATAAAGTGAAAACAAAAATGAAAAACTAGAAACAACAACATTATGAAACGGGTCGGTCTTTTAAATTCATTTTGAGTTTCCTGTTAATTATTTAAATGGTCTAATTAAAGACGATGAAAAAGTGGGTGGAGCTTTTCAAATTTATGGTGCCATCCAAACTGGACCTTTGGGTTCGATCCAAATGATAAATCCTGGAAGAAGAAAAAAAAACTCGTACGAAAAAAATTGGGAAAAGCAGAATACTTCACTTGAATATAATCACTTTGTTTCTTATTATTGACTGCTCATGAATATTTTAATTATATGGGAATAAGATGGCTAACGTGACAGGTTCAAAGGGTTATATTGATAAATGTACAAATTAATATATAAGATAATAACGCAATATTGTACGAAAATGTAAATGAGAATCCAATAAAAATAAGACAACCAATATATCATTTTTATACAGCTAAAACCACTAAGTCTAATAGGATACTAACTCCTTCTATTGGTATAATTAGAAAACTACTACTTCATTGTATTTATAGAATAAACAACTACTAATACTAATCCGAATACAATTAAAAAATAAAAAAATACATGAAAATTCAGTCAAAATTAGTGAATCAAAATCAGGTCAAAATTAAAAATTAAACGATCCGAAATATAACTCTGAAACAAATATCTGTTTTTTTTAGGATACTATATATATGTCCTATATCACATAAAAGCCATACAAGTATTAGAGAGTGCTCCATTGCCAACCGGATACAGATGAAGACTAATAAGGGCACTAAATTATTTTTGAGATAATCTATTAAATTAAAGTCCATGAATTTTTCAACTTTGCCAGGCATGTTTACCTCCCTAAACAAATGGTGTACGTTGAGATTCGAGATGTGCCAACCGTGCTAGCTATTATTACATTTAATTGAATTGATTTGAAAGATCTCATAATCTTACATAAAAAAACAATTAATATTTGAAGCAATATCACATTTCACACGTGATTATGTGAATTTTTTTGTTTCTTTTTTGTGGGGGCGGGAGGGGGGTTGTGGATGGACTCAAATGTGACTGTCAGGAGTTAAGAAAGTGTTGTTTTCTTAACTTTTTTATGTTGCCAGTTTTAACTTAATTGTATCTCATGCAATGTAGGTAAAAAAATGTCACAACAATTAATAGGTCCACCTGGTCACATTTCAGGGTTGTGACCCATTTCCAAAGCCGGTCACACTGACAATGTTTGGGGTTGAGATTCCAAATTCATTTTAGAATTTTAGATTTGAAGTTTGAATATCTTTTATGATTTTTTTTTTTTTTAAAAAAAAATTACTTCCGCTGTCCCAAAATGAAAGTTGGATTTGATAATTCTAACATTTTAAAAAGTATTATTTTATTATTTTAAAATTATTTAAATTTTTTATATTACTCTTATTTAATTGTAAATCATGTTCACAATAGGTGTAATAAATGATAGTTTTAAAAATTCATATGTTAAAAATACGTTGACTTTTCAAATGAGACTCTTAAAATATGACAGTACAAAATAAAATAAATAATTCTTAAAATAAGACGGATGAAATACTATTTCGTATTGTATATGTTATCTCCTGAGACTGAGAGCTGTGACTGTGGATTCGATTCTTTGGACCTTACATTAAGGACATGTAAAAGGCTATCCATAAAAGTACATAAGCTGTGGACAAGAACAAAGAATTGAGGTCCAACTATTTCTTTGTTATGTCCAGTCACGTCCTCTCGACGGCGAAGGATATTCATCATATTAGGTTAGATTTTTATTCATTGGCTCTGTTCGAAGAGCGGTAAACTGCAGAAAAATAAATTCAGCACACGTAGATTCAAAAGAAATCTATTCCTATGACCTATAAGATGAGAGTATACTTTATGAGATGTGCTTTGAGACGGGGATATATTCTTACCCTTATTCAAGCATAATGAAACTGTTTGCTTGCTCGTCAACTGCAAGAAAGGATATTTGACGACGATTTAGCAGCCGACATGACCAGGAAAGAACACGGTCAAGCTAAGGAAAGTAAACAATATAGAATAACTATCATACCAACGATACTGTATGGAACATAATATTGGTAAATTAAAAAATATATTAATACAATGAGTGTAGTCGAAATTATGACATTGCGATGTATGTGAATCAAGAAAAGGAAAAAAAAAAAAGAATTTACACCCCGTTGTATTGAGGGATTTGAAAAGAAAAGAGAGGAAAGAGGAAGAAAGGAGATGTAATTTCTTACTTAGTTTAAAATTAGAGAAAGAAAGAAAATGGGATGGAGGGAGAGGGAAAAGTTTCGTAACTCTTATTTTATTTAATTTGCTCTTTTTCTAAAAGTAGATGAAGACGGAAGGAAATGAGAGAGCTTTTAATGATAATACTGATTCTAATTTTAAAATTAAAATAAATAAATAAAAAAAAAATACTTCTTTCTTAAGGCATAATAGTAAAAAAATATATAATTCTCTCATTTTCTTTATTTCTTTTTATTGTTCGCAGGCAAGATGAAAAGATTATATTTTCATTTCTCTCATTTGTTATCCAAACATGAATGAAGGATTACACTATCCTTTCTTTTAGTTTTTACATTTTCCTTTCCTCTCAATTCCCTCATAACTAATGTTATCATTTCCTCTCATTCTCCTCTTATTTATTCAAGTATAGTGTTTTAATAAACACCTTTATGAGATGATTAGCATAGAAAAAATATGAGATAAAATGTGAAAAAATTCAAAAAGTAACAAAAATCAATAACTATACAAGAAACGAAACATAACATGATTCACATTAAAGTCATGTTAGGGTCCGGGGAGACTTGCATTTGTCTAACTAAAGAGATGACTGTAAATTAAGGAGAATGTGAGTAAAAAAATAGTTGAAATAAGATTTTGGTAAATTGTGTTGAGATGAATTGACTGTCTATACTCAATATATTTATTGCAAACAAAAACTCATAGTAGCTGCCTGTTTTATTAGTTTTATTTATTATTTTGATTATAGAATATGTTGGTTGTAAGTTTTATGAGTCACAGAATTTAAATTACTATCTTTTTTACATATTTGTATATCTCCGCAAATGAAGGGCATTGGATTCCGCAAGCCTTGGACACGTTGTCTTGCACATCCCTCCAAATGAAGACTTTGTGGAGTTAACATTAATTAAGTGCAACCACCAATGAAAGTGTGTGTGTATATATATATATATACACACACACATTTCCAACACGTGATTGTTTTTTATAATTGAAGGTACATTTACATATTACTAGTTAAATAGGATTTATTATTTGTGCAGTTTGTTTATTCTCACTTAATTTTGGTACGGTATAATAGATATTTTAAAAATAATTATTTTAAGTTTTTTATTTTTTATTTTTATTTATTATAATTAAAAATATCTATTCGATTGAATATATATTATATTAATAATTCTTATTACATTTCATATTATTTCTATTTTATTTTATAAAATAACTATAATAACTTTTGCATACTAAACATCGTTTTAAAATCCTTTTTTGTACAGACAAGGAAAGCAAAACTCATGCAGCTAAAATAGTTGGTTATGAGCTATTTGCAACCCCAAACAAGAATGGGAATTGGGCATCAAGAGTATCAACAAAGGAAACTCTTACCTTACTTTAATACATCGATGGGAAATTTGCAGGAGAACAGAATCTTTAAATTTGTTTTGTATGCAGGAAACACATGGTCTGCCAACCAAGCCATTATTACATTTAATTAAATTGATTTCTATTATACCTTAATATTATATAAAAGAAAATTAATATTTCAAGGAATCTCACGTGACCTATGAATATTTGGGGGGGGGGGGGGGGAAGGGGGGCGGGGGCGGGTGAGCCTGCTGTGAAATTTTTCATATATATGAATATTTTACAAAATTTAATTATTCTTTAAACAATTTAACAATAATAAAACATATCTATAGAGTTTGATGAGAGGTACATTAAACGCTATCCTAAAATTATAACGTCTTTCTATTAAGATCGATTTTAACATTAGTCCAACAAAACAATCACTTTAGACCCTACCTATAATATTACCCCATAGTTTGTGTCTATATTATAATTTAAAGTAAAAACCTAACTTCGTCACAAAATAAGTCCCATAAAGACTTAAGGTGTGAATGAAATAGGAATATTCATTTCTTTTTACATTCTATTCATTTGTTTGTTAAAAAATAACAATTCTACTTCATTAATAATATTATATATATGTGTGTGTGTGTGTGTGTGCGTGTGCGCGCATATATATATTTATCATAATTATATGTTTATATAGATTTAAATATCGTATGTATGTATTTATATACTTACATCATATTTATATTTATTGATTTGTATATACATATACATATATATATACATGTATGTATGTATGTATTTATATACTTACATCATATTTATATTTATTGATTTGTATATACATATACATATATATATATGTATGTATGTATGTATTTAAGTATATATATATATATATGAATTTAAATATATATATATATGAATTTAAATATATATATATACTTATGTATGTATATATTTATATATTTGCATTAAATTTTTATTTATTTACTTTTATATACATTCATACATACATATAAATAAATCAACACATAAATATATAATTATATATATAATTATTTATATATATAATTATTTGTAGTTGTTTATTTACTTATATATATGTATACGTATGTAGGTATACACGTACATATATTTATAAATATTGTCTTTATTTATATATTTTTACATATGTGTATTAAGTATATATGTATGTATATGTACATGCATATATTTATTTTTTTATATACTCATTTATATACATATTTGTATATATACATGTATGAATCTATACATATTAATTTGTGTGTATATATATTAATTTATATCAATATATATATATATATATATATTCATCTATCAATTGATGTCGTAAATATATTCTTGATTGCCTTAGTAGTCTTTTTCTTCATGTTTCTGAAAAATACTAGTAAGAAAGTCACCGAGTAAGCTCCGGTGATAGTCGTTCCAATGATTAAGTCAAAGGAATGAAATAAATACAATATATTGAAAGAGGGATTTATCATGAATTTTCGGGCATATGTTTGGGTCTTATTTATAGGTTGCGCTTCCCCTAGTTCCAGTGGGATCAAGACTCATTGGAATTGGGATATATCTAGAAGTGGGGGTTACCAATTAGGAATGTGTTTCCTTAAGCCTCATATGGTACACGGCCTAAAGGTGGCACATAACTCAATACCCTATGACATTAGTACAGCAGACCATAGCTGTCTGGTTAGGACTCTATCGTCTCTGGCACCTTCAGGCCGGTAAGGACATGTGTCAAATGATAGGTTAGTGCTCGAATATGGAATATCAGCTACTCCCCCCCCCCCAGCCTCAACTCAGTGGGATTCATCTCGAGTTGAGGTTAGGGTTCTCAGGTCCGACGCATGCAGTAATTAAATGCATTGTTTCAGTTTTCCAAGGTGATAGCCGTCATACTGGTTTTATATCCCGTCATACAGGTGCGATCGTCGTTCCGAATTATCAAGTAATCATGGCAGATGTGTTGGTGAAGCCTCTTCGCATGCTTATCCGTCAAGTCGATCGTCCCACCTCTAATTAATACTATCAAGGGTATATAAATTGAGACTTCTAGCAATGTTGTCAAACATTTTTATTCCCCCTTCTGCGTTAGCTGATATTCTGAGTGCATACAAGTCAATTTACGGTGTATTGTTGACCAGATTTTCGGTGAAGACACAAAGAATTCATAGGTCACATCACTTATTAAAACTTTTTCTCAATTATTTTCCTTTTCTCTCATTTTCTCCCTTTTTTGTTTAAAAATGGAAACGTCTGAAGGTCATCATGAAGTTATAAGAAGTGTGGTGAGGCTTGCACCGAATTTGGAGATAGCAACGAAGCAACTAGGAACTTTGGATGGTAGGAAAACAAAGTGAACATTGCCCTAAGGGTCGTAATAGTTGATCGTTTTGTTGAACCTAGAAGAAGAAAGGTTAAAAGTAGTCGTAGGCATGATGAGGCAAGTGTAAAGACCTCTACCATGCTAGATAGGCTCAGGGAAATGTATGATTTCCCTAATAATGTAGAATGTAGGGTTCCAGGGGAAATGAACTGCCCTTGGAACATAGAGTAACAAGAGGTTTCTGCCTACTTGGAATGGTTTTAGATTGGGGTTAGGTTCCCATTTCATCCCATTATTTGAGATTTCTTATTATTCTATAGAATATGCCCTGCAGCCCTTAATATTAACAATTAGAGGTGTTTGATAGCCTTTATAGTGCTGGCTCGTAAGACTAACGTTGCAATAGATTTAGATCTAATTAGGTGCAAAATAGACCTGAATAAAGGGTATGAGGGTCTATATTATACATCATTTGATAAGCGATTCAAACCTTGACCAAGAATCCGTCCTCCAAGAAGATGTGGAAGAAGGGGTACTTCTTTCTGAAGGGAGGTTAGGAGTTCTCAGACTATGCCGAGGGGAGTGAGAATATCTTTCCTCGAAGTATGGGCCCACTGCTGAGGACTTCAAACATCCCAAACTTCTTAAAACTTATATTATTGTTATTGGATATTAGTATTGACCCACTTTATTGATGCAGAGAAATCTCTTGAATCCTTCCATACTATTCTAAAATCCTTCAGAATAAGTATAGCTGCCTTCTCAGCCCCCTAAGACCATCGACACAACCAGGTCTTTAGTTTGAACTTTTTGATAGCTGTCAAACTCGTTCAGCAAAAGGACTAAAATGCCCCTTATAGGTAGAAATAGGAAATTACTAACCCCTAGATAGGACATATTGTCGTAACTTCCCAAAAATAGCAAAACTAACTCTATACAATCAAGGGTTTCAAAATGAGGTGTCCACAAATTATTTTTATTAAGGTCGGTATAGTCCACATAGACCCTCCACTTTCCATTTTTCCTTTTTTCTAGGACTGTATTGGCGAGTCATTCTAGGTAGTAAACCTCTCTTATCATTCCTATATCAAGGAACCTCTGAACTTCATCATTGATGATCTTGTATCGTTCTGGGGTAAAAGTCCTCATTTTTTGGATGACTAGAGGGTGATCGGGGTCCCCCATAAGTTTATGAGATTTAAAGTGAGAGTTGGTCCCTTTTATGTCCTTAGTCTCCCAAGAAAAACCAAAAGGCTTTGCTTTAAGAAACTCACTAGCTTTTCATGCTTTGTAGGGGGCAGTGCAAATCCTATTTGAAGGAACTTTTCATCTGCTTCAGAACTAACCAAAATTTTTCTAGTTTACTTTTTTGACTTTACGTGGCTTTTACACTATGTTGGACTCAATGGTTTTTCCAAATTTTTAGGGCATTCTTTGAAATGCCATTCGTGTGAGCTCAAGATTTCATTGCTCCTAAACCCATACTCTAATTATTATTTGAACGATTTATCTTTCAGAGCAATGGCATGACACTCTTGAGTTGTTAGCTGGTAACCTCTCAACATAATCACGTTGTCCTCGTGAACGAATTTCAATCATTGATGGAGGGTTGATGTGATGACCCCTATATCATGTATCTAGGGCCTTCTGATAATTATATTGTGCGGAGATTTAGTGTTTAAGACCATAATATCATAAAGTAGTGTTTTCTGATCGTCTCCTCTCGTAGCGATTGGGAGATGGATCATCCCCATCGAAAAGCTAAGATGACCATTGAGTCTTATTATAATGAAGATGTTGGTCGGATGTCTATTGGATCCAACTTCATCTATTTGAATAGTCCATAGTTCAAAACATTGGTCAAACTTTTTATGTCAATAAGTACCCTTTTAACTTGGAAGTTGGCAATTTTTAATGAGATGACAAGTACATCATTATGGGGACAGTGCACCGTTATAAAGCCCAATTATGAGAATTGTATAAATGGTGTTTCTTTGGACCTTTTTTCAATTGTGGCCATGTGGAAATGATATGGTTCTAATGTAGCCTCCCGAACATACCTTTTTATAGCTCTATTTTAGATTCGCATTTTTGCATCATCCTTATGTAGTATATGAATCACATGTTGATCATTTAGAGGGTGGTAATCACCTTGAGCTCCTTGATGTTGATCAGGTCTTTGCTCGATCCTTCTAGGTGGAGCCCTTTCATGTTTCTTGGCATTCCCGTCTTGCTTGACGAATTCCCTCAAGCGTCCTCACCTGTTAAAGTATTTAATTTCTAGTTTCAAAGGTCAGCACTCTTTAATGGTGTGGCCTTTCTCACAATGGAACCCTCAATACTTATCATTATTTCTCCTCTTTGGGTTTCCCTTCATACTGAGTTCCAAAAGCTTTATAAATGCTTTCTAATGCTATCTATGGAAAAACTATATTTTTTTCAGGTTTCCTAAAACCCACGACAGGTCACTGCCGTTACTCACGAGCTTTTCATGAAGCTCATAGAGTTTTTATCCCACACATTTTAGGTACTTCAAGAAGAGAGGGAACTTCATATGCCCCAAACTTTCCATTAGAGTGAAATTCATTCACAAATTGCATAAAAGCATATTTTACCACTTTCCAACATTTTTAAAAAAATAAGAGATTAAAACCATCCGGCCCTGGCACTTTACTCTCATCACATTCATTGATAACTTGCAATAACTCCTTCTTAGTAATGGTAATTCAATGGAATCCGCCTCAGCCTTGCTCAAACCAGCTTCAAACTAACCTCTTAACTTAGGCCTCTTAACCCAAGCTTCAAAAAATTGGGCCTTAAAGTGTTTCATAACTACTTCTTTTAAGTCCACTAGTTCTTCAATATTAACATTGTTTACCACTAAAACGCCAAAAAAATTCCTTATTTGTCTATCATTTGCCGACCAAATGGAAACTTTTGGTGTTAGTATCTCTTTTTAATGACCAATTTCAGGCAAGATTTTTGAAGCCACGACCATTTCGCCATTTTGCTCACACTTTGTATGGTTCCAAACAATTCCTTCTTCTTCAGATTTTCATTCACAAATAATTTCATGCTTTCTGAGATTAAATCCAAAGCATTCATTTTAGACTTTGTTTCCTTCAATTTCTGCTCCATTGTACCAAAAACACTAGAGTTCTATTACTTCAATGACTTCTTGACCCAATATAACTTTTTAAAAATTCTGAATCCAGCGTATCCCGAGACTTGGTATTTCCTTCCATTCTCTTCTAACCAAAGGGAGAAAACTAGGATGAAGGATCCAAGCATTCAAGAATTTAAACGGCTTGGGCCCGAGTCCCTTTCACTTCCATTTGTAATATAGGATAATGATCTGACAAGGAACAAGGCAAACCCCACTATCTCAGCTTAAATTTATCAAGCCACTCCTAATGTTATAGAAATTTGTCAATTCTACTCCATTATTACCCTCCTGAAAACTACTCCACTGTAAATTTTATGCCCGTTAAAGGAGAATCAACCACACCTATATTTTTACAAATTCGATGAATTCTCTCATTTCTTTGCTTTTCTTGGTACACCCCTTTCTTTCACCCAGTTTCTATACTTCATCGAAATCACTACTCACACATTGAGGCCTTACCCAACTATCTTTAGATCCTGACAAGCTATCCCATAATACCTTTTCTATCTTCAATTGCATCAGGAGCATACACGTAAAAAATAGAGCAGTTAAAATCAGGGAGAAACATACCTAAAATAAGGATTAAGTCCCTATCACATAACTAAGTTGACATAGAAAATTTTGAAGAGTCCCAAATACAAAGAATGCTCTAAGGGATTTGAAAAAAAAAGGAGAGGAAAGAGGAAGGAAGGAGATGTAATTTCTTACTTATTTTAAAATTAGAGAAAAAAATAAAATGGGATGGAAGGAGAGGGAAGAGTTTCTTAACGCTTAATTATTTTATCAAATTTGCTTTTCCTCTCAAAAGTAGATGGAGACGGAGGGAAATGAAAAAGCTTTTAATGAATTATTTATAATACCGATTCTAACTTTAAAATTATAAAATAAAATAAAAAAAAAGACACTTCTATCTTAAGACATAATAGTAAACAAATATATAATCCTCTCATTTTCTTTATTTCTTTCTATTGTTCGCAAGCAAGATGAGAATATTACATTCTCCTTTCCCTCATTTGTTATCCAAACATGAATGAGAGATTACACTCTCTTTTCTCTCAGTTGTTATCCAAACATGAATAAGGGATTACACTTTCCTTTCCTCTTATCTCTCTCATAATTAATATTATCATTTTCTTTCTTTTCCCTCTTATTTATTCAAGGATAGTGTTATAATAAACACTTTTATGAGATGATTAGAAGAGAAAAAATAAGAGATAAAATGCAAAAAAATTCTAAGAGTACAACAAAAATCAATAACTATACATGGAACGAAGCGTAACATGATTCACATTAAAGTCATGTTGGGGTCCGGGGAGACTTGTATATTGTCTAACTAAAGAGATGACTGTAAATTAAGGAGAATGTGAGTAAAAAATAGTTGAAGTAAGATTTTTGTAAACTGGGTTGAGACGAGTTGAGTGTCTATACTCAATATTTATATATATTGCAAACAAAAACTCATAGTAGCTGTCTGCTTTATTAGTTTTATTTATTATTTTGATTATAGAATACGTTGGTTGTAAGTTTTATGAGTCACAGAATTTATATTACTAACTTTTTTACATATTTGTAGATCTCCATAAATGAAGGGCATTGGATTCCGCAAGCCTTGGACACATTGTCTTACACATCCCTCCAAATGAAGACTTTGTGGAGTTAACATTAACTAAGTGCAACCACCAATGAAAGTATATATATATATATACACACACACACATATATATATATATATACACACACACATTTCCAACACGTGATTTTATATATATGTATATATATATATACACACACACATTTCCAACACGTGATTTCATATATATATATATATATACACACATTTCCAACTTGTGATTGTTTTTTGTTATTGAAGGTACATTAACATATTACTAGTTATATAGGATTTATTAATTATTTATGCTGTTTGTTTATTCTGTCAAGAATGATTCACAAAGATATTGTGGGAAATTTACGTAATTTTGGTAAGGTATAATGGATATTTTTATTTTTTATGATTAAAAATATTTATTCGATAGAATATATATTATATTAATAATTCTTATTACATCTCATGTTATTTCTATTTTATTTCATAAAATGACTATAATACTTTTTGCATACTTAAATATCGTCTTAAAATCTTTTTTTTTTTTTTTTTACAGACTGTGAGCCAATTAAACCAAGTTAGTATAGTTTTAGTAGTATTCTTATTGTTGAGTCCTAGTATTAGTAGGATTTGATATGTTTTATCCTAATAGGACTAAGAGTCTTTATCCTAGTGGGAATAGTATTATTAGTTTGAATAGGATTAGAATTTTTAATTGTATTAGGATTAGATTTTATATAATCCTATATATATATATATATATATATGGGCACTAAGAGCCGGTGTGCGGGTGTGTATTTGCCTCCAAAGTTCTGCCATGCATGTTAAAAAAGCTTGATGCTTTATTAAGTTTTTTTTAATAAAATATATTATTTTGCTTTGTTTCGTTCGGATCTATGAAAAATTTATAGATTCAACAATTGGTATCAGAGCTTGATTTTTTAGTTCGTGAAGATGACTTCACTTATTTGTACAGTTTACAAATTTGATGAGAAATCTCTTTTTCATATTTGGAAGAGTGCGATGACGACTTTTTTTTATTCAAGTGCTTTGACGACGAAGTTCCTGAAGGAAGAGCTTGTAGCATATGCAGATGAATAAAGAAGGCGAGTACACTTCAAAACTTTAAATTGCATTCATCAAGTATTAGATATTTCTGTTCTTAGTAAATTGCCCATGTTTAATGTGCAAAACAAGCATGGGATATTCTTAAAAAAAAATATATGTTGGTGTTAATAAGGTGAAAAATGCTAGATTATAAAAACTACATAGAGATTTTGAGTTGTTACAGATGAAAAAATCATAAACTATTTTTTATTATTTTTCACAGACCGTGGCACCTGTTAATGAGATGAGGACTAATGGTGAACAAATAGCAAACCGTCAAATAGTTGAAAAAATTCTTCGAAACTTGACATTGTGGTTTGAATATAAAGTGACTGCTATTGAAGAGTCTGCTAACTTGAAGTCCGTGACAGTGGATGAATTACATGGTTCATTGATCGTTCATGAACAACGCTTGAATGAGAGATCAAAAAATTCAGTTGAGGAAGCTTTGCAAGCTCAATTAAATTTTAAGAATGAAAAAGGCGAGTCTCAGAATAATGCAAGATTTAATCAACGTTTTCAAGGCTACCAGAATAGAGGGCAGAATCACAATAATAGAGGAGGCAAATGCAATAATGGGCAAAACAGATCTGGTGGAGGAAGAGGCAGAGGCAATCAGTGGCAGAATAACAATCAGTGGCAGAACAATAATTAGTGGCAAAATAATAATTGGCAGCATAGACCAGTTCAAGGAAGAGGGGATGGTAACAATTCTAATCCACAATCTCATAAATCCAATATTCAATATTTTAATTATGGCAAGTTCAAGCATAAAAAGTTTGATTGCAGATCTAGAAGGCCGAATAATAGAGATCATCAAGCTAGCGTTGTTGAAAATTATCCTGATGGTAATAATGAAGTAGAGACCGTGTTGTTGGCTTGTAATGTTGTGGATAATGATAATGGTACTAAGTGATATTTAGATATTGGCTGTAGTAATCACATGTGTGGTAAGAAAAACATGTTTTCTAATTTAAATGAGTCCGTTCGATCAGAGGTAAAGTTTGAAAATAATTCAAAGATACTTGTGATGGTTAAAGGCATAATAGCAATCAATTTGAAGAATGGGTCTCACAAATATATTTCAGATGTGTTTTATGTACTAAGTCTGCACCAAAATTTGTTGAGTATGGGGTAACTTTCAGAGAGACGTTATGATATGCGAATCCACCATGGAGTTTGTACAATCAATGATGATCGTATGTGGCTAATAGCAAAGGTAAACATGACTCCAAATCGTTTATTTCCATTAAGTATTAAATGTGAGAATTTAACTTACTTTAGTTCTATGATTGATGATGATAGTTGGTTATGGCATATGCGTTTTGGGCATGTGAATTTTGACAGTCTTAATTTCCTTGCTAGAAAACATTGGGTTTCTGGTTTACCTGCTATTGATATCTCAAATAAAGTTTGTGAAACTTGTGTTATGGGAAAGAAACATAGAGATGTTTCTCCTACAAGAAATTCATAGAGAGCCAAGAGGCCTTTGGAGTTGATATACTCAAATTTGTGCTCAGTGGAGGTACCTTCTAATGGTGGCAGTAGGTACTTTATTACATTCATTGATGATTTTTGCAGAAAAATATGGGTTTATTTTTTGCAACATAAATCTGATGCTAGTGATACTTTTAAAAACTTCAAGGCCTATGTTGAAAAGTAAAGTGGATTTCAAATTAAAACTTTGAGAACCGATTTTGATGATGTTTTGGAGAAACATGGTATTAGGCATCAATTGACTGCTAGATATACTCTACAGCAAAACAGAGTGGCAGAAAGAAAGAATAGAACTGTTATGGATATGGTTAGATGCATGTTGAAATTTAAAAATTTGCCTAAAGGATTTTAGGTTGAAGTGGTTGCTTGTGTTATTTATGTATTGAATATATGCCCTACTAGAAGTGTTTGTAACAAAACCCCGCAGGAAGCTTAGAGTGAACAGAAGCCTGTTATTAAACACCTAAGGGTGTTTGGATGCATTGCATATGCTCATGTGCCAAATCATCTTAGAAAGAAACTTGATGATAGAGGTGCTACAATCAATTGTCAAATGCCTACAAGTTGTATAATCCAATAATAGAAAAGGTGATTATTAGTCGTGATGTGACTTTTAATGAGTAAGGAGTTTGGGATTGGTCTTAGAATGATCATATACAGCCAACTTTAACTTTTAATAATGCAGATCCGCAGATTAAAATATAAAGTGAGCCTCAGATTAGTGATAGTCCATCTTCAGATGTGTCATCTCTTCATGCAGAGTCCTCTAGGTGTCCTCAACTGCCAACCCCACTTGCCTACTTTCTTACAAGATTATGTTGTTGGTAGTGATAATGAGCCAACTAATGAAGATTTGGTGAATTTTGCTTTATTTGCATATTGTGATCCAGTGACGTTTGAAGAAGTCCTCTCGTGATGATCATTGGATTAAAGCCATGGATGATGAGATCCATGCAATTGAGAAGAATAACACATGGAAACTTACTACTCTTCCTAGTGGTAAGAAACCAATTGGTGTGGAGTGGGTGTACAAAACAAAGTACAAGCCCAATGGTGAGGTAGATCGCTTTAAAGCAAGATTGGTGGTTAAGGGTGTAAAGACCCAAAAATTTTATTAAATAAATATATTTTTTTAAATATGTGTGTATGTATGAAATGTGTATGAATGGTGTATTGTATATGTATATATATATGTGATATTATATGTTATATGTATATACATGTATTTAAATATGTATATATGCCACAAGTGTGGGTGCAAGACAGGATGTGTGTGTGTGTGTACGTGCAAGTGGGTGTGGGCTGCTGTGTGCAGCTGTGTGTGTGGGACCGTTGAGAGTGTGAGTGTGTGTGTGTGTAATATAATATAATATATATATATATATATATATATATATATATATATAAGGAAGACCAAAAATGCAAGCAATGCATTTAATGCAAAGCTTGCATTTCTGCATGAGACAAGAAAGAAAGCAGAAAGAGGAGTGGGAAGAGAGAAGGAAGGGGGAGAACCGAGAGGAAAAATGAGAGATTGGACGTGGGGCAGTCTGGTGTTTTGTGTGTATGTGTATGTGTTCGTTGGGTTAGAAAGGAAGACAGAAAGAAAGAGAGAAAGCAACGTGATGAGATTAAGAAGTCCAAGAAGTTAAGACAGAGAGGAGGAAGAAACCTGCAACAAGAAAAACCCAGAAAAGGTGAGTTGGCTAGTTTCTGTTTTGAAATTTTTAAAGCATGGTGGTTGGTTTTAAATTGTTAGATATTGTTAAGTATGAAATGTAGATTAAGTAGCAAAAAGAATCACTTAAAACGGTCAACAAATGAAAGAGAAAATCTCGGTTGCAGGTTAGGGGAAAAAATCAGATTTTCACGATTTTATGATGTTAAACCTGAAACAAACTATGGGGATTTAACCCCTGAAGGTGTAGAAATATTGTCACGCCCCGAATTCTAGCGAACCCGAGGCACGAGTAACGAGACAAAAGAAAATAAAATAATAAAGGAATAAAAGATAATTAAGGACGATCACATACATTTTACATACTGTTCTGATACATACATAAGGTCTGGTCCATTTATTCACAACATACAAAATAAAATACAGTCTCGAGCTTATGCCCTTACACAATATCAAAAGCGCCCATTGGGCCTAACATAGTCCCTAATCAGATCATCTCCTCGTCTCGTACAGCTGGGACATCATCTGAAATGTTTGCCCCACTAAAGGGGTCAGCTTAACATGCTGGTACAATATAATGCTAATGCAACAAACAAAACTAAGGTCGTGGCATGTGCAAAGTGTACAGTTATTTCTATATGGCATTCAATATCATGATGGCAGCATATAAACAATATACAGTATATGAGCAGTATGCGTGACACACCCATGCAACTCTATACCCACCCATGTCTCATGATACGGCCCTTCCCCGCTGGCATGAGTACCGCCAAATATGTCTCGCTTCACGGTCCGGAATCCGTCAGGCTCGCAAGTACCTAATGGCCGATTTTGGGTTTTTCATCACAGGATCTGCACCCTCATAATGCAAAGCACCAAGTGCTAAACTCCCGCCATGTCCAAGGAATCACACTATGCCAATATGCTCTGATTTCATCATATCCTAATGTAGTCTCAATGATGCATCTCATTCATACATAAGGCATGCTTTTAAGCACATATCTCATAATGTCAAGAGTTCTCAAAACATATAATTCTCACACTACGCTAATACATGCAATATACACATAATCATCATCCACGTCATCATCCAACTTTAGCAAGACAGCAGGAAGCACATAAGCAGGTGAACACTCAAGCAAACATGTGAACAATCAAGGCATCAGAACAAGTATCCCTAATCTCAATTCTATTTCTTACTTAGCACAATATATCGTACCTGATAATCGATCTCAAACAGGGAAAATATACTCGTAGTATAGTGGAATCACTGCAAGAACACCGAAGGTCAGATCACCTTCTCTTTGCCTTTCCGTGTCCCTAAAATCATAACATGAGACTCAGTTCAATTGTCACTTGAATTATACTATTCATCAAATTTTATGTCTGTATCTTATAAGTTTCCATTTTGCTAAATTAAACTCTACTATTGAATCTAGGACGTTGAAGAAAATAAGTTTAGGTTTTCGTAGAACTGAATTCGGACATCTGGATTCAAAAGGCAAAACAGTCATTTTGCACTTTACACGGGTCCTTACATTTCGTGACTTCTTTTCACAAATCGGACTCCACGGTTGAGTCCGGAATGCTCGAGATAATAAAGTTTCACTATTTGTTTACTTAATTTGAAGTTCGTTTGAACTGTGTTTCAATTCAGGGGCATTTTGGTAATTTTAAAGGTTACTACGGGTCTTTTATTTTTTGGGACCCCGTCTCATAAAACGGACCTCACCATTGGCCTCAGAATGGCCGAGATAGTCAAAATACACTAATGACTTGTCCCATTTGGACTCCGAGTTATTTTAGAGTATTTTAAATAATTAAATTAATTAATTAATTAATTAATTTAATTAATATTTATTAACATTTTATTCTGGAGGGTCAAAACACAATTAGTCAAAGTTCTGTGGGTCAAAATCAGATTTCCTAAAGTTCTGGGGTTCAAATTTAGTTTCCAAAAGTTCAGGGTTAAATTCGAAATTTTCAATTCTTCCTATTCTTAATTCGGATAGCCAAACGGGGTTTAGTCCAGAACAGGGATAGGATATCCCTGTTCCTGTTTCAATTTCAATTTCAATTTCTTACAATCGTAGCCAAACACTCCCAATCTCATTTTAATTTAAAACCAGTGACCGACACGTGGCAGGGGCGGGCCAGCCCAAGCCCGACCCGACCCGAACCGAACCCGGATCCGGACCCGAACAGTCCTCATCTCCCCCCATTTTTTCGGTAGGGTTCCGGTGAGTCTTCGGTCACCTTCTCAGGCGACGTCGCCGGAAACTGCAAAAATCAAGCTTTTGAACTTGATTTTTCTTGGTGTTTTCAAAGCCATTTTCAATCCTAAACTAACCCACAATGTTTTTAAAACATTTTAACATAATTTGGGGCCATTTAAACGGAGTGAATCTACCTCATTTCTTTCCTTCTCAGTTTTCTGGCCGACTGTCAAACCTCCATTTTTATGGCTTTTGAATCATTGTTTTCCTCCCATTCTGATCCTAAAGGTTTCCTGTGTTCAAGAGGAACACTTTCTCATGATCTTAGCAAGTTTTTAAACACAAAACCCCTAAAAACCGATTATTGCCCCCAACCTGTAACCCTCATTTTCTCCATCGTCTCTTGGTCATTTTCTTTCATTCTTTTTGCAAAATGAACCTTACAACATGCTCTATAAGACCCTATACATCAAATTAATTATCATGCTTTTAAAAAAGATAAAACAGAAGCACCCACTTACCTAAAATTTCTGTTTTTCTCTTTGGGGGTTGCTTCCTCTCACTTCTATTCCTCTTGGTCACCTCTCTAGCTTCCTCTCCGTTCTTACAGTTCCCTCTCACTTTCTGCTTTTCTTTCCTTCTCTTCCCCCAACCGAGACCACCCATATATCACTCACACCTCCATTTCTCTCTCTCGGTTACTCCCCCTTCACAGCCCCTTTCCTTGACTTATTCCTCTCTGTTCAGCCACTTTGCTTCTCCCCAAATTTCCCTACAAAGCAGCTTTGCATTAAATGCAAAGCTGCCCTACACCTTACACCTATATATATATATATCACTTATCACACATACACACTAGACACACACACTAAATACACACACTCTCCAGGTCTGTCACACACACACTGCACTGTTATATATATATGTTCACATATACATACCCACATACATATGCACTTGCATTGTCCCACACATACACACATACACATAATTGTTTCACACACACATACATGCTACACATACATACCTCCATACATTTTATAATAAAATTACACATTTTACTCACAATAATAATAATTCCAATAATAAAATAAATAACCACGAAAATTTATATAAAAAAAAAATTTTCGGGTTATTACAAATATATAGGAAGAAAAACTAGACTAAAACAGTGAAGGAATGGTCTCGAAATTGAAAGGAAAGGGTTGGCCAAAAAGTTGATCGGAGGGGTTTGACTCCCTATTCATGAAGATTGGAAGGTGGTTAAGAGGAAATAGGGTTAAGGTCGAGATCCTTGAGGGAAGAAGAAGAAAATGGCACTGAAAAAAGGGAAAAATCTGATCGGAACAGTGTTGCCGGCGCTGGAGAAGACGCCGGAAACCTACCGAAAAGTCGGGGAAGAAGAGGACTATTCAGGGTCTTGGGTTCAGGTTCGGATCGGTTCGGGTCGGTTCGGTTTTAGATCAGTTCGGGTCGGGTTAGACTCACCCCACCCACACGTGTCAGACGCATGTTATAAATTTAAAATAGAATTGGGGGTGTTTGGCTATAGGTTTAGTAAATTGAAATTAAAGATAGGGATATCCTATCCTTGTTTTGGGACTTAACCACTGTTTGGGCTATTCGGATTAAGAATAGGAAAATCAGGAATTCTGATTTTACCCCACAACTTTGAGAAATTCTAATTTGACCCCAGAACTTTTAAATAATTATAGTTTAACCCCCCTGAATAAAATATTAATTAATTAATTAAAAATAAGAAAAAAATTACAAAAATGCCACTAAGTCAAAAAACAGTCAAACGAACTCCGATTAAAGTAAACAAATAGTGAATTTTTATTATTTTGAGCATTCCAAACTCAACCGTGGGGTCCGATTTAGCGAAAAGAGGTCTCAAGGTATAAGAACACGTAAAAGTGCAAAATAACTGTTTTGCCCTTTTTAGTACAAAAGTCCAAATTTAATTCGGCGAAAGCTTAAACCGTCTTTGGTCGGCATTCTGAACTCAATGGTAGAGTCTATTTTAGAAAAATAGGAACTCATGAAATAAAGACATAAAATTTGATGAATAGCATAATTCAATTGACAATGGACTTGAGTTACATTTCATGATTTTAGGGAACACTGAAAGGCAAGGAGAAGGCGGTCTGACCTTCTACATTATCACTGTTAGTTCAACTACATAGCGAGCATGACTTCTTAAGGTTGAGAGAAACCCATCAGGTATGATATTTTGCTAAGTAAGAAATAGGATTAAATTGAGGAGTAATTGCCATGTTGACTTAATGATTCACATATTTGTTTGATTGATTATATGCTTATGTGTCTCTTGTTATCTTTTTGAAAGTTTGGTTAAAAGATAGATGTGGGTCATGACTACATGTATATTCCATGTGTTGACACAGTGTGTGATTTATGTTTTTAGAGAATTGTCAAGATGGTGAATGTGTAAATCAAGCATGTGATTAAATTGATTATTCATGATATGCAGACTTGTGGAAGGAGCTTTGAGATTTAATGTCATTGTTGCTTTAAGTAGAATATGCATTACTTAAAGCATACTTCATGTGTTGATAAATTTTTTTGTTGAGATTGCATTATTGCATGGTGGAATCAAGGCATATTGGCATAATGTGATTCCTTGAAAGCATGGTGTGGGTTGAGCACATGGTGCTATGCATTATGAGGGTGTAGATCCTGTGGTGAAAAACTCAAAATCGGCCATTGGTACTCATGCTAGCGGGGACGGACCTATAAAATGAGACATACAGGTGGTACTCATGCCAACGGGGAAGGACCGTAAAGTGAGACATGGGTGTGGCATGGAGTTGCATGGGTGCATCACGCATATTGTTCATGTACTGCATTGACTGATATTGGATGACATGTAGATATAAGTGTACATTTGCACATGCCATGCCTTAATTTTGTTTCTTGCATTAGTATTATATTATACCAGCAGTTGAGCTGATCCATTCGTGGGATATCATATTACAGATGACGCCCCTATTACTTGTGATTTGATGAGGTCTTAACCAAAGAAAGGGAAAGAAACCTATAAGTGTATTTGACCCTTAGGGGCATATTTTGAGATGTAAGGGCGTAAGCCCATAATGACATAAAAAATTTGTTTTCTTGACTGTACTTTACATTTTATGTGTTGATAAGGATAAATGCCTATCTGGTTAAATCCTTTAAATTGTAATTTATTTACCTTTCTTGTTTTATATCACTCACCCCAGGTTCGTGGAAATTCAGGACGTGACAACATGGTATCAGAGCATAGGTTCGAATATCTAGAGACTGTGGGGTGTTGTTGAACACCATGAGACCCTAGAGGAAAGAGTGAGACTTAGTGTGAAACGTCGGTAGTATGCTGATAGGATCTTATATGTTATGTGATTATATACACTTGAGGCATGACTTGTTGTGATTATGTGTTAAATGATGCTATATTAAGATGCATGATGTGTGAAAATTTGTTAAGTATATATACTATGACATGCTATGCGTACTACCTGTTAAGTGTAAGTTGTGGATAAGAACGAGACTGAGATTCTTTTAAATTCTTATGTCCAGATGTGAAAAGGGGTATTAAATTTTTCTTTCTTGGACTTGTAGACTCATGTCACTAAGATGAGCTCCTACAAGAGCCTGGACCACCTAGGCGGGGTAGGCCTAGGGCTGCTGCCCCACCCCAACGTGGCAGGCCCAGAGCTGCTGCTCCCCTCTTGACATAACAGAGGAGACTGTTGCCCCAGCTGATGCACCAGCTCACAGTACAACTGAGGAGGCTATTGCTCCTACTCCTACTCCTATTCCTGCACCTGCTCCTGCTCCAGCCCTGGTAGAGGAGGTAAAGTAGACTGTTGGCGCCAGAGACATGGCGGCCCTTCTATAAGAGTGTCTTTGTGCTATAGAGGAAGCGAGACCTGCTGGTGGGGAGACACGGGATACCTTCGTGATGAAGGTGTTCTAGAGGATAAGGCCTCCCACATTTGCCGAATAGCCTGATCCGTTGGTTGCAGAGGAGTGGCTGAGACAGATCACCAGGATTCTGGATTCACTAAGGGATAATCGAGCCACACCTACGAATTAGGTGTGCTACTTTCCAGTTTACAGACTTGGCTAGCCAGTGGTGGCAATTGGTTGCCGACAGGATCAACAGGTTTGGTGAGGGATGGGACGCCTTTATGGCCATGTTCAATGACCATTATTTCCTAGAGACTGCCAGGGTTGGATTTAGGGAGGAGTTTGCGGCGCTTCTCCAAAGGGATATGATAGTGACCTAGTACGAGTCTTGTTTCACTGCATTGAGGAGGTTTGACCCACATATCATTAAAGATGAGCAGTTGAGGATCTTTTATTTTGTCAAGGGGTTGAAGACCTCTATCAGAGAGAGGTTGGCAGGCCACATCATGGAGACCTATGAGGAGGCAGTGATCAGGGCTACCAGGGTTGAAAGAGAGTTGACCGATCTTAGAGGGATTAGAGAGTCCCGTGCCTAGAGCAAGACACACCCAGCACGGACCCATATGCCCACCCTGACTTTTACTGAGGGGAGACCATCAAAGAGGTCCCGAGCCCTTGCTTCTTCTATACTGACACTATCGGGGCCTATTCAATTCTCAACCCTCCGACCTGTTGTACCCATTTCTTCCCAGGGAGGAGTATCCTAGAGGTCCTTTTTATGTTACCTGTATGGACAACCTAGCCACAAGAGGTTGCTTGCCCCTTGAGGGACCCTAGTTTGGGACAAGGACCCAGTCTAGCTAGAGGTCGTTTCCACCACCGGTACAGAGTCAGACCTGGAGAGCTCCACAGCTTTGCTACACCTGCCACCAGACTGGCCATGTTAGGGCCAACTGTCCTCAAGCGGCAAACCTCACAGAGGCCACAGTACTATCAGACTACCCAAGTGCCTCTGTCACAACCTCAAGCTAGGTCACAAACCTCCAGTGCCATACTACCCCCCCGCACCCTCCGCACTGAGTGTTAGAGGCCCCCGAACCGAAGGGAGGAGGACAGCAGGGACAGAGAGGGGGAGGTAGGCAGGGTCAAACTACCCAGGGCCGTGTGTACACAGTAGCCACACCAGAGGCATCTACTTCTGGACCTTCGGTAGTTCGAGGTACATTCCTTGTGTTCAGTTCATGGGCCAGTGTATTGATAGACTCAGGTGCATCGTATTTATTCATATCTACTATGTTTGCCATGTCATTGGGGTTGGATGTAGATCGGTTGGATCCACCATTACATGTTGACACACTAGTTAGGGGTAATGTGATATTGATGAGGATATGTAAAGATTGCTCACTAGAGATAGTTGATCGCACCCTTTACTTTGATTTCATTTTGCTTGACATGACTGGCTGTGATGTTATTTTGGGGATGGATTGGTTGTTTACCTACCGGGCGAGTATAAACTACTATAGAGGGAGAGTGACAATATGTACTCTTGGGGGAGATAACTTTCATTTCACAGGAGTTGGGGAGGCCATAGTTACATGTTGGCTAGCTTGGTTGCAGGCGATAGTGGGACTACAGAGAGTGTGTTGCCACCAGTAGTGGATGAGTTTCCTGATGTCTTCCCGGATGACTTGACTAGTCTACCACTGAGGTGGGAGATAGAGTTCACGATAGAACTTATCCCCAGCATTATACCCATTTCTATCCCACCTTACCGCATGGCTCCAACTGAGTTGAGAGAGCTGAAGGAGCAGCTGACTGACTTACAGGGTAAGGGGTTTATCCGTCTTAGTACTTCTCCGTGGGGTGCCTCGGCATTATTTACGAAGAAGAAGGATGGGACATTGCGTCTGTGTGTGGACTATAGGAGGCTGAACCGGGTTACTATCAAGAACAAGTACCCGTTACCGAGGATAGATGACTTGTTTGATCAGTTTAGGGGTTCGAAATGCTTCTCGAAGATTGATCTTCGGTCTGGGTATCATCAGTTAAAAGTACGGAAGGAGGATTTAGTGAAGACAGCCTTCCGCACCCTATTATGGCCATTATGAGTTTGTGGTTATGCCATTCGGTGTGACGAATGCCCCGACGGCATTCATGGACTTAATGCATCGCATCTTTAGTTCTTATAGTGATCAGTTTGTTGTGGTGTTTGTTGATGATATTTTGATTTACTCACCCTCTGAGGATGAGCATGCTTTTCATCTACGGACTGTGTTACAAATGTTGAGGGAGCACCATCTATTTGTTAAGTTCTCGAAGTGTGAGTTTTGGCTTCAGGAGGTATAGTTTTTGGGCCATGTTATGTCAGGGAGTGGAGTATCCGTGGATCCTTCTAAGATTGACTCTGTTATGACTTGGGAGAGGCCGAAGAACGTGTTTGAGGTTCAGAGTTTCTTGGGATTGGCAGGATACTACAGTCTGTTTGTAGAGGGGTTTTCTTCATCTTGCCACGCTGATGACTCGTCTGACGCGCAAGGGCATTAGATTTGAATGGACAGATGACTATGAGTAGTCGTTTCAGGAGCTGAAGAGGAGACTGACTTCAGCGCCCATCTTGATTATACTTGAGGGAGGTATGGGCTATACCGTTTATTGTGATGCTTCACGAGAGGGATTGGGCTGTGTGTTGATGTAGGAGGGTAGAGTGGTAGCCTATGGTTCTCGTCAGTTGAAGAGCCATGAGAAGAACTACCCCACACATGATTTAGAGTTAGCTGCCGTCATCTTTGCACTTAAGAGTTAGTGACACTACTTATATGGGGTGAGGTTCAAGGTGTTCTTAGATCACAAGAGCCTTAGATACATTTTCACGCAGAAGAACTTGAACCTTTGATAGAGGAGATGGATGAAGTATATGGAGGACTATGACTTTGACCTTCAGTACCATCCTGGGAAGGCCAATGTCGTAGCAGATGCACTTAGTAGGAGGCCGAGGAGCACTGTAGCTAGCATTGCTATTAGAGAGTGGGAGACGATTGGAGACATTGGAGAGTTTGAGTTAGAGCTTGTCGAGTCTGAAGGACATGCCACACTGTTCAGTATGTATGCACAGCCTTCATTGTTGAGCAGAATTATTGAGACACTGTTACAAGACACAGAGGCAGAGCAGATTAGAGCACGAGTTGCTAGTCCTAAGGGATTTGAGGGGTGGACAGTTCATTCTGACCTTAGCTTAAGATATATAGGTAAAGTCTTTGTTCCAAAGTCTCTTAGGGCTGATGTCCTTAGAGATTTCCATCATTCACACTTAGCAATGCACCTAGGGGGCACTAAGATGTATCATGATTTACGCCGCCAGTATTGGTGGACGAGGATGAAGGCAGATATGGTGCAATTTGTGTCTAGATGTCTCACGTGCCAACAGGTAAACACTGAGCACCAGAGACCTGGAGGTTTGTGGCAGCCATTACCCATGGCCGAGTGGAGGTGGGAACACGTTACCATGGATTTTGTGATGGGTCTTCCGAAGTCACCTAGGGGTCACGATGCAGTTTGGGTTATTGTGGATAGGTTGATGAAGTCCGCCCATTTCTTGCTGATTAGAGCGACCAATTCATCGGATGTCCTCAGTAGGTTGTATATCTGAGAGATAGTACGACTACATGGGATCCCCGTGTCTATTGTTTCAGACAGAGACCCACGTTTCACTGCAAGGTTTTGGCAGAGTCTTTAGACAGCCTTAGGGACTCAACTATTGTTTAGTACTACCTTTTACCCTCAGATTGACGGTCAGTCAGAGCGTACCATTTAGATCCTAGAGGACATGCTTAGGGCCTATGTTATGGACTTTAGGGGTAGCTGGGAGGATCACCTCACTTTGGTAGAGTTTACTTACAATAACAACAACTATCAGTCCAGTATTGAGATAGCACCATTCGAGGCGTTGTATGGTAGGCCGTGTCATTCACTGGTGTGTTAGACTGAGGTGGGAGAGACAGCTGTTTTGGGACCCGACTTAGTCCGTGAGACCGTGGAGAAGATACAGGTGATCCGACAGCGTCTGTTGACAGCACAGAGCTGCCAGAAGAGTTATGCGGACAGGAGGCGACGACTTCTGTCATTTAAGGTTGAGGGACACGTGTTCCTCAAGGTAGCCCCATGGCGAGGATTGAGGAGATTTGGGCATAGTGGGAAGCTGTCGCCACGGTTTAATAGGTCCATTTGAGATCCTTAGGAAGGTTGGTGAGGTGGCCTATAAGCTAGCATTACCGCCACAACTATCTGGGGTTCACGATGTTTTCCATGTGTCGATGTTAAGGAAGTACGAGCCCGACCCTTCACATGTGCTAGATTGGGTAGATCTTTAGTTAGGAGGGCGACGCTTCGTATGATCAGAGACTCGTAGAGATATTGGACTCGAGGGACCAGGTTTTGCGATGCAGGACCATCTCTTTAGTCAAGGTTCGTTGGAACCATCATCGGGTCGAAGAGGCTACTTGGGAACGTGAAGCTGAGGTCCGTGCTAGATATTCCGAGTTGTTTGTTCATTGATGTATATTTTTAAATTTTAGGACGAAATTTCTTTAAGGGGGGGAAGGATGTAAAGACCTAAAATTTTTTTTAAATAAATATATTTTTTTAAATATGTGTGTATGTATGAAATGTGTATGAATGGTGTATTGTATATGTGTATATATATATGTATATGTGATATTATATATTATATGTATATACATGTATTTAAATATTTAAATATGTATATATGCCACAAGTGTGGGTTCAAGACAGGCTATGTGTGTGTGTGCAAGTGGGTATGGGTTACTGTGTGCGGCTGTGTGTGTGGGATGGTTGAGAGTGTGAGTGTGTGTGTGTGTAATATAATATATATATATATATATATATATATATATATATATATATATAAGGAAGACCAAAAATGCAAGCAATGCATTTAATGCAAAGCTGCATTTCTGTATGAGACAAGAAAAAAAGCAGAAAGAGGAGTGGGAAGAGAGAGAAATGGGGAGAACCGAAAGGAAAAATGAGAGATTGGGCGTGGGGCAGTCGGGTGTTTGGTGTGTATATGTGTATATGTGTATGTGTTCGTTGGGTTAGAAAGGAAGATAGAAAGAGAGAGAGAGAGAGAGAGAGAGAGAGAGAGAGAGAGAGAGAAAGCAACGTGAGGAGACTGAGAAATCCAAGAAGTTGAGATAGAGAGGAGGAAGAAACCTGCAACAAGAAAAACCCAGAAAAGAGGTGAGTTGGCTAGTTTCTGTTTTGAAATTTTTAAAGCATGATGGTTGGTTTTAAATTGTTAGATCTTGTTAAGCATGAAATGTAGATTAAGTAGCAAAAAGAATCACTTAAAATGGTCAAGAAATGAAAGAGAAAATATCGGTTGTAGGTTAGGGGAAGAAAATCGGATTTCCATGATTTTATGTGTTAAACTTGAAACAAACTGTGGGGATTTAACCCCTCAACGTGCAGAAATATATAGGAAGAAAAACTAGACTAAAACAATGAAGGAATGGTCTCAAAATTGAAAGGAAAGGGTTGGCCGGAAAGTTGACTGTAGGGGTTGGACTTCCTATTCGTGAAGATTGGAAGGTGGTTAAGGGGCAATAGGGTTAGGGTTAAGATCCTTGAGGGAAGAGGAAGAAAATGGCATTGTAAAAGGGGGCAATTCTGATCAGAACAGTGTCATCGGTGCTGGAAAAGATGTCAGCACCCTACCGGAAAGTCAGGGAAGAAGGGGATTGTTTAGGGTCTTGGGCACGGGTCGGTTCGGGTTCAGATCAGTTCGAGTCGGGTTAGACCCGCCCCACCCACACGTGTCAGATGCATGTTATAAATTTAAAATGGAATTAGGGGTGTTTGGCTATAGATTTAGTAAATTGAAATTGAAATTGAAATTAAAGATAGGGATATCCTATCCTTATTTTGGGACTTAGCCATTGTTTGGCTATTCGGATTAAGAATAGGAAAATCAGGAATTCTGATTTTACCCCATAACTTTGAGAAATTCTAATTTGACCCCAGAACTTTTACATAATTATAGTTTAACCCCCCTGAATAAAATATTAATTTAATTAATTAATTAAAAATAAGAGAAAAATTATAAAAATGCCACTGAGTCAAAAAACAGTCAAACGAACTCCAATTAAAGTAAACAAATAGTGAATTTTTATTATTTCAAGAATTCTAGACTCAATCGTGGGGTCTGATTTGAGAAAAGAGGTCTCAAGGTATAAGAACACGTAAAAGTGCAAAATGACTGTTTTACCATTTTTAGTACAGAAGTCCAAATTTAATTCCGCGAAAGCCTAAACCAACTTTGGTCGACGTTCTGGACTCAATGGTAGAGTCTATTTTAGCAAAATAGGAACTCATGAAATAAAGACATAAAATTTGATGAATAGCATAATTCAAGTGACAATGGACTGAGTTACATTTCGTGATTTTAGGGGAACTAAAAGGTAAGGAGAAGGCGGTCTGACCTTCTACATTATCACTATTAGTTCAACTACACAGCGAGCACTACTTCTTAGGGTTGAGACAAACCCATCAGGTATGATATTTTGCTAAGTAAGAAATAGGATTAAGTTTAGGAGTAATTGCCTTGTTGACTTAATGATTCACATATTTATTTGATTGTTTATATGCTTATGTGTCTCTTGTTATCTTTCTGAAAGTTTGGTTAAGTGATAGATGTGGGTCATGACTACATGTATATTGCATGTGTTGATATAGTGTGTGATTTATGTTTTTAGAGAATTTTCAAGATGGTGAATGTGTAAATCAAGCATGTGATTAAATTGATTATTCATGATATACAGACTTGTGGAAGGAGCTTTGAGATTTAATGCCATTGTTGCTTTAAGTAGAATATGCATTACTTAAAGCATGCTTCATGTGTTGATAAATTGTTTCGTTGAGATTGCATTATTGCATGGTGGAATCAAGGCATATTGGCATAGTGTGATTCCTTGAAAGCATGGTATGGGTTGAGTAAGTGGTGCTATACATTATGGGGGTGTGGATCCTATGGTGAAAAATCCAAAATCGGCCATTGGTACTCATACTAGTGGGGATGGACTGTAAAATGAGACATACAGGTCGTACTCATGCCAACGGAGATGGACCGTAAAGTGAGACATACAGGTGGTACTCATGCGAACGGGAAAGGACCGTAAAGTGAGACATAAGTGTGGCATGAAGTTGCATGGGTGCGTCACGCATATTATTCATGTACTGCATTGATGATATTGGATGACATGTAGATATAAAAGTACACTTGCACATGCCATGCCTTAATTTTGTTTCTTGCATTAGCATTGTTTTATACTAGCAGTTGAGTTGACCAATTCGTGGGATATCATATTACAGATGACGCCCCTGTTACTTGAGATTTGATGAGGTCTTAACCAAAGAAAGGGAAAGGAACCTATAAGTGTATTTGACCCTTAAGGGCATATTTTGAGTTGTAAGGGTGTAAGCCCATAATGATATGAACAATTTATTTTCTTGACTGTACTCTACATTTTATGTGTTGATGAAGATGGATGTCTATCGGGTTAAATCCTTTAAATTGTCATTTATTTACCTTTCTTGTTTTATATCACTCACCCCGGCTTCATGGAAATTTGGGGCGTGACCAAGGGTGACAAACAAAAGCCAGGTATTGATTATTTTGAGGTGTTTGCTCATGTTGCTAGACTTGATACAGTTCATATGTTTGTTTATCTTGCTGCTCAAAATAATTGGACAATTTTTCAAATGGATGTTAAATCTGCGTTCTTGAATGGTGTACTTCAAGAAGAAGTTTATGTTGAGCAACTTGTCGGCTACGTGATAAAAGGGCATGAAAAAAAAGTCTTTAGATTGAATAAGGCCTTGTATGGATTGAAGCAAGTGCCTAGAGCGTGGTATACATGCATTGACACTTATTTTATTGAGCATGGTTTTCAGAGATATCCTTATGAGCATACTTTATATGTCAAGTCTAATTCACATGGTGATATTCTTATTATGTCTTTATATGTTGACGATTTGATATTTACTAGCAATAATCCAAAGTTGATTTCAGAATTTAGGGAGGCTATGATAGCTCACTTTGATATGACAGATATAGGACTAATGTCTTATTTTCTTGGCATTGAAGTTGTTCAAACACATGGTGGAATTTTTATTTCATAGAAAAGTATGCTAGTGATATTTTGAAAAGGTTTAGGATGGACAAGTCCAATCCAATTTTGACTTCAGTTGAGGAGAGGTTGAAGTTGGTGAAAGATGGTACAGGTGATCTTGTGAATCCAACCTACTTTAAAAGGTTGGTAGGAAGCTTGAGATATTTGACTTCTACTAGGCTAGATGTTGTGTTTGGTGTTGGGTTGATTAGCAGATTTATGGAGACTCCACATAAATCTCACTTGCACCTACTAAACGAATTTTGTGATACATTTGAGGTACGCAAAGTGATAGTATTTTTTACTCATCCTCTAACAATTTGGAACTTGTTGGATATACAGATAGTGATTGGGCAGGTGATACTGAGATGCGAAAGAGTACTTCAGGATATGTCTTTCATCTTGGTTCTGGTGTATTTTCTTGGTCTTTTAAAAAGCAGCAAATTATTGCTCTTTCAATAGCAGAGGCAGAGTACATTGCAGTAGGGAATACTGCTACTCAAGCAGTTTGGTTATGGTGGATGCTTGGTATTCTACAAGACAAGCAGGATGGTCCTACAACAATATTTTATGATAACAAGTCAGCCATTACATTGATGAAGAATCCAGTTTTTCATGGAAAAAGCAAGCACATTGATATCAAGTTTCAGTTCATTCATGACTTAGTGAATGACAAGGAAATCCAGCTTGAATTATGTCCTTTTGAAGAACAAGTTGTAAATATTTTTACAAAACTGCTCAAAACAAATTCTTTTTTGAAGTTAAAGAGATTGCTTTGTTTCGTTCGGATCTATGAAAAACTTATAGATTCAACACAAACAAGGAAAGCAAAACTCATGCAGCTAAAAAATAGTTGGTCATGAGCTATTTGCAACCCCAAACAAGAATGGGAATTGGGCATCAAGGCCATCAACAAAAGGAAACTCTTATCGTACTTTAATACATCGATGGGAAATCTACAGGAAAACAAAATGTTTAAATTTGTTTTGTATGCATGAAACACATGGTCTGCTAACCAAGCCATTATTACATTTAATTAAATTGATTTCTATTATATCTTAATATTATATAAAAGAAAATTAATATTTTAAGGAATCTCACGTGACATGAATATTTGGGGGAGGGGTGGTGAGACTGCTGTGGAATTTTTCATATAAATGAATATTTTAACATAATTTAATTATTCTTTAAACAATTTAACAATAATAAAACATACCTATAGAGTTTAATGAGAGACACATTAAACACTGTCCTAAAGTTATAATGTTTTTCTATTAAGACCGATTCTATTATTAGACCAACAAAACAGTCACTTTAGGCCCTACCTATAATATTATCCCATAGTTTGTGTCTATATTATAATTTAAAGTAAAATTCTAACTTCACAAAATAAGTCCCATAAGGACTTAAGGTGTGAATGAAATAGGAATGGTCATTCCTTTTTACATCCCATTCCTTTGTTTGTTAAAAACTAACAATTCTACTTCATTAATAATATTAGATAAATGTATATATATATATATATGTGTGTGTGTGTGTGTATATGTATATGTATATATATATGGGTGTGTGTGTGTGTATGTGTGTATTTATCATAATTATATGTATATATAGATTAAAATATCGTATGTATGTATTATATACTTACATCATATTTATATTTATTTATTTGTATATACTTATATATATATATATATGTATTTAAGTATATTTATATACACACATTCATACATAAATATAAATAAATCAATACATAAATATATAATTATATATATGTAATTATTTATGTATATATAATTATTTGTAGTTGTTTATTTACTTATATATATATACGTATGTAGGTATACACGTACATATATTTATATATATTGTGTTTATTTATATATTTTTACATATGTGTATTAAGTATATATGTACATACATATATTTATTTTTTTTATATACATATTTATATATATACACGTATTAATATATACATATTAATTTGTGTGTGTGTATATATATATATATATATTAATTTATATCTATATCTATATATATATATATTCATCTATCAATTGATGTCGTCAATTTTGGATTGCCTTAGTAGTCTTTTTCTTCGTGTTTTTGAAAAATACTAGTTAGAAAGTCATCAGGTAAGCTCCGGTAATAATCGTTCCAATGATTAAGTGAGAAGAATGAAATAAATACAATATATTAAAAGAGGGTTTTACCATGGATTTTCGGGCATATGTTTGGGTCTTATTTATAGGTTACGCTTCCCCTAGTTACAGTAGGATTTGGACTCTTTGGAATTGGGATATATCCATAAGTGGGGGTTTCCAATTAGGAATGTATTTCCTTACGCCTCATTTGGTACACTTTCAATATCTTATGACGTCAGTATAGAGGACCATAGCTGTTTGGTCACGACCTTACTGTCTCTGGTGCCTTCAGACTTGTAAGGACACGTGTTAAATAATAGGTTAGTGCTCGAATATGGCATATCAGCTTGACAGGTTTTGGAGAATAGCCGAACCCCATATTAGGGTTGGCTGTGTATTTATATATAAGCAAGGTAATATGAAAATACAATAGTGCCCTCAAGGCTTACATGATATCCCATATACGTATCCTATTACACCCCCTCAAGTTGTTGGGTAGGGTTCCACAACAACTTGTGTCGAAAAACTGAAAAAGCAGAAGTGGGAAGACCCTTGGTAAAGAAATCTACAAGTTGATTTGAAGAGCGAATAAATAGTACTTTAAGAAAGCCACGACTCACCAAATCACGTATGAAATGATAGGATATCTCAATGTGCTTGGTGCGAGCATGAAAAATAGGATTGGCAGCTAGTTGAGTCACACCTAAGTTATCACAATAAAGAAAGGTAGGAGAGGTGCTAGGAAATCCAATGTCACGTAGAAGATATGTAATCCACAACAAATCAGAAGCAGCAAAAGAGAGAGAGCCTTGTATTCAACCTCTGTACTAGATTGAGCCATAGTCACTTGTTTCTTTGTACTCTAAGAAATAGGATTAGAGCCAAGAAAAACACAATGACCCATAGTAGAGCGACGAGTATCAAGACAACCAGCCCAGTCAGCATCAACAAAGCAAGAGAGACTAGGAAAAGAAGATGTGAGAAACCGAATACCATAACCAAAAGTACCCTTCAGATATCGGAGGATACGCTTGACAGCTTGAAAATAAGCATCGCGAGGGCATGCATGAATTGACAAACTTGTTAGACTGCATATGTGATGTCAGGACGTGTAAAGGTAAGATATTGTAGAGCACCAACAATACGCCAATACTCGGTGGGATCGGGTAGAAGTGCACCATCATGAAGAGACAACTTTTGCCCGAAAGTAACAGGAGTGGAAGTTGGCTTGCAAGATAACATGTCCAAGCAATTAAGTAGAAAAATACGATATTTAGATTGTGTTAAGTGCATATGCGAAGAGGTGCGATGAGCCTTGATGCCAAGAAAATAGTGAAGATCACCAAGATCTTTTATAGAGAACTGAAAAGACAAGCGATCAGCAACAGGTTGAAAAATAGCAGGAGAGGAGCCAATCAGTATAATGTCATCAACATAGAGCAATAAAATAACTATCCAAGATGAAGAGTGAAGAACAAACATAGAGGAGTCAGCTTGACTACACCGAAAACCAATAGTAAGGAGTGCAGAGCTAAAGCTTTGAAACCAGGCCCGTGGTGCTTGACGAAGGCCATAAATAGCACGATGCAACTTGCAAACATGTGTGGGACGAGAGGAATCAATGAAACTAGGAGGCTGGGACATATGAGATGACCATGCAAGAAGGCACTCTTAACATCCAACTGTTTAATGGTCCAGCTTCGAGAAACAGCGATAGATAGCACAGTACGTATGGTAGTAGCCTTTACAACAGGGCTAAAACTATCATCAAAATCAACACCTTCTTGTTGAGTAAATCCCTTGGCAACGAGTCGCGCCTTAAAGCGCTCAATTCAGCCATCAACACGCTCTTTTACTTTGTAAACCCAACAACAACCAACAATATTCATCGAAGAATCATGGGGCACAAGGGACCAAGTACCATTATGGAGAAGAGCACGATACTCATCCTCCATTGCAGAAATCCAACGATGATCTTTTGAAGCTTCCTTAAAAGAAGTGGGTTCCTTGGGGCTTGTAGCACATAAAAGAGCAAAGAATGATAGTGCAAGAGAATGCTTGCTAAAGAAAAGAGTACGAGGCCGGCATGTTCCATCACGACCTCGAGTCACCATTGGATGGAGTGAGCCTAAAGGAGGTGGAGGACTAATAGGTACAGCAATTGTAGAAGGATCAACCATAGGATGATTAGGTGGTATTGAAGCAACATCAACCATAGGAAGCTCAGCAGCAGAAGAGCTTGTAGTGGTGTAAGGTTCCTGATCACCATATAACACAAAAGGGGAAATAGGTGTTGGAGCTCCAAGGTCAGGAATAGCTATCGTCGGTGATGACTGAGGAGGAATGGGTGAACCATGGATCAATATAGGAGGTACAACAAGTGGCAATGAGACTGTAGAAGTAGTACTAGGAGTGGGGAGAATGCTAGAAGACCTAGAGTCAGGATGATCTACAAAAGGAAACATATTCTCATCAAACACAACATGATGAGAAACAAATACTTGACCTGTGTTAGGATCTAGACAACGATAACTCTTGTGAATTGAACTGTAACCAATAACAACACACCGTCAAGACTTAGGGGAAAGTTTGTCCTTTCGATAAGCCCCCAAAAAGGGATAATAAGCATAACCAAATACTCGCAAAGTGTCATAGTGCGGCAAGGAACCAAATAATAACTCATGGGGGGAACGATGTCCAAGCACGGGAGTAGGTAGCTGGTTAATGAGATAAAATGTAGTAGAAAAAGCCTCAAGCCATAAAGAACGAGGCAAATAAGCTTGATATAACAAGGCAAGGCCCATTTCTTCAATATGTCGGTGTTTTCGCTCTGCCCGGCCATTCTGTTCAGATGTGTGAGGACATGAAACACAAAAAGAAATACCATGGTCATGTAAAAATGAGCGAAAAGGCCCCTTAACAAGTTCTTTAGCTCCATCACATTGAAACCATTTAATCTAATGCCTAAATTGAGTTTCCCCTATATTTTTAAAAATTTTGAAGCATTCAATACTGTCGGATCTACGTTTCATGGGATAAATCCAAGCAAAACGACTAAAATCATCAACAAATAATATGTAATAACGAAATCCAGTAACTGAAGCAGTAGGCGAAGGCCCCCAAATATCACAATATACCAATTCAAAAATAGTAGAACAATTTCTAGTAGATAAAATAAATGGCAAACGTTTACTTTTTCCAATTTGACAAGCATCACGTATAGAATGAGTCAAAGATGAATCAAGAAAAGGAATAAGCTTATTAGATTTGAGCTGAGAAGTGATCTTATGAGCTGGATGACCAAGTCGCCTATGCCAAATTATTCCTGAAGCTGGAGAAGACGAATAGCCACCAAACTGAGCTGCCGCATGTTTTTTATTTATACCAACCGTTTCTTTGTTGAGTCTGTTCCTACTAGTCAACTCAAGTACGCCCTGTGCTGGAATAGAATATAAATTGTCTTTAACTGGACCTTCCAAGAGTGTCTTCCCCATGCGAATATCCTTAATAGCAAAGCCCCACGGAAAACAGAGAAACACACAATGATTATCTTTAATGGGTTTGGCAATAGACAGGAAATTTTCCTTTATTTCTGAAACATATAAAATATCATTTAAATCTAAAGATTGCATGCCCGTGCATAGAGATGATTTAGTAACATGAGAAATGAGCAAAGAATTACCATTGCCAACATAGACTCCATCATTGCCTGTTAAGGTGAGGATTGACGGAGAAGAGCCGGATTAGATGTCATATGGCTGGTTGCACCAGAATCGGCAAGCCAGTGAGGCTCAATGTGATCAATAACTAAGTCAGACGAAGCATTTGATGATAAATGCAGTCCAGCAAAACTCTATGCAAGTGTGGAGCAATCGTCTAAAGTACGATTATCCCGAGCATAACGAAAACGACAGTGATCTGCGGTATAGCCAGGCTTTTTAAAAATTTGACAGTGAGGTTGGTTAGGGCGTGAAGAAGCTTGATTACGGGGACAATGATTTCTAGGATCACGGGGAAAATGATTGCCATAGCCATAACGAGGGTAAGAAGGTTGGTTGTCACGACAATGATCACGACGGGAGTCACGGCGTGAACCTTGGTGATTATCACGTCTTTAATCATTGCTTTGGTGATTACCATTGTTGGATTGACGGGCTGCTAGAGCAGATTCAAATAATTGTGCACCGGCAGGGGCAATGGGCGTGGATGACTGAGAATGGAAGCGCTTCAAATGTTGCTCATGAACTAATAGTCATGCCCGAAGATCATCAAAGTGAATGGGATGTTCACAATTTTCTATTGCAAACACCAAGGGCTAATATTCCATAGTATTGGGAAGTCCATTCAAGGTGCGAGTGACTAACTCAGAATTAGACACAGGATGATTTATGGCAGCCAAATTGTCTGCAAGAGATTTGATTCAAGCCAAGTACTCTTCAATGGATAGCGTACCTTTACTGAGGCCTTGTAATTCATCACGAAAAAGATCTAGCTTGGCTTGAGATTGTTGATGGAAAATAGTTTCTAAAGTCTCCCAAACTTGGCGGGACGTTGACAAACCCAGGATTTGCGCACTGGCGCTAGGTGATAGTGTAACCTTTAAGCATGAGAGAAGAAATTGATCTATTTTCAGCCACTCAATGTATGTGGGATTTGGGATTGAGGTTTGTTTTTCCTTGTCAGTCAAAGTTTTGGGTGGGGGAGAGATTGATCCATCAACATAGCCCATGAGATCATTGTAAAGAATGATGGGGGTAAATTGATCACGCCATAAAAGATAATTCTCATAATCTAGTTTAATAGAGACATGGTTAGAGATATTGGTGATAGGAAAAGAGAATAAAGAAGTAATGGCTGGACTGGTAGTGGAAGAGGTCATGATTTGCTATTAAATGTTGATTTGTAGAAGAATGAAGAAGAGACAAAGAGAAACTGAGATATCTCGCGCCTCAAGAAGAGCTTTATGCTCTAATACCATGGCAGGTTTTGGAGAATAGCTGACCCCCCATATTAGGGTTGGCTGTATATTTATATATAAGCAAAGTAATATAAAAATACAATAGTGCCCTCAAGGCTTACATGATATCCCATATACATATCCTATTAAAGCTACTCCCCCCCCCCCAGCCTCAACTCTGTGGGATTCATCTTGAGTTGAGGTTAGGGTTCTTAGGTTTAACGTGTGTAGTAAATAAATGCATCGTTTTAGTTTTCTAAGGTGACAGCCATTATAATGGCTTTATATCCCATCATTGCAGTTATCGTTCCGAATTATCAAGTAATCATGGCAGATGTGTTGGTGAAGCCTCTTCGTATGATTATCCATCAATTCGATGATCTCGCCTTTAATTAATAATATCAAGGGCATATAAATTGAGACTTCAAGTAATGTTTTCAAGCATTGTTATTCCCCCTTTTGCGTTAGCTGTTATTCTGAGTGCATAAAAGTCGATTTTCGATGTACCGTCAACCAGATTTTTGGTGAAGACATAGAGAATTCATAGGTCACATCACTTATTAAAACTTTTTCTCAATTAATTTCTTGTTCTCTCATTTCCCCCCTTTTTGTTTAAAAATGGAAACATCTGAAGGTCATCATAAAGTTATAAGAAGTTTTGAGGGGCCTGGTGAGGCTTGTACTAGATTTGGAGATAGTGACGAAGAAACTAGGAACTTTAGATGGTAGGATAACAGAGTCAACATTGCCCTAAGGGTCATAATAGTTGATCGTTTTGTTGAGCTTAGAAAAAGAAAGGTTGAAAGTAGTCATAGGCATGATGAGGCTAGTGTAATGACCTCTACCATGCTAGATAGGCTTAGGGAAATGTATGATTTCCCTAATAATGTAGAATGTAGGGTCCCAAGGGAAATGAACCGCCCTTATAATAGAGTAACAAGAGGTTTCTACCTACTTGGAATGGTTTTAGATTGGGGTTAGGTTTCCCTTTCATCCCATTATTTGAGATTTCTTTTTATTCTATAGAATATGGCCTGCAACCCTTAATACTAACAAGTAGAGGTGGTTGATAGCCTTTATAGTTCTAGTTCATAGGACTAGCATTGCAATAGATTTAGATCTAATTAGGTGCAAAATGGACCTGAAGAAAGGGTATGAGGGTCTATATTATACGTCATTTGATAAGCGATTCAAACCTTTGACCGCGAACCCCTCCTCCAACAAGATATGGAAGAAGTGGCACTAATAATAGTCACGTGCGTTGCTAATAGTAGTAAAATGTGTCGCTGAAGCTCTTTCATGACGCAGAACGGACGTCGTTACTGACGTCGCTAAAGGTCGTGTTGCTAATAGTATTAGCGACTCATAAACCACTACACGTCGTTAATGGTTACCTTTAGCGACGTACACATGGTGTCGCTAATAATCGGGAATGGGCGTCGCTAATACTATGCATGGGCAGTTTGTGTGTCGCTAAAAATTACCATTAGCGACGCACCATGGGCATTGCTAATTGTGGCCTTTCACAACGCACAACGTGCGTCACAAATGGTATATTTATCCAACCTTTAGCGACGCTTGTTGTGCATCGATAATAGTGTATAGCCAATCTTTAGCGACGAATTTGAAGCGTCGCTATAAATTGATTTTTTATCTTTTAGCGACGTATTTTGTGCGTTGCTAAAAGTTTTATTTATTTTTTTTCCTATATTTTTTGTTTTATATGTTGTTTTATTCATGTTTAAACCTGTATCAATCATCCTGATATACAGTAAAATTCAAACATTATGAAATGAATATATATTGAAAAAAAAATAATACATTCATATATATATATATATATATATATTATACTAATTAATTACTTACATTTGTAAAAGTACAATTTAACAATAAATACAAAAATAAAAAATTGTCTAAAAAAATGTAACTACAGATGTCGATGAAAAGAAAAAAAAACCAAATAAAAATAGCAAGTCCCGATGCAAGACCTAAAGACCCCGGCGTAATAATCCCGATCAATCTGAAATAAAGATCAAATGATATATATTAGAACACTTATTAAATATATATATATATATATATATGAAAGTGAATATATTATTTTTTTTCCATGCATAAATAGTAAGAACGACATAAAGTAGCATAAGTTGCAAACTACTAATCCGAACTGATTGCCCTAAGTTTTTGGTAGTCTATTTTGTCATTTGTGAGGTGTGTGATGGGGTTTCGAGATAGTTAGGCGGATATCCGGTATTTTGGTCTGTCAAAACCCCAAAACTCGCCTTTTTGGAGCAAAAACTTACATAAGTTTCAAACCGTTGATTAGAATCGAGTGTCGTAAGTTCGTGCAAGTCTATTTTATCATTTGTGAGGTGTGTCATGGGGTTTCGGGGTCAGTACTAAGATGAGATATTTTGATATTCAAAAACTAGCCTTAACCTTGGTAATATTTGCTCGGAAGCTCAGACCTTATTTTCAGGTCCATCCCATCATAATCCCTATGTCCTATCCTTTGAAATCAGTCCTACAGAGGCTTAAAGTTTCAGGACGACTAATCAAAGGGTCAGTAGAGTTAGAAGAATTTGACATGTATCATGGACCTCTATCAAAGGGCAGGCACTAACAGACTTTGTAGCAGAGTTCACTCCAACATTATATGCTAAAGCTCAAGCCACTACAGACACCACGGTATGACAACTTTATATTAACGATTTATCCACTAACAGAGGTTTAGGAGTGGGCATCGTACTTCAGTCCCCAATGGAATCGTAACTGAGAAAACAGTTAGCTTGGGGTTTAGAGCCTGTAATAACGAAGCCGAATATGAAGCACTTATCCTTGGGATGAAGCTGGCCTTGGAATACGAAGTTCTAAGTTTTGAAGCATTCTTTGACTCTCAACTTGTGGTAAGCCAAGTCTTGAAAAAAATTTCCACCAAGGATAACATGATGATCAAATATTCAGAGCTAGTGGAATCACTAAAGCTGTCTCTCCACAAATTCATGATTCAAAAGATCGAAAGAAGCCAAAACTCCGGGGCTGATGCTTTAGCAAACATGCCTTCCCACCTCCAACCAGAAAAGGACTCAACAATGAAAATCTCTTACCAATCAAAGTTGAGCATTGAGGAAATACAGTCCTTTTGAATTTCAGAACAAACTCAAGACTAAATGACTCCCATCATCTAGTATCTAAGGGAAGGGCTACTTCCAAAAGACAAAAATCAGCCTAGAAGGATTTGGATTAGGGTAACTTGATATCTAATCCTAAAAGGAAAGCTTTACCGAAGGTTCTACATGCAACCCCTCATGCAGTGCTTATCTCCAGAAGAGTCCCACTACATTCTAGCTAAGATATATGATAGAATTTGTGTCAACCACAATGGCAGAAGGACCATAGCCCACCGAGCACTAACTCGGGGCTATTACTGGCTTAGTATGTTAAGAGAAGCTAAAGAATATGTCCAGAGGTGTGACAAATGTCAATGATTTACTTTATATCATCACTAACCTCATCATGAGCTCATCCCTATCGCCAGTCCTTGGCCATTCGCTCAATAGAGAATGGACATTGTAGGGCCATTGCCAAAGGCCCCTTAGAATAAAAGATTCCTCCTAATCACCTTTAACTACTCCTCCAAATAGGGTAGAGGTTGAACCACTGACCCACATCACAGAGGTGGAAGTAAAGAACTTCACATGGAAAAATATAATTTGTAGATTCGGTATACCTCGCGTCATCATTTCAGACAATGGTACAAAGTTTGTTGGGAAGGTGTTCGGAAAGTTCTGTAAAGACCTACACATCAGTCATCACTTCTCCTCACCAAGGCATCCCCAAGCTAATGGGAAAGCCGAGATCACCAACTGCATTATTCTCAACGCCATTAAGAGAAGGTTGGAAGAGGCCAAAGGAAAATGGGTCGAGGAACTCCCCGGAGTACTCTAGGCCTACCAAACTACTAGAAGAATCCCAACTGCAGAGACGCCGTTCTCACTTGCCTACGACATCGAGGCCATCATTCTTGTCAAAATTGGCTTGCCGACCCTTAGAACGGACTATTTTGATCAGGAGACCAACAACCAGCTGCTCGCAAAAAATCTAGATCTACTTGAAAAAAGACGTGAGCAGGCTCGAATCAGGACCGAAACATACCAGTAGAGAATAACTAAGTGCTTCAACCAAAGGTTAAAATTTTTAATTTTCAAATTGGGGATCGTCTTAAGAAGGGTGTTCCCAAACACCAAAGATCTTACCATAGGAAAACTCTCCCCTAACTGGGAAGGGCCCTACAAGATAACCAAGATCCTCAAACCTACAACTTATTGGTTGGAAGATGTAACCGGGAAACCTGTACCCAGGCCTTGGAACATCAAACACTTACACAAGTATTATTAATAAAGAGTTATTTTTTTATTCACCTCTAAGTTCTTTCATTCAATGTACAGACCTCTAAAAGCCTTGTATTCACTACAAGTGCTACAGGCTTGGTCCATTTCATTCAATGTATAGACCTCTAAAAGCCTTGTATTCACTACAAGTGCTACAAGTCTAGTCCATTTCATTCAATGTACAGACCCCTAAAAGCCTTGTATTCACTACAAGTGCTACAGGTTTGGTCCATGTCATTCAATGTACAGATGCCTAAAAGCCTTGTATTCACTACAAGTGCTATAGGTCTGGTCTATTTCACTCAATGTACAGGCCCCTAAAAGCCTTGTATTCACTACAAGTGCTACAAGTGTGGTTCATTTCACTCAATGAACAGACCCCTAAAAGCCTTGCATTTACTATAAGAGTTATAGGTCTGGTCCATTTCACTTAAACAAACAGTTCAATAAAGGTATCAAAAGTGTTGAATGTCTAGTCCATTTTAGTCAAGGCCTCCAATTTCTTATGAATGCCACGGGTCTGATCTTACAGATGTGAGGTTAAAGCTTGATTTAATTACAAGTGTTGAAGGTCTATGGTTAAAGCTTGATTTAATTATAAGTTTTGAAGATCTGTGGTTGAAGCTTGATTTAATTACAAGTTTTAAAGATCTGAGGGTAAAGCTTGATTTAATTACAAGTTTTGAAGATCTGTGGTTGAAGCTTGATTTAATTACAAGTTTTGAAGATCTATGGTTGAAGCTTGATTTAATTACAAGTCTAGAAGATCTGAGGATAAATCTTGATTTGACTACAAGTGGCAAGGTCGGTACACTACGACTTATTAACATTCCAACGTTTGAAAATATTTATTACAAGTGTGGTTGCCCTGAGTATTCTGCTGTCAAAAGCCTCTAAAACATTTCATAGTTATTTTGGAGATTCTAACAGACTGAAGAGACTACCAAACAATATGCAAAATTTTAAAAGAAAATCAAAGTCTATTTATAATTGGCCCAAAGTATGGGAAAGTTACAAAAAAAAAAGTACAAAATATCCCTAGTCTATTGCTGGTTCAGTAGCCCCTGAAGCATCAGCATTGAGAGAGTTCTAGATCCATTTCTTTCTCCTCATCGTCCTGCACCATATCAACTATAGTTTAGCAGCCTTTGGAATGTCAGCCAAAAGGAGCTCGGGATCCGCTTCTTCCTCTTCATCCTCCTACACCTTAATCTCAGTTAGGGAGACTTCAATATCATCAATCCCAGCCAGATCTAGGTCAGGATACTTCTTGTAAAGCTTCACCCTAAACATGCGGTACTTATGCTCGATCAGCTCACCACCCAGGTCCTGGACTTCGACTTTCAGATCTACTTTAGTTTGAGCTCTGACAGTTTTGACAGTGTCTTGGACCTTTTGAAGGGAAACAGTTTGGAAGTCATCGAACCTCTTTTTGAGGTCTTCCAACTCTAGAGCGAAGGCATCCCCTCTCGGACTCCAGGATAGAATAGGAGTTGGCAACTTCCCCCAGCTTCTCCTGAACTACCGAAGCTGTGGACTGAGTTCTTCCCAGTTATAGCCTGGCTTTGTCAAGCTCAGATTGGAGAACACCAATCTGCTCAAAATCCATAGAAGAATCCATGATGGCCACAAGCCCATGCATAGCCTGAAAAGAAACAAACAACACAGTCAGATCAGAATATATTATAGAACAGTAGTTAAAAAAAAAAAAGAGAGAGAGAAGGACTCATCAGAGCTTACCTTCATGTGGAATGTCATCATGTCTTTGGCGATTTTCTGCGCCTTTAGCCCCCTAAATTTACTTGGCCCTGTTGCCCGAGACTCTTCATAGACCTTTTTTAAGGCCAATGAGCCGGAGTCATCAGGCTTTGGAGAAACAACAACCGACTTGCCCTTCCCCCTCTTCTTTGTAAGAGCTACAGGTGCGGGGAGAAGTAAGGGCTCCCAAACTAGGGAAGCCCTCAGTTCCTCTGACTCTATCCTATCTAGAGAGTTGGACAGAAGCCTCTTCCTCTTCACTTGTAGAGGAGGCTCGATAGGTGAAGAACTCTCCCCCACCTTCTTCTTCTTCTTCCCTGGAGCCCATCCAGACACCAGGGACTTCTTCAGGCTCTCAGACCTGTCCTTCACCAGCCCAGCCTCCATTAGATTGTTGGGATAAAGGACAGCGTCGTGAGCACGATTGCTAATCTGGAGGAGCCTCCTATACTTCTCCTGGAGATTGATAGTGAAGATCGACCTCTTCCAAGCTCTCTTGTCTACACAGAAAATAGAGGGTTAGATAAAAAAAATACATAGTCTGAAAAATCCAAAAACTGACACAAAAAAAAAAAATATTTTCGAAGGGGACCTCACCCTTTATCCCAGTCCTCCGAGGAAGGTTGAAATCCAGCTCTCAAGGTCCTTAAATTCCCATCCTCCTCTTACGAAGAAGTACCACTTCTTCTAAGTCTTGTTGGAAGTAGGTATAGAGGAGAAATGTTTGAATCCCTTGTCAAAAAACATGTAGAACATGCCTTTCAACTTCAAATACTTCAGGTCCATATTACTCCTAATCAACGGGAGGTCCACCTCAACATTATTTATGTGACCTAGAACTATAAACCCTAACAGATGCCTCTAACTATTTATGTTCAGATCAGCAGGGCATATATTGACCCAGTTAAAGAAATCCCTAATTAGGGGATGGAAGGGAAACCTAACCCCAATCTTGAACCATTCGAGATAGACATAAATCTTGACCTGCTCAGTGTCAAAAGGGCGGTCCATAGGTCCGAGTACCCTATAGGACACATTTGCAGGAAAGTCAAAAGCAGCCCTTAAAGCACCTATCATGCCCTACGTAGTGGCGCTTTCTCATTTTTCCCTTCGGGAGGACCTGCCCGAGGTTTCCTCCGCAACATTCCTAGGCTCTACGAAAACCTCTACTATCATGAGTTATGAACTAGGGATAGGGTGGTTAACTATCCTAGTTTCTAAGTCCCTTAAAGAGCTACTATTTATGAGATTCACCTCCGACTGAACAGACACCTCTATAGAACCTTCTGCTTCATAGCCAGTACTTAACTGAGCATCAAAAGTCGACATTACAGAAATTTTGAAGCAGAAGAAGAAGATTTAAGGAAGATAAACAATTGTTTATAAGCAAGTCAAATTTGACCGACGATTTGATCGGAGTTGGGCTTCTTATGCCGAAAGTCACCTAACTTGGGCTTTTTCTTTAGGGAGTATGACGAAGCTCTTTCTCAAAAGTAGTAGAGAAATGATGAAAGGGAGGGTGCCAATGTACTCCCCCACTTTTTATAAGGGAGTAACAAGTGGCGTAATAGGAGCCATCAATTCTGAATCATCGTGAGGGTTAAGGAAATGATGGGCTCGTAATTCCAATCGATGGCTAACGCAATGAATGTCGCATCAACAACTGTCGTAAGAGACAAAATTTATAACTACCACACGTGACTCTTCAGAAACCCTAACCTCAGCTCCAAGGATCAAAATATCATTTCGATGTATAGTTTCGGTCTGTTCGGAAACGGAAACATTTCAGAAACATAATGGAAACAGAGAAAAAATTGAAAACATATGGAAACATAACTTAAAATTTATTTATTTATACAGATAAGCCTATTTATTGAATATTGGTGCATGTTTAAGGCATACATATCATATTCATGATAAATGACACTAATTCGTGATAAATGACATAATAGATATATACTGTGTAATATCCATGAATTAGATAATTTGACACGAGTTATATATAAAATAAAAAGTAAAACAAATAGCGATTTAAGCCTATTAAATTAGTAACTTAGTATTAAAATAGTTGTTTCTCTATACTTTACTTCCCCTACTACTTTTCTATTATTTTAGGAAAAATAATAGAAATATCTTCTTGTAATTTTGAGTCTTAATCCTTGAAAAATATATGGATATTATTTTTTACTAACTTCTATAATTATTGTTGATACAAAAGAAATGTTTCCTCTAATTTGGTATATTTCCACTGGTTTCGGTATATTTCCATGGAAACAATTTTGCTTTCATGGAAACATATGAATTTTGATATTCCACTAGTGTTTCGTTTAGGTTCCTTGAGAAACGAAAACGTTTCGGCCATTTCGATGGAAAAGAAATGAAATTTTGATCCTTGCTCAGCTCTATAATCTACAAGACTGAGGCTCGGTGGAGAGTCGCTGATAGAGCATAAAGTGACAGATCAATTTAGACATGACACGTGTATATATAGAGCACTTCCATATATAGACCAATAAAGACTCTCCTATCTAGTACAGACAGACACATAGGGGTTCAGAGGTACTTTGTTCAGAATGGCGCAAAATATCTAGCCCTACCTCCAGAGCAAGAGCTGCGGAGTATCTATAAGAAGGGTCTCAAACTGGTCACCGCCTTCTATGTCCTACCGACCTCAGAATAAATAAACAAAGTTTAACATGGCAACTACTATTTTCGGATATCTTCAAATCCCTACTTCTATGCCACTGAATCCTATTCAACTTAGGAAATATATAGGCTATAAATAACGTCATAAGGTACGCTTTCAATTTACATTAAATTTACTTCTTTCAATTATAGTCTTTTCAATTTACTAACTTTATCATCGGAACGGCTACCACTGGAGCATGCCCAGTGACCCTCTAATTTTGAATTCTTGACAAGTGACGAAGGACGGAAGCCCCTCTGATCAGAAAGTGCAACATCAATGATCATTCTATCTTGGAATATTAAAGGCATGGGTAACCTAGAAAAAAAAAAAAAAAAGAAGTTAAAGAGCCTTTTGTTTGAAAAAAAAATTAATTTTCTATTACTGCAAGAACCCAAGAAATCAAGTCTAGAAAGAGGTTTATGGCCATGGAGTGATTTTGAATTCATGTCGGTAGATTCAATTGCTTGATCGAGTGGACTTCTATGCATATGGAATTCAAAAAAATTTACAATTAAGGAATGCTGCAGCAACAAACACTATCTCTTAATCTCAGGTACTCTAGACTCAAAATTTTCTTGTTGTATCATTAATATTCATGCTCCAAATGATTTGAGTAGTAGGAAAAGACTGTGGAGTTCTATGGCATCTCTGAAGAAAAATTTTACGAACTCGTGGTTCATCGGTGTAGACTTTAACGAAATCAAATTCTTCTCTAAATGAAAAGGGTGCTTTAGAAGGGACTAAGGGATAAGAGACTTCAACAATTTAATTAATTTGATGGAATTAGATGATCTTTCGATGATGGGCAGAGTATTCATGTGGTGTAAATCTCTTTAGGTAGACTAATGGAGTAGAATTGATCGCCTCTTCCTCTTTCCTGGATGGCTAAAGATCTTTAGTTTTAAAAAGTGGGGGCTTCCAAGATCCTTATTGGACCACAACCCTATTATATTGATAGAAGACTTGAGGGATTTGGGCCCCAAGCCTTTTAGATTTATCAATGCATGGTCTTTTCATCCACATTTCTTGATTATGGTGGAAAGCTTTTGGAACGATTTTCAAGTGGAGGGTTGGGCAGGCTTTAAGATCATGAAAAAGCTTTAGGGTCTCAAGCTTCTCTCAAATCCTAGAATGCTTCTATATTTTTGAATATGAATGAGAATGTTAGAGAGGCAGAACTACAACTCCATACTCTAGAGTTGATTGTTGAATCCAAGTCATTGAATGCCTCTGAGTTATCAAAGAGCAAAAAGCTAAAAGGCAAGGTGTGGAAATTAAACAAGATGCTGGAATCGATGTGGTTGTAAAAGTCTCGTATAAATTAGATCGCTAAAGGTGATCTCAATGCTAAATTTTTTCCCTTGATGACAAAAGGTAGGTAACATTATAATATGATTAACTCCATCCCCTTCAATAGGTCTCACATCTCAGATCCATCAATCCTAAAAGAGGCCTGCAAATCCTATTTCTAGTTTAGTTTCTCAGAATTCTGGAAGGATCGTCCAAAATTTATAGAGAGGTTCGATAATGCTCTGTAAGAAAACATCTCCTCATCCATGGAAGAAGAATTCTCATATAATGAAATCTGGGGTGTTATTCAGAGCTTTGACAGTAACAAAGCTCTGAGGCCAGATGGTTTCAACTTTCTATGGATAAAAAAATGTTAAAGTACAATCAAACTAGACATTATTCAGTTTTTAAAAGAGTTCCATGCCAATGCCTAGATTGTTATAGGTTGAAATTCCTCCTTCATAACCCTCATCCCGAAGATTGATAGCTCGATAAGTCTAAAGGATTATAGGCCCATTACTTTAGTCGGTTGTATCTATAAAATCCTAGCAAAAATTCTCTCTTTGAGAATCAAGAAAGCCCTCGCCCTTGTTATCGATTCAAACCAATCAGCATTCTTGGAAAACAGAAACATCTTAGATGGGATCCTCATTGCAAATGAAGTAGTCGACTAGTGGAAGAAATAGAAGAAGTCGGGTATCCTCCTCAAACTAGACTTCAAAAAGGCATTCGATAATGTGAACTGGACTTACCTAGCTAGCATGTTGGTAAACCTCGGCTTTGGCTGTAGATGGGTTCAATGGATTAAGGAATGTCTCTCTTCAGCAAATCTATCAGTTTTAGTAAATGACTCCCCCTCCTCGGTATTCAAGATGGAGAAAGGGTTAAGGCAAGGAGACTCACTCTCTCCATTCTTGTTCAACATAGCAGCAGAAGGCCTCAACATCCTTTTGAGAAGGGCCAGATCACTAGGTCTTCTAAAAGGGACGGCCGTGGGATCAAGGAATGAAATCATCAGCCTTCTTCAATTTGCGGATGACACTTTAATCTTTAGTGAAGTAGAATGTTTAGAACTCCTTACCATCAAAAGAATTCTTAGATGTTTTGAAGTCATCTCTGGCTTAAAAATAAACTTCAACAAAAGTGTTGTTTGTGGGATGGGTGTCTCCAATGCCTTTATGCATGAAGTAACAAATGTATCACCACATACAAGTACAATAAAGCCTCATACAAGAAAAGAAAAATAATACGATTCACATTGAGAGTGGAGACCAAACTTAAATTTGATAGAGAAATTAATAAAAATAGGATAACATGTGTATGGAACTAAAGGAATGACTTTAATTTAAATAGAATGTGAAAACATTTTTCATGTACCTGATTTAAAAAAAAAAAAATGGAATTAGACTTTGTTACGGAGACTCTTCAAATGGTGCAAGTAGCACTGTTACCTACTTTCTTTGAGTTCAATTTCCCTTCACCGTCATTATATATAAATATTTTGGTTTAGTCAAGTTGATTTGACGAGTGTCTATATATAATAGCAAACAAAAACTCATGGTATTTGTCTATTCTACAACCTGTTTAGGAGTTGGCAGTCCCAACTTCTAAATTATTTCAACAGTAACACTCTCTGTAACAACCTGAAAATTTTTTTTTAAAATAAAATTCTCAAGTTGTTATCATTAATTTTTTTTATTATTTATTATTATTATTATTATTATTATTATTATTATTATTATTATTGTTATGATGTGTGTGTATGTATATATAAATTAAATTGTTTGGTGTGTATATGTGTGTACATATGAGTGTGTATTTAAATGTGTATATATATAGGTATAAAAGCTGATTGTGTGTGCCATGTGGGTGGGTGTGTGCAGTGAGTGAGTGGGTGATGGAGTGTAAAACACTCCAAGGAGCATGGGAGGTGTGGTGTGTGTAAGAGAGTTGTTGGAAGTGTGTGAGTGTGGTCTGCATGTATAGGTGTGTATAAGTGAGTGAAGAGAGTGGGGAAGAGCAGACTGGTCGTGGGATTTTAGAGAGAGAGAGAGAGAGAAGTGTAGAGAGAGAAAGTGAAAGGAAAGAGAGAGAGTGAGGTGTGTGCTCTGGTTTTTGAAAGAGAAGCAGAAAGAAGGAAGCTAAGGAGGCCAAAGGGGAGAACAGAGGCAAAGCAAGAGGAGAGGAGCACCATCACAGGGTTGGAAACCCATAACCGTGAGCTTTCTCTCTCTAGAAAATCTCTCAATTTTCCAACTTGTTTTGTAACGTTTTGCTTAGATTTAATTGTTAGAACTTATAGAGCATAAAATATGGAGAATTTAGGGACAAGAATCAACCAAAATGGTTGAGAAATGAGGGAGAAAAATGGATGTGCAGGTCACGGCCATGGGGGGGAAATCTGATTTTTCATGGTGATTAAGAGCTTCAAAATGATGTTAAAGAGTTCCAAAAGTATTTTAGAATAGTTTGGGATTGAAAGGGGCATCAAAAACACCAAGAAAATCAAGTTTGAAAACTTGATTTTCCTGAAATTCCGGCGACGTCGCCGGAGAAGATGACCGGAGGTCGCCGGAACCCTACCGGAAAAACGGGGGGGGAGATGGGCACTGTACGGGTCGGGTCGGGTCGGTTCGGGTCGGGTCGGGCTTGGGGCTGACCCGCCCCTGCCACGTGTCGCCCACTGGTTTTAAATTAAAAACCAATTGGGGCGTTTGGTTACGGAGATAAGGAATTTAAAACTTTTAAATTAAAATAGGAACAGGGATATCCTATCCCTGTTCTGGATAAACCCTGTTTGGTTAACCTGATTTAGAATAACAAATTAAACTAGTTTTAATTTGAACCTTTTATTGGAATTTGAACCCTTTGGATTTGAACCTTTGAATTTGAACCTTAACCTGAACTTTCAGAAATTACGAATTGACCCCCCAACTATTAGAAATTACACTTTGACCCACCTGATTAAAATATTAATAAAATATTAATTAAATTAATTAATTATTTATTTAATTTAATTAATTTAATTAATTAAATATTCAAAAACATCCCGGAGTCCAAATGGGACAAGTCATAGGTGTATTTTGACTATCTCGACCATTCTGAGACCAATGGTGAGGTCCGTTTTACGAGACGGGGTCCCGAAAAATAAAAGACACGTAGCAACGTGTAAAATTACCAAAATACCCCTAACTTGAAACACTGTCAGACGAATTCCGAATTAGGTAAACAAATAGTGGAATTTTATTATCTCGAACATTTCGGACTCAACCGTGGAGTCCGATTTGTGAAAAGAGATCACGAAATGTAAGGACCCGTGTAAAGTGCAAAATGACTGTTTTGCCCTTTTTGACCCAGATGCCCAAATTGAATTCTACGAAAGCCTAAACTTATTTTCTTCAACGTCCCGGATTCAACAGTAGAGTTTAATTTAGCAAAGTAGAAGCTTATAAGATAAAGACGTAAAATTTGATGAATAGCGTAATTCAAGTGACGATTAAACTGAGTTTCATGTTATGAATTTTAGGGACACGGAGAGGCAAAGAGAAGGTGACCTGACCTTCAGTGTTCTTACGGTGGTTTCACTTGACTACGAGTACACCTTTCTGGTTTGAGATCGATTACCAGGTACGATATATTGTGCTAAGTAAGAAATAGAATTGAGATTAGGAATACTTGCTTTGCTGTGTAAATTGTTCACATGTTTGCCCGAGTGTTCACATGTTTACGTGCTATGTGCTATCTTGTTTAGTTGAATGATGATTATGAGTATATCGCATGTATTAACGTGGTGTGTGAATTATCTGCTTGAAGAACTGTCGATGTTATGAATTGTACACTTGAAAGCATATCTTATGTATGACTGAAATGTATCATTGGGATTGCATTATGACATGATGAGATTAGTGCATATTGGCATGGTGTGATTCCTTGGGCATGGCGTGGGTAAGCACTTGGTGCTTTGCATTATGAGGGTGCAGATCCTGTGGTGAAAAACCCAAAATCGGCCATTAGGTACTTGCGAGCCTGACGGATTCCGGACCGTGAAGCGAGACATAAGTGGCGGTACTCATGCCAGCGGAGAATGACCGTATCATGAGACATGGGTGGCATAGAGTTGCATGGGTGTGTCATGCATATTACTCATATACTGTATACTGTCTATATACTGTCATCATGATATAGAATGCCATATAGAAATAACTGTACACTCGCACATGCCACGACCTTAGTTTTGTTTCTTGCATTAGCATTATATTGTACCAGCATGTTGAGCTGACCCCTTTAGTGGGGCAAACATTTCAGATGATGTTCCAGCTGTACGGGATATAGAGACGGTCTGATTGAGGGTTATATTGGGCCCTATGGGCGCTTTTGATATTTTGTAAGGGCATAAGCCCGAGACTGTATTCCATTTTGAATATTGTGAACCAACGGACCAGACTTCATGTATGTATTAGAACAGTGTACGGAATGTATGAGAATGTCATTGTTATCTTTCATTTCATTATTATTTTATTTCTTTTTGTCTCGTTACCCCCGCCTCGGGTTCGCTGGAATTTGGGGCGTGACACTCTCTTTCACACTAACATCCCATGTGGAAAAACACAATTGCCCATGGGTAGTTTCAGTTAACATGTCATTTTTTACAATAAAATTTTGTTGTAGAAGAGAATGACTGACATTTGGAAGATGAAGTTATACTGGTCACCTGAGTTGCATAGGTGATTATTATATTCACTTTCCACCCCTTTTACAATTGTCACAAAGTTGGTTCTCCCACTTAAATTAGAATAGGTGAGCAATATTATGGGCAATCGCAAGTTACAACTTACGGTTCTTCGCATTTGCATGCATAATATGCTCATAGAATATTCATGTAAGAACTAAAATGCCATTGAAATGAAAAGGATGGCACATCAGTTAGGAACAAGTTCAGCGTGAAGGTTAAATGTTGTGAGTGTGAGAGAGAGGACCAAGGAATATAGCTGGCTTATTTTGAAAATATTATTGGCAAAGTGTATGTAGGCCAAAACATGTCAGTGTAATTTTTTTCTATTTTAAACAATATGAGTAAGCTTATATTCTCATTTAAAACAACATATATAATAGTCAAATTGTGCCCTCGCTAACAACTTAAGCTTTTGGCATAATGATAAACACTTGATCCTACAACCTGTTTATGATCTCTCATAAAGCTAAACAAGTAGGCCATGGCATACATAGCCTACAAAAATAGAAAAAGTCAATACTAAGGAATGAGAAGAATGATAGGACTAAGAAAGAAAAGGAAAAGAAGTGTTACCTTCACGTGGGCTACCAAATTCTCTTTTAGAACCTTATCGGCAGCCAAACCCTTCATCTTGTTCGGGTAGATTTTTCAACCATCCAACCATGCGCATTTCAGAGCACTATCTGTAAAGGAGACCATGCTCTAAACAAGGGCATTTCTCTTCCCATTCCCCATAGACTAGGCCCGAGTAACCATGAGGTTGCGTACTCAAAAGTCTCTTAGAAGGTTCCTCCCACAAGGTCTGTTAGCAACACCGTGAGCTCACCAAACTCTATCTTCTCTAGCGATTCATCTTCGAGTCGGAAAAGTCTCCTCCTCTTTGGGGTAGAAGTAGAAACATTAGGGGGTAGCTGGAACCTTCTTCGACTGACCCGGGCGAAAGGACATGGCAATGGATTTCATCAAGTCCATCCTTTTGAGTTTAATCAACCATACATCATGAAGATATTGAAGGCAAAGGACTTTAGAGTAAGGATGGTCTGAAGGTTGAAACAAGAGGCTCAACATTTGTTGATGGTCCTCTTTAAGGGTAGTCTCTTGCTTGACAAAGGAATCTAAAAATCAAAGAGCGAAATAAGGGGTTAGAATGAATAAAAACCAAAAAATATCAAAGTAGAAGAGTTTAGAAGTATAAAGTATCACCTATAAGACCATTCTTCTGAGAAAATATGGTAACCTTCCCCTTGGTATAGCCTGCGAACTCTCAACCTCCTTTAATGAAAAATTATCACTTTTTTCAAGTCTTGATGGAAGAATGGACGATGGTAACGGGTTTGAACCTAGCATCAAAAGATGTGTAATACAACCCTTCTTGGGCATTTTTTAGTCCATCTAGCACCTAACCAGGTCAAGGTGTATTGCTACATTGTTCCTATGACGTAAAACTATGAAGGCCATTAGACATCTCCAACTATTTATGTTAAGCTCTTTAAGGCAGAGCCTATAAAAAGGTAAAAAAAAAAAAAAAATCATTCAAAGAGGGATGGAAGGGAAATATAAAACCTATCTCAAACCATTCTAGATAGATACAAATTTATTAGACTTTCATGTTCTAGGGCCTATCTTGTGGCGTAGGGATCCTATAGTATACATTTTCTAGGAAGTCATACGTCTTCCTAATTGGTTCAAGCATAATAGGGGTGATATCACTAAACTCTTCGTCCCTCGTTCCACTCGCCTTAACATGTCATTCAACAAATCTCGCTATAATAGCTACCCTTGGGCTAATTTCTATCATATTCTCTGGATTTTCTGGGTCTTAAGCCTCACTCTGGCCCTTCGAGGATGCCATAAGTAAAATAAAGAGAAGAAGAAGGAGAATGCAAATTAAAAGGAAAAAACGAACAGCCGAAAATAAATCTGACCTAATGGGAGAAAGCTAGGCTGGCTAAAATTTTAGAGTTGGCTCACTGAAAATATCTTTGATCGCTTTCTTCTTTTGAAGCAGTCATGTAATTCTCAAATGGGTGTTTCCTCCAAATTTATAGGATTTTTAGGCTTTAAATAGACAGCTGAGACAAAGCTTGCATGTTTAAAGGAGACCAATAGGCGCCATTACTCTTGCAATCATGACACCTCTTTGACTTTTGTAAAATGGCGGCAATCATATGACATTTAAGTCATATCATGCCTGTGGCCTCAAAAATCAAAGCGGCGCTTTCAAAGTGCCTCTGAAATCCACGCTTAACTCGAACCTCAGCTCGGGATGAATCCCACAAAACTAAGGCTTGGGAGAGAATAGTTGATATACCATTATTGAGCACTAATATACCAAACTTCCATGTGTCTCTGTAGGTCTGAAGACTACATCTCGAGGTATTCTGAGCTGAATGCCTACCTATCTTATCAAAGGAACTACCGAGCTCAATACACAAAATCAGCATACAAATTTACTTTTAGAGACAAAGTTCAACTAGGAAACTTCTTACTTCGGATACATTCTATATCCGATCTTTCCGTTTTTATTCCTAATTGGGATTGACAAGTACACAACCTATAAATAAAGATTCAAGCTACGCCTAAAAACTCAGAATCACAATTATTCAATTACATATTCTTTAAGTTCTTTCTCTGACTTAGTAATCAGAGCAGCCAGCACTAGACCCTTACGGTAACCTTCTAACACTTGTTTTGCATGAGAGCTCCGAAGGAATACACACGCAATCACAAACTGTGACAACACTATATCTCTGCGAATGAAGGACATTGGATTCCATACACACATGGTCTTACGTACGTACGTACACACCCATCCAAATGGAGACTTTCTGTATGCTATTTGCGACAACCACCCCATAAAGCTAGCCTCCAGGATTCATGTCAAAACTAATCTTGTTTATTCTACCAAGTAAACGAAAGAGTTAACATTGATGTAAACTAATCTTCTTTATTCTACCAAGGAAGATCACAAAGATATATATTTCGAGAAAGCTTAAAAACTTTCCTTCTACAGGTAAAAAAAAGAAAAAGGACATGTGCAGCCAAACAGCAAGGGTAATTGGGCAACAAGAGAATCAATGAATGGAACTCTGCTCTTACTTTAATACATCTATGGGGAATCAGGAGAAGAGAATCCTTACATTTGTTTTGTATGCATTCAACTCATGGTCTGCCAACCAAGCCATTATTACATTTATTTAATTTGATTTCTATGATCTCTTGATATTATATAAAAGAAAATTACTATTTAAGGAATCTCAAGTCACGTTCTGATTTGCTTGAGTTACGAATGCTATTTTTTTAATATATATGTCGTTGTTTTTTTCTAACCAGCGGTAAGCTCCTGCAATGCAGGGGAAAAATCTCTCAAACTGGTTATTTTACTATTCAAAATAGGATTATTTATTCTATTAAGATTGAGAAAATGACATGTTTTATGTTTTTCTAATCAAAATAATAATAGCATTTTAACTTTAGAAATCTAATGTAACAGGTTTTTATAACGAATTTTTTTATTAATAATAATATAATTTTAAATTTTAGAGAATTTATGTTATTTTTAGGATTGAGTTTTTCTTGTTGGGTTGTTTGTTTTTTATTGTGAATATTAATATTTATCGTATCCATCATTTTACGTTTTTGTTTTACATTAAAATACAATAGTACGTAAAGTATATTAGAGTTACCTGATATTTGGGCTGCGTCATAAGCGTGATAAATATATATAATCCAACTATTGAATTGATAAAAAAAAGTTTACACAAAATTATTGTGAAATATAACACTAACTATTTTTACCCATGTATAAGTTCTACATCTGTGAAAAGATTTATGTATGTGCGTGCACGTGTCTGTATATATATACATGTTTATTAGAAAAAAGTATAGCAATTAGGCCTCAGTCTAGGGGTCTCCCATCATATATTCCTTAGTTCTGTAAGGCCTAGTATAGGCCAAAATGTTATTAGTTGAGTCCCTGTATCAAGGTCTCTCTTGGATGGCCTGATTGTAACTTGGCTAGTAGTCTGCTTGTAGCCTGTCTTGGGGTGTTTTCCCCCTCCTTTGGTAATAAAAATTTACTTGCCAAAAATTTTTTTTATAACAATATGGGTCAAGTGTGAAAATGTCTGGCGTATTATATGATCAAGGCATATCTTTAAATTTTAAAAATAAATAATATAAATAGTTACTGTATGAAAAAGAAAAAGTTTAAAATAAAGACCTTCATAAGATTTTTAGAGTAATACCAATCAGAGATAAAGTAAGAAAAAAGCGATTAAAGTAATATCATCATGTACAAGTATAATAAAGACCAGTAATACCAGTAATTCCAAATGGTACAAATAGTTTAAGTATCCATTCCTCTTGAATTCTATTCTCCTTCACCATCATTGTATAAAAAAAAAAATTTATTTAGTCAAGTTAAAAAAAAAAAATTTGTTTAGTCAAGTCGATTTGACGAGTGTCCATATATAATAGCAAACAAAAACTCATGGTATCTGTCTATTCTATTAGTTTTATTATTGAATGCGTGGTAAGGTCTATGAGTCACATATAATTTTATATTATCCTTTTATATATTTGTATATTTCGCAAATGAAAGGTATTGGATTCAGCAGGCCTCTGCTCTGTACACATTGTCTTGCACATCCCTCCAAATGAAAACGTTCTGTATGATATGTTCTGACAACTACCCATAAGCCTCCAGGATTCATCTCAAAACTAAATTGGAAAGCTATCTTCTGTTTATTTTGTATGAGAATACAAACAAATCTCGATGAATAAAATGGTGTATTACTTTCGTTTAGCTGGTTGCTCTGTTAATCACAAAATATATGAACTGTCACTTTATTAATTATATTATCATATACATGATTACATATATATGAACTGCTTATTTCATATATATATATATATATAATGTTTTTGAAAAATAACTAAATTTATTGATACAAAAAACTTATAAATTACATAAAATGTCTAATCAAAGAAAAAAACATTAATTTTTTTTTATGATATATAAAAAAATTAATAAAAGTCTCATTTTAAAATCAAATTAAAATTAAGATAAGAATAAAGTGTAAAAAAAAAAAAACTAAACATAGAAGAGACAAAATTTTAAATTAAAAGAATATATTTAAAAAAACTAGAAAAATATGAAACAATTCACAAAATAAAAATTTGAAGGGACAATTCCCCCCCTCCCCCAAGGCCCCATGTGGCCTTGTCCCCGGCTATTCTTATGTGTTCGATACCTCTTTTGCCCGGCTATTCTTAGGTGTTCGATACCTCTTTTGTGTAAAGAGTTGATGACGGGAACAAGTGACAAATTCTTGATGACTGATACGATCCAAGATTTTTTGACCAGATATTAACTCATTTTTTTGGGTTATTTTGGTTTCATCATTTTATTCGAATTAATATTACTAGTTTCGTAATTGGATTATTAGTTTCCTATTCGACTTAGTAGTCTTTTAACTCTATAAATATGATGTTGTTGTCTTAATTATTAAGTTTTTTTTATCAATAATAATATAATTTTGAGTTTTAGAGAATTTATTCTCTTTGTTGGATTGATAGTTTTCGACCATGATCATATCCATCCTTTTACATTTCTATTATGCGTGAGTTAGTTGATGTACCCTTCTTTTGTTAGAGGTCTGAAATGAATTTAAATTCTTCCTAGAAATTTTGATCTAGTATATTTAATGATGTAGCATAGATATGGTACCTCCTAAAAACATGGATATATATTTTAGAACTATTAGGATTCTTTAGTTTCTAAATTTGGACTTGTCTCAAATTTATTATTTTAAATAAATTTATCTATTTTCTTAGTTTTATTAAGATTAGTATTAGAATTGTGGTTTCCTAATCAAAATAGTAATTTTTGTATACTTATAAATATGGTATAGTAGACTTCTATTATTTACTTTTTATTATAGGAACGTTATTGTTATCAAAACAAGATCCAAAAATTACCGACTTCACAAAAGATAAGAAAAAATAAATCTTTGAGCCTACTATTATTTTTGAAAAGATTTTACCATTATGTACAAGTTATATTTGTATGGGCACTGTCCAGGAAAAAAAGAAGATAGTTACATTAGTGTGCTTAATATGAACAAGGCTGCCACAAAAACTCGAATTCAAATGTTTTTGGACTAGCTCTAATAGTGTCCATGACAGGAATGATTGGGGCACGCATTGCAATTGGGTTTAAATATGACAACATATGCAAATGTTGTGCCTTTGACCATCGGCAACCCGATTTTGGCAAACTGCACTGTGCATTAACACTGCATTAATTAGATAGTTGAAGCATATTCTGAGGTTAATTATGATGTTATCTATGTATTGATATAGCTGGCTCATCCTTATTCCTTAGTACAACATGCATGGGCTTTCTTTGTCATTCTCAAACTATGGCTGCTCAAGTGGTGATGCAGAACCGTGAAAATGAATTGAGTAAAGGTCTAATTTTTTGGTTGAATTCAAAATGAAATTTATTCACTCAAACATGAAAACAAATTTCTAATTTAATTATATATTATTGATAAAAGTTGAACCAGAGATGCAAGGGCGGAGCCATGAAAAAAAATTGAGGGGGCTAGAATTTCTTTGGGAGAAAGTTTAGATAGGAATTTGTTTTTCAAATAGAAAAAAAAAAATTACATATAAATTTTTCTCTTCTAAAAGAGGAAGATGACATGGAAAAAAAAATTTCTAAAAAAAAAAGATGATAAGGGGAATTTTTTTTTTTTTTTTCAAATTGGAGAAATTTTACAAGTAAAAATATTTATTTCTCAAAGAAGAACATAAGACGAAAAATTTTAGGGGAAAAATAAAAACTTTGTATTTCCTTTCCTTATTTTTAAATTTTCTTAGCTAGCAAATAAAGCTTAAATGAAAAGATTTTAACAAGAAACATCAAAATTCATCAACTAAATGGCAAATATTGAAGGAACTTTTTTTCAAGAATACATCAAAATACATAAGATAAATGACGAAAATTTTTAGGGTGAGAAATAAGGAAAAAAATTAAGTTAAACCAAAAGTTTGGAGTAGACTAATTTAAAAATTGTCAAACTTTTACATACACAAATTATTATTTTTTTAGATTTTGATAGGGTTTGTAGCCCACTCCAGACATATGCTAGTTCAATCATTGGATAAAAGTTTGTTTACATTATATTTAAAAAATTAAAAGACTACTAATTTGATAATTAACTTACTAATACTGATAGAAATAAAATTTAAAAATTAGGTCAATTTTTTTTTTTTTCAGGGATGATTTTTCCAATATGCTTGAATGGTATCGGATATCAAGAATCTGTCACATTTCCTGCATCCAAGTGGTTTCAATCATAAGCTCTGCATGCATTACCAATTTTCTGACATGACAGTTCACACTTGCCATATTCTTCGGGGGTGAAGCATAATCCGTTCTTTAATTATCAAGTGGTCTCCTGCCTAATCAACAATATGATTCTAATCCACCAACTGATATGCAGATCTGATTCTCGGATTAGAATGAGGATTGGATAATCTACCAATAATCCAAAACGCAAATACCTGGAGCTTAAGTAATGATAGCTGGGCATCAAAAAAAAAAAAAAGAAGTAATGATAGCTCATTTTTTTAACTTGGAAAAATATAAGAGATATACTAGCATCCTGAGTGTGAAAATTAATAAGAAATGCCTATAACATGATTAATATTATATATAATTATATGTGTATATGCAATATATGCAATATATGCATCAAACAAATTGTTAATATTAACACATATAATTGGACAGTATAATGAGATCTAAAACTCGTACGCAACACACGTTTCTTCTTCTCATTTTCTTATTTTCTCTTTTCTGACAGTGCCCTTGTATTGTCCATCGATGAACAGTCATTTTATTTGATTTAATCTCTTAAAAATATATAAAAATAGATAACCTATGTTTTATGAAAAACTTACGTAACTTTCATTAGTAACGGTCACATAATAACATAGGCTCCATAAATAATTGGATAGTATAATGAGATCTAAATCTCATACGCAACACATGTTTTTTCTTCTCATTTTTTTAATTTCTCTTTTCTGACAGTGCACTTGTATTGTCCATCAATGAACAGTTATTTTATTTGATTTAATCTCCTAAAAATATATAAAAATAGATAACCTATGTTTTATGAAAAGCTTACGTAACTTTCATTAGTATACCATCACATATATAATAACATGGTCTCCATAAATAATTGGATAGTATAATGAGATCTAAATCTCATACGCAACACATGTTTTTTTTTTTCTCTTTTCTAACAGTGCACTTGTATTATCCATCAATGAACAGTCATCTTATTTGATTTAATCTCTTAAAAATATATAACCCATGTTTTACCAAAAGCTTACGGAACTTTCAATAGTGTACGAGCACGACTGAAATATATGAATTTCAGTTGGTATAAAAATTAGTGATACAGAATGCCAAGAAAATTTATATAAGATCTTATTTAACTAAGTTTTAAATTTAATTAATAAGTGACGCAGCCTAGCGTAAGTTACTATCCAAGAAATACTCTTATAGATTATTAATTTATGCATATATTAAATCAATTATAATGATAATTAAACAGGTAAATTAAACTAAATAAGATTGATTTAACGTCAGAATCTCTTATGTGAATTGTAATAGAATATAATAATAAACTTACACTTCTCTAACTTGTTAAGTTTTAAGATGAATTGATGATTTAACATGATATCAAAGCAGACAAAAGATCAAGGATTCAAATCTCATCGTAACTCTCAAAATATGAATTGATACGTGTAGGTTCAAAATGGTTACACGTGAACGGGTGTATTAAAAAATATTAGGTTCAGACTACATGTTAAGGGACGTATTAAAAAATATAATAATAGAGTTACACCCTCACTAACAGCTTAAGCTTTTAGACAAGTTGGTGATTTAGCATGAATAAAACCCAATAGTTGCAAAATAATCCAATAAGCAATAAAGTATATAATCCATGTTTACAATGACAAATTCTTAAATAACTAACCTATGGAGCAACATGTGAAGGGGCGTCTTAAAAAATATAATAATAAAGTTACATCCTCACTAATAGCTTCAATTTTTAGAGGAGTTGGTAATTTAACATGATAAAACCCAATAGTTGCAAAATAATCTAATAAGTAATAAAGTATATAATACACGTTTACAAAGAGAAATTCTTAAATAACTAACCTATTCACTCCCACGTGGATTACCGCTAGTTTATTTGTCGAATCTTTGATCTTTTCATTATTTCTGACTTATTGATAGGCCTTCTACAGTTGCAATACCACCCACAATCTGTAAATCCACTACTCTAACAATGTGCAACTCCCTTATTAATATGTGCATGAAAGATACTTATTCAAAGGCAACTCTTTGTGCATCCTTCAAACATCTATGCAAGAGAAGTTGATTCATGATCTACATAGCAATGAATTGAGTGGACATATGGGTAGAGATAAGAAAATAGAAAGTGTGGAGGAGCAGTATTTTTTACTACAAGTCAAGAGGGACATTAGTAATTATGTTCAAAAATGCTATACTTGTCAAGTCTCTAAAGGCCAGTCACAAAACACTGGTCTTTATACTCCTTTACCTGTTCGTAATTCTGTTTGGGAAGACCTATCTGTGGATTTTGTGTTAAGATTACCTCAAACAAAATGAGTGGTAGATTCTATTTTTCTTGTTGTTGATAAATTTCCTAAAATGGCGCACTTCATTCCATGTCAAAAGACATTAGATGATTCACACATTGCATGACTATTCTTTCAAGAGATTGTGAGACTCCATGGAGTTCCACAGTCCATTACTTCAGATCATCACATAAAGTTCATTAATCACTTTTAGGTTACTTTGTGAAAAATGTTTAACACTTCGAGTAGCATAGTACTACAATTCATCCCCAAACAGATGGCCAAACGAAGGTGACAAATAAAACATTGCGCAACTTAGTTCATAGTATTTGTGGAGATAGGCCTAAGTAGTGGGATCATGCCTTGCCACAAGCTGAGTTTTCATATAACAGTGTTGTTCATAGTGCCACAAGAAGAACACTTTTTGTAGTTTTCTACATCACTCAGCCAAAGTATACTATAGACTTGGTTCGATTGCATAAAGGCTATGGTGTGAGTGTTACAGGAGAAAATATGGCAGTACAGGTCCAAGCAGTACATGCTAAGGTGAAGTAGAAATTGGAATAGACCAATGCCAAATACAAAAGAGCTGTAGATAAGCATAGACGTGCCAAGGTGTTCAAGGAAGAAGATTCTAAGAGGTCCAATATATGTCAAGATATCAAGAATTAGACCTAGATAGAAGGGTGAATACGTTTCAATAACAAATAAAAATTATTTCTTTAGCTATGTTAGAATTTACTTTATAAAGGATGCAATCAAATTCAATGACATGCAATGATGAACTATAGTAATAACAAAAAAGCAATAGTAAAAAGATAAAGACAGTGCATCAAATTTGTTGACGAGAAAACTACTACAGATCAACTAATTCTACTTTAAAAAACCCCAGAGCGCTGACCTAGATGTGAATCCAATAGAAGAGGTTTAATGATTTCAAATTTTATACAAATAATTTGAATCTTTTCAAACTAAAATCCTCAAGTACCCCCAAGCGAATCTGCCACTTCAAAATCCACGAACAGCAAACCAAGCACAATCGCAAACTCCCCACAACCTCGAACTCTACCGATTGCACATACTTGAACTTCACAAGCTTGTACTCCAAGAACAATGTAGAAGATGAAATTCGAGTTCTTATGCAATGGATTTGATCTATGTGTGCATCATGAACATGGAGAAAACTTTTTGAAAAATTCTAGAAACTCTCTTTGATAGCAGCCAAAAGTTTTTCCACAAACTAGGGATCAAGTACTTATATATGATAGGTTTTGGAAAGTAAATCGCACTATTTAAATCTAATTAGGAAACTGACTTGCGCGACATTTGTTTTCATGAATTGGGTGTTCGTTCGTATGAACCTCAATTCATTCAAATAAACTGTCGAACGAATGTGATTTGTAAGTTACTAAAGAATTTGTTTGAATGAATATTCTACGAATGGGTTTCTGAAAAATTCATTCGATTGAAGTACAGAACAAATATTTCATTAATTTATATGAAAAACACACTGGAATATTCGTGCCAACAAACCCATGATTCGTTCGAACGAATATTAATGTGGGAAACCTCATTTTTACAATTTTAGGTCAATAAAGTATAATAGTCCACTTGTCAAATAATCTTAAGTGCGAAGCATACTCAATTGAGCTACTATTATTTATTGAACCATCTTCACTATACACTTTCATATATTAAAATAGTATGTCACGACCCAAAACCCACCCTATGTGGATTAGGGGTCCGTGACCGGGTCTGCAGCCTGTGGGCCGTTCCCCTACAAAAGGATCTGAAATACTAAGTAAGGTTTTAACAAAATAATTTTATATTCATTAATATATCTTGTAGCATAATCAGGTCATCATTTAATACATGCCAAAAGAACATAAGTGTTTTTAAGTACGGATCCTCCAAAAACACAAACTGACAGGACCGTGGTGACATAGGAGATATTAAGACCTTCCAGTATTTAACATAATACAAAACTCGAAAAAAAGAGCTACCAGTGGCTAGCAGGCGTCTAAACCTCCAGAGTGCCTGAGGGTTCTCTTACTTCCTGTTGTCTTGAAAAAATATAAGAGAGAGGTGAGCTAACAAAGCCTAGTAAATAATTTCCTAACTTTAACATGGGTTAGGGTTAGTTCACAAGGATAATGAGGAAAAATAATAGATAGCCATGAAAAGAAGTCATGTATAAATATAGCCAGTCACTGAGGTACAACAATAATGACCCGAGGGTCCAAAAGAGGCATATCCCACAATATGATACAAGAAGGCAATGACAAAGTCAATCAAATGGGATCTAGCCTATCATGATGAATCGCTGCCATGAACAAAACGTTAGCTAATCAAAATATATCATGTTTGCAATAATATGATCATTCACAGGGCATAAAACATGGTCATTCAACGAATACAAGAATAAATCATCATCGAGTTCTAATAACTCAGAAATGCGTGAATCACCCGAGGCCCGGCATACCCCACTAAAACGCATACTCAGATCCGCCTCGATTTCTCGGGCTCTCTGAAAAGCGTTAGAGCTCTTTTCTCGTAGGTCTCGAAGGGCATATAAGACCCCAAAGGGTCTTTCCCCCACTCAATCTGTGAATAGATAGGCCATTGTGATTGAGCACAACCCCAGGTACATACCAAATATTATGATCAATAAAATTTCACACGGGATGTACAACAATGCAAAACAATTAATATCACAATCAACGAGTTATGAAGTGTGTGAAATAACAAGATTTCTATTAATAGGATATATCACAAGATCTGGATATGGTATTCATGATAATACAATGATGCTCAAGTATCAGTGATCAAATTCACAATGATGTAAGTAAACAAGTCAAATCCAAAGAACAGGCATAATCGATAACCACAAGTCAATTGACTTCAGATCAAGTACATTAGGTAGTGATAGAGTACAAATTTGGCAGCATATGAAAATAAGTGTGACTGGCTAGGAATAAACCATATTAAAGCATCAAAATTACTTACCTCAAAAATAGCTTTCAGCAGTTCTATTAATTTAAATCTCCTTCTCCTTTCCCTTGGAGGTTCCTACAAATCAAAAATTTAATTTTTATTAACTCATCTCAATTTAGTTAGGTCGATGTTAACGCTCGTGATTTATTTTAACTCCCTCAACATTATTTAACTATACTCTTAAGGTTGCCAAATTTATTACATCGGCCTTCAAAGTGTTTTATTTGGTTAAACAGACTCCATCGTTGAGTCCGGAACGTCTAAGAAAATAAATTTAGGTCTTTGCGGCTTTTTATTTGGCTTTGGGTGCCCCCAAGGGCAAAATGGTAATTTCATGTTTTATAGGACTTAATTTTTTAGAACCCCGGTTGACAAAATGGACCTCACCATTGGGTCCAGAATGTCTGAAATAGTCAAAATACACTATTTGTTTAATTAATTTGGACATTGGGACATTTACCAATTTTTAAATTAATTAATTTAATTTAATATTTTCTGTATAATATATATATATATTCGATGGCGTTTCTAGCAGGCGAGAATTGGGTGGCACAGTGGTTAAGTGTCACCCCCCCACCTTTTGGTCATGGGTTCGATTCGGCAGAACAGCAGCTGCCCCATTTTTTTTCAAAGCATTCCCAGTCCAAACAGCAGATAGCGAGCTTATCCATGGATAAGCTATCCTCTTCCAAACAGGTGCATCAAACTTATGGCTTACACTTGTAACCAAACAACCTCTATACCATTTAAATAAAATAATCCGATCCCCAAACAATGCCGTTTCAATAATGCGGTGTCCCAGTCTACGAGTCAACACGTGTCTGAGTCAACACAATGGGTTAATTCACCTCGGTCAAGACTGATCGAGTCAAATCCGAGTCGACTCAGCGGGGTCTCCTTTTTCCTTGCTCCACCCACTGTGTTGCCCTAATTTCAGAAATTTTAAACGTTCAATTTTGTGAGTTTTAGAGAGGTGGTTCTCTCTATTTTTGACTCCAATGTTTTCCTAGATCACCAACATAAAATTTGACATTGGTTTGGGAGGTCAAATTAGGCTAAAAAGGGTGAATTTCACTTCACGTACCCCACAATTTTTAGGTTGGCAAATGGCCGTTTCTCCATAAAATTTCATGAGGTTTGGCTTGATGTGATCCTTGAGTTGTGGGGTTTCAAAATACATTCTAAAAACAAGGTTTGAAGCTCTGTGGGTGGAATTGGGTTATGAACCCGCGACCTGCAACTCCTTTTTTCATGGTCTTTTCCTAAGCTTCTAGGTCACGGCCTAGCATTTTTGAAACCCTCCTAGGGTATATTTTGGGTCCCAAGTGAAAAAACCTAGTTTCTTTTTGGTCAGTTCAAACTTACTACAAGAGAGGCCCATCAATGGCGACTCTTCATGGGTCTTGGATTCTAAGCCCTTTAGGTTAGTTTCTTTCCATCCTCTCCCATTTTAAGATGCATGCATGTAAATTATAAGGCTTAATAAACCGAAACAACACAAGAAAATTTCAAAAAGAACATTTCAACTTATGGTGTTCTTATACCTTCTCGACAGTGGCTGCTTCTCAACTCGTGGCTCAACTTGGTCCTTTCAAATCAGCTTAGTCTCCTCCTTCCTCGTGCACCTCCGAATGAACACACACATGCATGTACACACATACACACACACACTCTTTCACTCACACATACGAGACCTCACACACTCACATGCACTCATGGCTTTTCACCCATCGAGTAACCCACGCACACACTATCTGATCTTACAGCACACAACACTTACGTGTTTTCACAAACCTCTCTCTATCTCATACCCTCTCTCTAGCCAAGAACCATATGCACACACTTACACTATTATAGACCTAACACCATTATCACACACACAGGTCATCATGCACCTTGTTTGCACAGCACAATGCTAACAGTACACTCACTGCCTTGAGTTGATCACACACCACCCTCCCCCACTCTTTCCCTAGTCTATACACCTATACCCTACACATCATAATTTAGGTGTATAAATACATATATATATATATATATGGGTTTAAAATCTACATACATTTTAATTGGTGGGAGTGTTGGTCTAATGAGGCGCTGCCACCTCATTTTTTTTATTCAAAATTTAGACTTTAATCAATTTATATATGTGTATATATATATATATATATATATCTTATGTGTAATAAAGTACAAAAGTACTTGTGTCCCACTTGGTAAATTTTTAGGTGCTTAGAATCTTCCTCTACTTGGTTAAGGGTTCAAATCCCCTTGGCCTCATTTTTGGCATTTTTTCCTCATTTTGGGCTTATGCCTTGTTTGGCTAGCGTAGATTTCTATTTTGACTATTTCCTTAATATTCCCTTTTCTATTGTTCATTTTACGAAGCTGTTTCTTCTGGTCACTTCCTATGTCGGTTAGCTTCGATGTCGAATGCCTTGTGTCGGTTATTATTTCCTTGTGTATTCTGTAACTTGTCAATTCGAATTCTTGTAGTGTTAAAATTAGGCTATGATGACTAAATTAAGCCTTTTCCTCTTGACGTATTGAATTATTTTATTGGTCTATTGTGATTATCGAGAAAATTTTTGATTAATTTCCTTAATTATTCGTTATCTTGTTTCTAGTAAATAATTAGTGAACTAATTATTAATTAATTAGGTCGGGGTGTTACATAGTAAATCAAACTAAATGTATCAGAATGTGTGTGTGAGATAGATCCAATCCAAAGTCACCAAGTGTTTACCAATCCTTGCCATATAAGTATATATGTGAGAGTCATGCGGAATAAGATAGCCTTTAATTACCTTTAACCAGAAGTAAACACGTTTTTCAATGGTCACAAGGCACTACAACAAAATGGACTATTAGCGACGCTCATGTGCGTCAGCTAATAGTCCAAATGGGCGTCGCTAAAAGTATTTAGCGACGCACACACGTGCGTCGCTAAGGCGTCACAAAAAGTGGCGTCGCTAATACTATTAGCGACGCTCAAAACCGTCGGCGTCGCTAAAAGTGCATATTAGCGACGCCCATGGAGCGTCGCTAATAATTGGATCCATGCGTCGCCAATAATACCCAAGAACGTTTTGAGCGTCGCAAAAATCACTTTTAGCGACGCACAGGGGGCGTCGCTAAAAGTGATTTTTGTCGATTTTTAAATTAAAATCAGACTTTTAGCGACGCTACGGTGTGCGTCGCTAAAAGTGTTTTTTTTTTTTTTTCAACACTATCTGCTTTGTTTTAATATATTTTTGTTCCTGTTTAAACCTGTATCAATCATCCATCCTGATATATAATAAAATCCAAGCATTCTGAAATGATCAATATTTTGAAACAGAAAAATACATTCATATATATATATATATATTAAACTAATTATGTACAATTGTAAATGTATCATTCATCACTAAATAGAAAAATTAAAAATTGTGTCCAAAATGTTACTACAGATGTCCATGAAAATAAAAAATAAAAATAACAAGTTCCGATGCAAAACATAAAGACGGCGCCGCGACAATAATCCCCGATCAATCTGAAATAAAGATCAAACGACATATATTAGAACAATTATTAAATATATATGAACATAGAATGTGAATTGTTTTTTGTTTTTTTTTTTTTGCATGCATAAATAATAAGAACGACATAAAGTAGCATAAGTCTATTTTATCATTTGTGAGGTGTGTGAGGTGGTTTCGGTGCAGTTAGGCCGATATCCGGCATTTTGGTCTGTCAAAACCCCAAAATGGGCCTTTTTGAGGCTGAAACTTGCATAACTTTCAAACCGGGCATCGGAACCGAGTGTCGTAAGTTCGTGCAAGTCTATTTTATCATTTGTGAGGTGTGTGAGGTGGTTTCGGTGCAGTTAGGCCGATATCTGGCATTTTGGTCTGTCAAAACCCCAAAATGGGCCTTTTTTAGGCTGAAACTTGCATAAGTTTCAAACCGGGCATCGGAACCGAGTTCCGTAAGTTTGTGCAAGTCTATTTTATCATTTGTGAGGTGTGTGAGGTGGTTTCGGTGCAGTTAGGCCGATATCCGGCATTTTGGTATGTCAAAACCCCAAAATGGGCCTTTTTTAGGCTGAAACTTGCATAAGTTTCAAACCGGGCATCGGAACCGAGTGTCGTAAGTTCGTGCAAGTCTATTTTATCATTTTTGAGGTGTGTGAGGTGGTTTCGGTGTAGTTAGGCCGATATCCGGCATTTTGGTCTGTCAAAACCCCAAAATGGGCCTTTTTGAGGTTGAAACTTACATAAGTTTCAAACCGGGCATCGGAACCGAGTGTCGTAAGTTCGTGCAAGTCTATTTTATTATTTTTGAGGTGTGTGAGGTTGTTTCGGTGCAGTTAGGCCGATATCCGGCATTTTGGTCTGTCAAAACCCCAAAATGGGCATTTTTTAGGCTGAAACTTGCATAAGTTTCAAACCGGGCATCGAAACCGAGTTCCGTAAGTTCGTGCAAGTCTATTTTATCATTTGTGAGGTGTGTGAGGTGGTTTCGGTGCATAAGTTTCAAACCGGGCCTTTTTTAGGCTAAAACTTGCATAAGTTTCAAACCAGGCATCGGAACCGAGTTCCGTAAGTTCGTGCAAGTCTATTTTATCATTTGTGAGGTGTGTGAGGTGGTTTCGGTGCAATTAGGCAGATATCCGGTATTTTGGTCTGTCAAAACCCCAAAATGGGCCTTTTTTAGGCTGAAACTTGCATAAGTTTCAAACCGGGCATCGGAACCGAGTTCCTTAAGTTCGTGCAAGTCTATTTTATCATTTGTGAGGTGTGTGAGGTGGTTTCGGTGCAATTAGGCCGATATCCGGCATTTTGGTCTGTCAAAACCCCCAAATGGGCCTTTTTGAGGCTGAAACTTGCATAAGTTTCAAACCGAGCATCGGAACCGAGTGTCAGTAAGTTCGTGCAAGTCTATTTTATCATTTGTGAGGTGTGTGAGGTGGTTTCGGTGCAGTTAGGCCGATATCCGGCATTTTGGTCTGTTAAAACCCCCAAATGGGACTTTTTGAGGCTGAAACTTGCATAAGTTTCAAACCGGGCATCGGAACCGAGTTCCGTAAGTTCGTGCAAGTCTATTTTATCATTTGTGAGGTGTGTGAGGTGGTTTCGGTGTAATTAGGCTGATATCCGGCATTGTGGTCTGTCAAAACCCCAAAATGGGCCTTTTTTTGGCTGAAACTTGCATAAGTTTCAAACCGGGCATCGGAACCGAGTTCCGTAAGTTCGTGCAAGTCTATTTTATCATTTGTGAGGTGTGTGAGGTGGTTTCAGTGCAGTTAGGCCGATATCCGGCATTTTGGTCTGTTAAAACCCCCAAATGGGACTTTTTGAGGCTGAAACTTGCATAAGTTTCAAACCGGGCATCGAAACCGAGTTCCGTAAGTTCGTGCAAGTCTATTTTATCATTTGTCAGATGTGTGAGGTGCTTTCGGTGCAATTAGGCCGATATCCGGCATTTTGTTCTGTCAAAACCCCAAAATGGGCCTTTTTTTGGCTGAAACTTGCATAAGTTTCAAACCGGGCATCGGAACCGAGTTCCGTAAGTTCGTGCAAGTCTATTTTATCATTTGTGAGGTGTGTGAGGTGGTTTCGGTGTAATTAGGCCGATATCCAGCATTTTGGTCTGTCAAAACCCCCAAATAGGCCTTTTTGAGGCTGAAACTTGCATAAGTTTCAAACCGGGCATCGGAACCGAGTTCCGTAAGTTCGTGCAAGTCTATTTTATCATTTTTGAGGTGTGTGATGTGTCTTCGGTGCATTTTTTATAAATAATAAATCCAAAAAAGTATATAATTTTAAAAACTTACCAAGGTTGTGAAGAGTCACGCTGTTGGCTGATCATCGTTTGCAAAAGAGTCTGTATCTCGGCATATCGCTCCTCGAGGCTATCTAGTCTCTGGCGCAGCACTACATTCTCTTGTTGAACTGCCGCCGTAGCTGAGTGTGCCCTAGCATCACTCTCAAAGGACGATGTCGTCGGCGCCATCCCAGTCCCTAAGCCACGCACATAGCCACGCCTCTTGCCCAGAACAGTCTCCCGTATCTGGTCATCGGTCGGCGGATCCTGACCCTCAGGTGTCGGCTGATCACGCAGCCGGACCATCTCCTCCTATAAAAACATAAATACATGTTACTACTTTTATAACTTTAGATTAATATTAAATTAGTAATACTATAGCAAGTTACATAAAAACTTACATAAAGCCGCTGTGCTTCAGGCCCAGCCCAACCCTTATTGGGGTTGTAGTGTGTCCTGTGCCACAAATCAATGGGGCTGGGTGGTGCACCGGTGTCCTGGTCTCGCTGGAGCAAATAAATAGTAGCTTATGAAGAGTGATTTCATGAATAGATTATACAATAAGAACTTGATACATTTATTAACTTACCATATCATGCCTATACTGTACAAAAGAACGTGATCCACCACAGTGGGTCACCTTCTGCTTGCTTCTACTCTCGCTATTCTTCCTACTTAGTTCCTACACTTGGCCAAAACAAAGAAGGTTAGTATAAATGATACTGATTTAAACCAGACAACAAAAGTAATTTGAACAATTTTTACCTGGAATGTATCACTTGCGAACCGGTCGCACAGTAACATCCAATCCTCAACCGTCACCCCCCTATAGGGTCTATCACGGGGCTCTCTACCGGCTGCCACCTCCACCTCGTAGTGCATGTGCAGACGGTGTCGATAGTCCCTGAAACGGACTCCCAGGTAACGATCCACAGCCTTCGCTACGTGAGGTAGGTGGAGATCGACGTCAAACTTCTCCTGTAAAGCATGTCATTGTCAAAACATTACGGCATTAGAAATGTTAAAATTTAGTTCAACACAATAATAAAAGACATACCAGGATCTGCGCATGAATAGCGTGTAGATCCTCCTGAGTGACCTGACTCCAGTCAGTAATATGGAGTGGGGCGCGTAGTCGGGAAATGATGCCGACCTCTGTAATGAACTGCTGTGCCCACCCACCAACGGGCTTCAGCAAGCCCTCAGGTATCTCAATCCGGAGTCGCGCACCCCCTGCTGCCTCCATCTGTGTCTGCAAACTCTGATTCTTCGACCTACCACGCCCTCGTCTAGCACTGGTGGTGGCCGAAGCTTTAGAAACAATAAAATAGAAACAATTAGTACCATATTTATATAAGCATTAATACAAAATGGAACTATCCATACCATCAATGTCAGGATCAGTCGATCCTCCAGTGGAAGGGGAAGGGGTCGATGGGTCCACCGGGGCTGCGCGTCTACGTGATCCTGGTCCAACCATATCTAAAACAAAAGTTTAAAAGTAAATTCCATTACATCATAAAAATTAAAATCCATTACAGCATAAAATTGAATATCCATTACACTTGATCTTACCACATGTAACACCTATTACAATTACTCATCTGAGTTTGTATCATCATCTGAACTTGAATTTTCTTCAGTCTCGGTACAATACTCTAACAATGTATCATCATCAAAATCACTTTCCTCGTCATCATCATCATTAATGAACGCTGCATCCCTCGGATCTAATTGTGTGGTATTGGTGACGTCGGAAGCTACGACATGAATTGGTTCTACATCAGTTCTATTCAACCGATACGAACTAACATCTTCCTGATCATGCCGCACAACACCATCGTGTGCAGTTTGAGACTCTTCTTGTAGTGCCTCCTCAATCCTCTCCAACTCTTCATCTCCCTCGCCAACTTCTAGGACATCATAAACATTTCTAGTTTTTATTTTTTGGACAACATGCCAATCACCTCTTATTTTTGTGTCCTTCAAATAAAAAACTTGTTTTGCAACTGATGCCAAAACATACGGATCATCTTTAAATGCCGTACGTGACGTATTAACACTTATGAAGTGCTTATCAATCTGCATTCCAGTCTTCTTATTAGTTACATCCCACCAATCACATTTAAAAATATATACAGAATGACCGTAACAATAATGCAACTGTATGATGTCTTTTAAAACACCATAGTACTCTACAGTTTGTCCTCCGTCACCATCTCCTTCAACAAGGACCCCGCTATTCTGTGTTCGTCGGATGACCTCACGTTCCCTCGTGTGAAATCGAACACCATCAACAATTAAACCGGTGTAGCGGGATATTCTTTGATCAGGACCACATGCCAAGGAATATAATTGATCGTACGCCTCAGGAGATTGTTGGTGGCGTAATAGTTTCATCTATTAATTCAGTACAAGTACAAAATTATCACTATACAAATGCATTAACTAATACAATTACAATTAATTGAAACATATTCTTACGTGATCTCCGAACCACTTTGGAAACAAATTTTTCTGTCTTTGCTCCAGATCAGAACTTGATACATGTTCTCTCTGAAGCTCGAGCGTATGCTCACTGCATAAGATGAAATATGTTATATATAACTTACATTTGTATATTAACGTAGTATTGCAATGATTTCAATAAACTTACTTAAAATATGGCAATGTCTCCTCGCAGTTGTTGAGCACGGTGTAGTGGGCTCTTTCCAAGTCTTGAGGATGACACCATTCATATATACGGGCACCTATTGGCCGCACAGTCTGATTAAACACCGCAAGGCCAGTTCGTTGTTGCCCTGGACATGTATCAGCATTTCGCTCTTGACGATTAAACCTTGTCTCAATATCTTCAAGATGCATAGAGCAGAAGGTGAGACATTCAGCATCAATGTAAGCCTCAGCAATTGACCCTTCCAGTCGTGCTCTGTTATGCACATATTGCTTCAATGTGTGCAAATATCTGTTTTGATAATTAATCAGTTATAGATTAAAATAGTTAGGATGGATAGATAACACAATTGACAAAAGTAAATGTACCTTTCTATTGGATACATCCAACGGTATTGGACAGGTCCGCCAATTTTTGCCTCATGAGGCAAATGCACCGCTAAGTGGACCATGATATCGAAGAAAGCTGGAGGGAAAATCTGTTCCAACTTGCAGAGGATCACGACAACATCCCTTTCGAGCTTGTCAAGTACTTGCACATTCAACGTCTTCGCACATAATTCTCTAAAGAAGCAACCCAACTCAGTTATTGTAGTCGAAATGTGATCGGTGAGATACCCACGTAGTGCAACTGGAAGAAGTCGTTGTAAAAGGACATGGCAGTCATGGCTCTTCAATCCGGATATTTTCCCATCTATAACATTTACACACCGAGATATATTCGATGCGTATCCATCTGGGAACTTCACCGATTTAAACCACTCGCAAATCCTCATTCTCTCTGCGGATGATAACGTATACTGTGCTGGAGGCACGATATATTTATCACCACTACGTATTAAGTGCAGCTCTTTCCTTATTCCCAGCTCCTGCAAGTCCAACCGGGCTTTAACACTATCTTTTGTCTTCCCTTCAATGTTCATTACAGTTCCCAGCACATTATCACATATGTTTTTCTCGATGTGCATCACATCCAAATTGTGCTTCAACTTAAGAGTCTCCCAGTACGGCAAATCAAAAAATATGCTCTTCTTCGTCCAATTTAAGTTCACATCAGTACGCTTCCTCTTCTTACTACCCGGTATCTTCCCAAACCTCACTGGTTGGATGACTGCCAATTGCGCTAACACGTCTTTGCCAGACAACAATGGAGGTGGCAATCTGCGCTCAATTTGTCCATCAAATAGATGCTTCTGCCGATTTCGCCAGCCATGCGATGGCGGTAGAAAACGACGATGGCCCATGTAACATATTTTCCTCCCATTTGACAAATGTAGGGAACATGCATCCTTATTGCAAACTGGACATGCCAGATACCCCTTAGTGCTCCACCCAGACAAGTTCCCGTATGCTGGAAAGTCATTTATGGTCCAAAGTAACGCGGCATGCAATTGAAATGTCTCATTCTTAGAGACGTCGTATGCCTCCACTCCCACCTCCCACAATTCCTTCAACTCGTCCACTAAAGGACGCAAGTACACATCAATTTCATTACCAGGAGACTTCGGCCCTGGAATAAGCAACGACATGTAGATAAATGGTTCTTTCATGCATTTCCACGGTGGCAAGTTATACGGCACAAGCAACACCGGCCACATGCTGTAGGCATTACTCATGTCACCGAACGGGTTGAAACCGTCGCTAGCCAGCCCAAGTCGTACATTACGCGGCTCATTTGCAAACCATTCGTGATTTGTATCAAACTCAGCCCAAGCTTGTGAATCTGCCGGATGCCTACATACATTTTCCTCAGCAACACGCTTCTCCTTATGCCACCGCATATCTTCTGCCGTCTTCTGAGACATGTACAACCTTTGTAGCCTCGGTTTTAAGGGAAAATATCTAAGCACCTTGTGCGGAATTGTCTTCTTCTTTCCTTCATTCAGCTTGTACCTGGGTTCGTGGCACACCGTACACTCCTTCAATTGTTCAGTCTCCTTCCAAAATAACATGCAATCGTTTTTGCAAGCATGTATGGGAATATACCCGAGGCCCAAATCTCTTAATATTCTTTTCGCCTCGTAATATGAGTTCGGAAGAGTTTCCCCAGTAGGCAGCACTGCTTTAATCAATTCAATGGCCATAGTAACTGATTTGTTACTCCAACGGTTGATGGTCTTAAGATGAAGGAGTTTCACGAGAAAGTCCAGTTTGGAAAACTTATCACAACCCGGGTATAACGGCTGCCTTGCTTCCCTCAACAACGACTCAAACGCGGTCGATGGTCCCGTGTCACTCCTGTGACTACTCGCCCCAGTTGTAGCCCCCTACAAGTCTGCCAGCATTTGTGGCAAGCCTTCATAACCAACCCCAACATTATCACCAAAGTCAACATCGTCGTCTTCTTCTTCATCATCAAATACCACTCGTACGTCACGGCGTTCCCCGTGAAATTCCCAACACGTATACCGCTTGTCCATCCCGTGTTCGAGTAGGTGCTCTTTGACCTCATCTATGTGCATATAATCCCTATTATTGCACCTCCTACATGGACATCTTATCCTATTTCTCCCATCTGCAGATGCACGAGCAAACTCAATAAAATCTTTGATCCCCTTCACATACCCTGGCAAATGCCTGCCCCTCAAGTCCATCCAACTCTTATCCATTTTCGTCTACCTAATACAAGTCAAAAATGATACTCTTTATAAATATGAAACATGAATCCTATCACCTCCAACTTCTCTCTAAAGGGTAAGGTGGTCCTATCCCATTCGTGAATGCACAATCTACATTGCAATCAGCAGCAATCAAATGCTTGATTCCACTCGGACAAAATTTCGGCAGCATCTCCCCAAGGTTCTCCAAGTATACGAGATAGACGTTAACACGCCTAAATATATACCCAGAGAACAATAGGAGACCGTGCTGAAATTTTATCATAGTGAAATATTCAAGCATATGCGCTATTGATTGCAATGCAGATTTATGCATTCCCGAACTATCCTCTCTGGACAATTCAAGAATCGATTTTCATACACACGAGCCCAATCGCGAATAAATTTCGCGACAAGATTCACATGTGATGAAAATGACTCCCGAACGGGGCTAGGCTTACATGAATGCAATTAAAAATTTCATTAGTGTAAGTGCAAACTCTGATTGTCAGCCAGAGTTTTGCTTTAAAAAACCATTAACAATAGCATTGAAAATGCCAACAGAAAACATATTGATCTTGGTTGCTAACAAGTAAAAGCACCTACCTTTCAATTTTTATCTATTAATTAAGGTCATTCATCAAGAATTATTTACTTGGCACCTGACAACAACAACTTAACCAACAAAAACAAATCAAGTGCTACCTAAAACCACTAACTGACTTAATAGGTCAGGTGTATCTTGTTGATCTCTCAATCTATAGGACTCAAGAACTCTTTTTAATTCTTGAATGGATAAAATCCTTGATGCTAGTTCATGACTTAGTTCCTACTAGTGTTCATACATTGTGCAAACTTAACGACAAAATTGATCAATGCAACTTACAGACTCACAGTTTGATCATAATAGAGTCATTTAAATTGGAGCAAAACATATATTCATGTCATGAAACAAACATAAGATTTTATAAATATTTAATATTATTAAATTAGAAGCGAAGTACAGCGGTTCTCAACGGGATGGGTTAATGATTATATCACAATTAGCATTTTTTTCGGTTGTAAGTAAAATAATTTGTATAAATCACCAAAGTTACACAAGCATAGACAAGGTGACAGGTACAACCAGCAACATGGAACAAGATCCAAGCAGGCCAATAAAAAAAGGGATAAAATCAGAAAAGATAAAAGGACAGGCAAGGCTTTAAACTGAAGCTATTGATCTGCTTTAAATTTTGGAGAGGCTCTTTTAAGTATTTTTTTTAAATAGGTAATTCTCCCACACACACACATTGCTTTACTTCAAAATATTTCTCATATTCTCAAGAACAAATTCAAATATATCGCTTTAATTTTTACTTTTGCCTCCTCTAGATTTGTATTTTTGTTTTTTCACTTTATCCTTATTTTTAATTTTGTTTGACCCTCTCAATGAAAATTGTATCAAAACTTTTTTTTCTTCGATTTTTTAATATAGTTTAAAATTTATCTCCTCTCAAATAAATTCCTAATTCCGTCCCCGACTTGTTGGTGATTGCCTTGCCATCAAGACCATAGTCATTGTAATTTCTATTTTTAGTGTTAATCCTATGGTTTCCAACACTTGGTGTTATTGATATTTTTCAACATGCATGTCATGTAAGTTTTCAAATCTTGTCAATGAGTTTGTTTGTATTTACTTAATGTATATGCTTTATTTCTTTATTTAGTAGTTGGTTTCCTTCAAGTGACATGAACCTTTATAAATCATTTGAATGCAATAATTTGTCTCTACTTAAAGCGAATATCCTAAATTTTATTTATTCATAATATGATTAAATTAAAAGTTTCAGGTTACTAAAAATCTAATTCTATAAAAGTCTCAAATTTTATGTATTTATATTATAATTAAATTAGAAATCTAATAATAATAAAAATCTAATTGTATAAAAAAGGGTCCTATAAAAAATTTATGGCAAAATTATTAATACAATTTTTATTTTTATTATACTCTAATATTTTATAACTATCTAAAATATTACATTAATATTATGAAAAAAAATTATTTAAATTTATTATCTTATCATTTTAGATATTCAATTATATAGAGTCAATCATAGTCGCCTCCATGGCTAAAGGTATGCATTATATCACTTTTTTACACCCTAAAGAAAATTTCTTTATATACTGTACAAATTGAATTGCAATAATGGAAGAGGCAGAGAGTTTTTTCCAATGCAATAATTGAAGAGGGCCCTCTGTTGACATAAAAAAAAATTTTAAAAGTTACACAATGTAATCTCATTAGATATTCATATGGATTGGAAATTTTATAAATATTTATAATCTCATTAGATATTCATATTGATTGTAAAAGTTCAATGTAGATCTGCACCCAATGTCAAGCCCTAGTAGAACTACTGAACCAACAATATATTTTATCAATATCAACCATATGCTTGACTTCTAGTACTGAATTATACAATGAGTGAAGGAACTCGAAAACAACTTTCAATATCAGAATTACCCAAAAAAATTTCAATATCAGAAAAGCAATTATAAAAACAAATTTTAAATGCAAAACTCCAACTACTCATTTCAAGAGTTCAACCCAGCTTAAGATTACCTATTTTTCTTAAATAGCATAAATTCTACCTCTATAATTGACCAAAGTAGTACACTATAAAAATTAAAGAAAAAATAATTAAAATAAATAAAAACTTTAAAATATCATATCTTATATAAACTCGAACTTATAATAACATTTCCCTTTTGAAAAGAAAAAAAAAATTTCTAAGGCAAAACATTGACATAGTTAATGTTAGCTGCAAAGGTCATAATGAGAATAGATTATTGGTAGTATAGATTAATGGGTTTATATCGATCACTAGAGTAAATTTAATTTATGGTAGCATGCATGTCATACTACCAATCTCTAAACATTTTCTAATTTTCTCAGTTATCATGAATTTTATCCACTATTCAATCTCTAAAATATAATAAAAGAAGAGGTTCATATCTCAACTGCAAACTAAACTTTAGGGTAAGCATTTGAGAGATGGACCCTCCTGAACATATCCATTACACCATTGATAGTATCAATAATCCAAATTTCAAGAGAAAAATGCAGGTCATAAGAACAAAAGAACCAAAAAAAAAAAATAGCTATGGCATAGAAAGAAATGTATAAAAATTACTTGTGTTTTCCTCTTTTCTTCAATAAGGAGATTTAATTAAATTTCCATTGCTGACAGAAAAAAACAATATTCCTTTTTTTCCTGGAAAAGAACAATATTCCCTTAACACTAAAAGGAAAATACAAAACAATCCTAATGAGACATTTTAAAGCAATGAAAAAAAAAAAAGAGGAAAAGAAAATAGCATCATTGCTTCCAAGTAAAATGAAAATTCCAATGTTCATATAGATCGGGGAGTGAGAGAGAGTTGGAGAGAGAGAAGGACTCACCGTCAATCGAGGTTGCTGTCACCATCGCCGGAACGTGTCGCCACCGTCAATGAAATGGCTAAAAGAGAAAGAGAAAGAGCAAGAGAGAGAGAGGCGTCGCTTCTGCTCGAATAAGATGGGCGTAGGGCTATATCGCAGAGCTATTAGCGACGCACAGTGTGCGTCGCTAATAGTCTTATGCACGTCGCCAAAGGTATGACACACGACGTCGTTTTAATAAGTATACTATTAGCGACGCACACCGTGCGTCGCTAATACTCCGTAACTTTCAGCGACGCACTTGTGCGTCGCTAATAACTGCTTTCTCCGTCGCTAAACTACGCGCCACATTTTTTTAAGGCGGGAAATGATTTTGACATCATCTTTAGCGACGTGCCCTGGTGCGTCGCGAATACACATTATTAATGACGCACACCCGGGCGTCGCTAATAATGTGCGTCGCTAAAGCCTTAGATTCTTGTAGTGAGGCTTAAGGACTCAAAACTCAATAACTTAGTGAAGTTTACAACTCAATGATAATATTGTCACTAACAGATTAGCGAACAGTTGTGACAAATAGTCTTAATAGATTCTGTTATGGTCTTCTTGTGCAGTGAGAGATTTTTAGTTAGTAGCTATAGCAAATTAAAGCCAATGAAATATGGTCCATACAAAATTTTGCACAAGGTCAATGACAATACCTATGTTGTTGATTTTTTGGAAACTATGAGAATTTCATGGACTTTCAATGTTGCTAACATCTACGAGTACCATCCAAAAAACCCTCTCTATCCCAATTGTAACTCGATGTCAAGTTCTTTTCAAGAAAAAGAGACTGGTGTAGAACAAGTTGTGGAGGATTTTGAAGAACAATACGAACATTTCAAGTCCCATTCAAAGAAAAAGGAATAGTAGACGCAGAGTTAGTCAATAATTGCAGCCGTAGGGCCAAACGATTTCGTTTAGGTCTCTAATTTGAATTTTTTGCCATTTATAGTAACTTTTGATTTTGTAATTACTTTGTTTACGGAAGTTCGAATTAAGTTTTTTTTGCGGGTATAGCTTTCTAGTTTGATATGGTTTCTAGTTTTCTAAAAAGCCCTAATTTTTATTAATTTCATATTTTTCTTCTTTTTTGGAATTATTCTAGTTTCCTAATTATAATAGGACTAGTATAAGGAATTAGTAGATTCCTATTCAAATTAGTAGTAGTCTTAGCCTATATATGATGTAAAATAGTCTTTGTTATTCAGATTATCAATAATATATTTCTGTTCAGAAATTTGCGATTAGTTCTCTTTGGATGATGAGTCTCTTTTGTTCTTGGTTACTAAGGAATTCAACGTGTTTGATTCTCTTTCACGTTCCACATTGCGTTAGCAACACAAATTGTGAAAGGAATTGAGCATATTGAATTCCTTGGATTGAATCAACCACAGATATTACTCACCCAAATAAGAGAATAATTCTCTAAATTCGAAACTGTATATTAGTGATAAAACTAAAAAATAGAAGTCTACTATACGGTATTTATAAGTATAAGAAACTACTATTTTAATTAGGAAACCACAACTCCTATACAAATTCTAATAAAACTAGGAAAGTGAAAATTATTTAAAATAACAAATTTGAGATATGTTTGAATTTAGAAACTAAAGAATACTATAATAACTTTAAAACATAAATTCATGTTTTTAACTGGTACTATATCTATTCTAAATAATTACATACACTAGATCAAAATTTTGAGGAAGAATCTAAATTCATTTCATACCTCTACCTAAATAAAGGTACATAAACTAATACCGAATAGAAATGTAAAAGGATTGATACGAGTGAGGTCAATATCCATAATGAGGAATAATCAATTCAAAAAAAAGAAAATAAATTTTTTAAAATTTGAAATTTTATTATTATTGATAAAAAAAATTAATGATTAAGACATATTAAATCATATTTATAGAATTAAAATACTACTAATTCAAATAGAAAACTACTAATTTCTTCTATTAATCCAATTAAAATATTACTAATCTTAATCTGAATAAAATTAAGAAACCAAAATAACCCAAAAACTTAGTCAAAATCTGATCAAATTTTTTTTGGATCTCAAGAATCTATCACTTGTTTCTATCATCAACTCTTTACATAAAAGAGGGATTCCTCATCTCATCAAAATTCACATGCTGATCCAACACACGGTATCGTAGGAGTGTCTAAAAATAAGCATAACATGTAAGCATGTTCTCAAATAGTAAGTTATTTGCAGGCACTATAAATATATGATATAAACAGTTCATATATATGTAATCATGTATATGATAATATAATTAATAAAGTGACAGTTCATATATTTTTGGGATTAACAGAGCAACCAGCTAAACGAAAGTAATACACCACTTTATTCATCGAGATTTGCTTGTATTCTCATAAAAAATAAACAGAAGATAGCTTTCCAATTTAGTTTTGAGATGAATCCTGGAGGCTTATGGGTAGTTGTCAGAATATATCATACAGAACGTTTTCATTTGGAGGGATGTGCAAGACAATGTGTACAGAGCAGAGGCTTGCTGAATCCTATACCTTTCATTTGCGAAAATAAACAAATATATAAAAGGATAATATAAAATTATATGTGACTCGTAAACCTTACCATGCATTCAATAATAAAACTAATAGAACAGACAGATACCATGAGTTTTTGTTTGCTATTATATATAGCACTCGTCAAATCAACTTGACTAAACAAATTTTTTTCTTAACTTGACTAAATAATTTTTTATTTTTTTTATACAATAATGGTGAAGGAGAATTGAATTCGAGAGGAATGGATACTTACACTATTTGTACCATTTGGAATTGAACTCAAGAGAAGTAGGTACTTGCACTACTTATATCATTTGGATAAAATCTCAGTATAAAGTCTAATTCCAACAATTTTGAAATTAGGTACATGAAAAATGTTTTCACATTCAATTTAAACTAAAGTCGTGCAGTTAGTTAGTTCACACACCTGTTATCATATTTTTATTATTACCTCTACCAAATTTAAGTTAGGTCCCCACCTTCAATGTGAACCGTATTACTCTTCTTTCTTTGTATAATTACCGGTCTTTATTATACTTGTACATGATGATACTTCTTTAATCGCTTTTTTCTTACTTTATCTCTTATTGGTATTACTCCGAAAATCTTATGAAGGTCTTTATTTTAAACTTTTTCTTTTTCATACAGTAACTATTTATATTATTTATTTTTAAAATTTAAAGATATGCCTCGATCATGTAATACGCCAGACATTTTCACACTTGACCCATGTTGTTATAAAAACATTTTTTGGCAAGTAAATTTTTATTACCAAAGGAGGGGGAAAACACCCCAAGACAGGCTACAAGCAGACTACTAGCCAACTTACAATCAGGCCATCCAAGAGACCTTGATACAGGGACTCAACTAATAACATTTTGGCCTATACTGGGCCTTACAGAACTAAGGAATATATAAGGGGAGACCCCTAGACTGAGGCCTAATTGCTTTACTTTTTTTCTAATAAATATGTATATATATACAGACACGTGCACGCACATACATAAATCTTTTCACAGAAGTAGAACTTATACATGGGTAAAAATAGTTAGTGTTATATTTCACAATAATTCTGATATACTTCTCCTGCTATTGTATTTTGATGTAAAACAGAAACATGAAATGATGGATACGACCAATGTCAATATTTACAATGGAAAACAATCAACCTAACGAGAAACACTCAAACCTAAAAATAGCATAAATTCTCTAAAATTCAAAATTATATTATTATTAATAAAAAAATTCATTATAAAAACCTGTTACATCATATTTCTAAAGTTAAATGCTATTATTATTTTGATTAGAAAAATATAAAACATGTCATTTTCTTAATCTTAATAGAATAAATAATCCTATTTTGAATAGTAAAATAACCAATTTGAGGGATTTTTCCCCTGCATTGCAGGAGCTTACCGCTGGTTAGAAAAAAAACTACAATATATATATTAAAAAAATAACATTCGTAACTCATGCAAATCAGAACGTGACTTGATATTCATTAAATAGTAATTTTCTTTTATATAATATCAAGAGATCACAGAAATCAAATTAAATAAATGTAATAATGGCTTGGTTGGCAGACCATGAGTTGAATGCATACAAAACAAATGTAAGGATTCTCTTCTCCTGATTCCCCATAGATGTATTAAAGTAAGAGCAGAGTTCCAGTCATTGATTCTCTTGTTGCCCAATTACCCTTGCTGTTTGGCTGCACATGTCCTTTTTTCTTTTTCTTTTTTACCTGTATATATAAGGAAAGTTTTTAAGCTTTCTCGAAATATATATCTTTGTGATCTTCCTTGGTAGAATAAAGAAGATTAGTTTACATCAATGTTAACTCTTTTATTTACTTGGTAGAATAAACAAGATTAGTTTTGACATGAATCCTGGAGGCTAGCTTTATGGGGTGGTTGTCGCAAATAGCATACAGAAAGTCTCCATTTGGATGGGTGTGTACGTACGTAAGACCATGTGTGTATGGAATCCAATGTCCTTCATTCGCAGAGGTATAGCGTTGTCACAGTTTGTGATTGCGTGTGTATTCCTTCGGAGCTCTCATGCAAAACAAGGGTTAGAAGGTTACCGTAAGGGCTGCTTTGATTACTAAGTCAGAGAAAGAACTTAAAGAATATGTAATTGAATAATTATAATTCTGAGTTTTTAGGCGTACCTTGAATCTTTATTTATAGGTTGTGTACTTGTCAATCTCAATTAGGAATAAAAATAGAAAGATCGGATATAGAATATATCCGAAGTAAGAAGTTTCCTAGTTGAACTCTGTCTCTAGAAGTAAATTTGTATGCTGATTTTGTGTATTGAGCTCGGTAGTCCCTTTCATAAGATAGGTAGGCATTCAGCTCATAATACCTCGAGATGTAGTCTTCAGACCTACATAGACACATGGAAGTTTGGTATATTAGTGCTCAATAATGGTATATCAACTATTCTCTCCCAAGCTTAGTTTTGTGGGATTCATCCCAAGCTGAGGTTCGGGTTAACCGTGGATTTTAGAGGCAATTTGAAAGCGCCGCTTTGATTTTCGAGCTGACAGGCATGATATGACTTAAATGTCATATGATTGCCGCCATTTTACAATAGTCGAAGAGGGGTCATGATTGCAAGAGTAATGACGCCTATTGGTCTCCTTTAAACACGCAAGTTTTGTCTCAGCTGTCTATTTAAAGCCTAAAAATCCTATAAATTGGGAGGAAACACCCATTTGAGAATTACATGACTGCTTCAAAAGAAGAAAGCGATCAAAGATATTTTTAGTGAGCCAACTCCAAAATTTTAGCAAGCCTAGCTTTCTCCCGTTAGGTCAGATTTATTTTCAGTTGTTCGTTTTTTCCTTTTAATTTGCATTCTCCTTCTTCTTCTCTTTATTTTACTCATGGCATCCTCGAAGGGCCAGAGTGAGGTAAGACCCAGAAAATCTAGAGAATATGATAGAAATTAGCCCAAGGGTGGCTATTATAGAGAGACTTGTTAAACAGCGTGTTAAGGCGAGTGGAACGAGGGACAAAAAGTCTAGTGATATCCCCCCTATTATGCTTGAGCCAATTAGAAAGACGTATGACTTCCCAGAAAATGTATACTATAGGATCCCCTACGCCACAAGATAGGCCTAGAACATGAAAGTCTAAGAAATTGGTATCTATCTGGAATGGTTTGAGATAGGTTTTATATTTCCCTTCCATCCCTCTTTGAATGACTTTTTTTTTTACCTTTTTATAGGTTCTGCCCTATAGAGCTTAACATAAATAGTTGGAGATGTTTAATGCCCTTCATAGTTTTACGTCATAAAAACAATGTAGCAATACACCTTGACCTGGTTAGGTGCCAGATGGACTAAAAATGCCCAAGAAAGGCTGTATTACACATCTTTTGATGCTAGGTTCAAACCCCTTACCATCGTCCATTCTTCCATCAAGACTTGGAAAAAGTGGTAATTTTTCATTAAAGGAGGTTGAGAGTTCGTAGGCTATACCTAGGAGAAGGTTGCCATATTTTCTCAGAAGAGTGGTCTTATAAGTGATACTTTATACTTCTAAACTCTTCTACTTTGATATTTTTTGGTTTTTATTCATTCTAACCCCTTATTTCGCTCTTTGATTTTCAAATTCCTTTGTTAAGCAACAGACCACCCTTAAAGAGGACCATCAACAAATGTTGAGCCTCTTGTTTAGAGTCCTTTGTCTCCAATATCTTTATGATGCATGGTTGATTAAACTTAAAAGGATGGACTTGATGAAATCCATTACCATGTCTTTTCCCTTGGGTCAGTCGAAGAAAGTTCCAACTACCCCCCAATGTTTCTGCTTCTACCCCAATGATGAGGACACTTCTCTAACTAGAAGATGAATCGCTAGAGAAGATAGAGTTTGGTGAGCTCACAGTGTTGCTTATAGACCTTGTGGGAGGAACCTTCTAAGAGACTTTCGAGTACGCGACCTCGTAGTTACTCGGGCCTAATCTATGGGGAATGGGAAGAGAAATGCCCTTGTTTAGAGCATGGTCTCCTTTACGGATAGTGCTCTAAAATGCGCATGGTTGGATGATTGGAAAACCCACCTAAACAAGACAAAGGGGCTGGCTACCGACCAGGTTCAAAAAAAGAGTTTGGCAGCCCACGTGAAGGTAACACTTATTTTCCTTTTCTTTCTTAGTCCTATCATTCTTCTCATTCCTTAGTATTGAATTTTTCTATTTTTTTAGGCTATGTATGCCATGGCCTACTTGTTTAGCTTTATGAGAGATCCTAAATAGGATGTAGGATCAAGTGTTTATCATTATGCCAAAAGCTTAAGTTGTTAGTGAGGGCACAAATTTATTTTCTTAACTTTTTCAATGACTAGCATAACATTTTGACTACACTGCAACGTGACAGGATACTAGCCTACAAGCATAACAATCCCTCCTCTAGCACCTATATGTAAGCAACATGCCTTCCCGGGGAGTCGAACCCGTGACCAGGCTCTAATACCAATTATAGGATAACGTGATTACCGCTACGCTAAAAGCTTAAGTTATTAATGAAGGTGCAACTTTATTTCTTTAACATTTTCAACGGTTAGCGTTACATTTCGACTATGCTGTAAAGTGAAAGGATGGTGACCTACAAGCCCAACACAGGTTACCAAGTTGCAAGATAAGCTTGACGAAGAGCTCAGATTTGTAAACTCTATTGCCCAAATAGAAAAAAGAAAAATGGACGGTTGTTGCTACTAGTACAATGATGATGGAGTCTGAATGGGATGGTTTGAAGTCCGGGATTAAAGGATAGAGGCATCTCCTTCAAGAACCAACATTTTGATATCAACGAGAAACATGCCAAAGAGCTAAAGGTGGCGAAGATCCAAGCTTAGAAGGAGTAGAAATCTTAGGTGATCAACCTTAGAACGGAGTTAGTAGACTACGAGTACCAACTCTGCCTGAAGAAAATCGCTCACATTCTGCATAAGGTGGGGTATGGGGATGCAATAATTCCCATCACAATATAATTCAAATTATAACAAGGATTACTTACATGGGATCGACCCAACTCCAATATCATTTCCACATGTGTAAAAACTATCATACATTGCATGTAATGTAATACGAGATGCCAAAATGCATCGAAAAATATTTAGTTATATAAATTTATGAGATCAAACACTGAGTCTCGAACATATGAGGCCAACAGTATGCTAATATACATATTTTATTACGTAAGTCAGAGTGCATATAATAGCAAGGCCAAAGGTATCTGATGAGGATGTGTGTTAAGAACAAAATCTATAAATGATTCTAGTCCTAGTCATCACTATACCATAAAGAGATATTGCATATGTTCTTCACCTTATGCCTCAAATGTCACATAATCTTGTCATTACTTTCTTGGCCACCCAAGCCTCTATTATCCAAGTTTCATATTAATTTTATGAGTCGTTTAAGGTAAAGCACACCTTAACTTATTCATAGGGTATTCATTTATCCAAACAAATACTAAAATTGAGTTCCTAAATATCAAATTCCATTAGGAGGTCCTATCCTGACGATTCTATGTCTTTTATATGTTTTTTAAACTCATAAGGGTATTTTTTTTAATTTTACCAGACTAGTTTCACATTTATCGAGACCTTGTCTCATCAACTGAATCTTGGAATCGGAGCTAGAATCTCTAAAAACCCTAAATGATGTCTCTTTGTATTTTAATAATTCTTTTAGATATCTATTTTGTGCATAGGGGTATTATCATAATTCTACACATTCATGCAAACCTAACATCGTGTCCTATTTGCCCATTTTGATCGTGTATCTAGGTTCAGGGCGTTCAAAAACCTTGAAAACACCATTTCTGGATCTTGATTAGCTATTTAATTAAAGTTTTGCATTTTTTGTTCCAACCTGGGTATGCTTTATCCACTGCCCATCAGCTCGTGAAGGGATGATAAAGACAAAACCATAACTCCACATGTGCATGAGAAAAACGTAGAGGAGCCGTGTGTGAAATTTGAATGTAGGCCACGATTACAAGAAGATGTGAAGTGATAAAATTCAAATAACTAAGATTGTGGTTGTAATAAGATAGGAAGAGGTTGATTTTTAAATAAAGTGAGATAATGTAAATGTGGTTTCTTTTAAATTAGCCGAAAGTAAGTGATAAAGATAAACATCACTTATATTATCCTACGGTTAATTATATTTTCTATATAAGTCTAATAATACAATGGCTACCACACAGTTTTGTGAGAGCCCTTCTTTATTAAGTCTTCTTTATTTTCACATGGTATCAAAGCAAGTAAAAGAGCCTGGATTCAAATCTCATTGTCACCCTGAAAATATGAATTGACACGTGTAGTTTCAAACTACCACACATGCGGGGGTGTGTTAGAGAATATAATAATAAAGTTACATCCTCTCTAACAGGTTAATCTTTTAGATGAGTTGGTGATTACAGAGCATAATTGTCATTTTATTAATTTATGTAGGACTACTATCGGGTCCTAATTTGTCTAGCCTGACATTATATTTGAGTTCATGGCATACAAAAGCTTTGGACACACCCCTTTTTAGAAGGTAAGGGTGAGAACAGGCCATAATAGAGATTCAAGTTCAAACTGGATGACCAATTCACTATGCCATGGGCAACCATAGTGGAACTTGCCAAAGCTTGAAAAATTAGTATTTTGAGAATTTTGATTCATAGAATAATAAAGGATAGAATTTGGACGTGTTGGAAATCAAGAAAATAAGGGAAAATCAAGAACACATGGACTGTGAGGTTAGGGTTGTTGTAAACATCATTGCAAGCTAGTAAGGGACAAAGGAAGAAAAATAGTATCGACACCGTCTTTGGGGGTTAGGGTTGTTGTAAGCATCATTGCAAGCTAGTAAGGGACAAAGGAAGAAGAATAGTATCGACATCGTCTTTGGGGGTTTAATTCAAATTGGTCCAAGTTCGTTTTATTTCTTTAGGCCGAAATCTTTAAAAATGTAGGCTAGCACTATTTTAAGTCATTAGGTTGAAACCTTTAATAATCATATTAGGTGTGGGCCCTAAAATTTTAAATGCAATTGGGTTAGGTTTCAACCAATGGTCCAATATGGTTTAAAATGGTATTGGGTCAAGATTAGCCCAGGTGGAGAGGTCCATTATAATGCCTAATTAGGGTTGTTTGGATGCGCTCATGAGCCTAACCATCTTAGTGATGTTTTGGTTCAATTTTAGGATAGAATTGACTCAATAATAACCTAGCTCTTGAGGTAAATTTACTAAAATGCTACACTCATTTAATTTAAATTAAAATGCAAAACTTAATTTTAAAAAGGGCATACCCATTATTTTTGGGAATTGTGGACTTAATGGCGAGAGTCGCTTGTACATTTGAGGACCTAGGTTGGTGCCACATATATATGTAAATGATGAAATACTTCTAGTGTAAATTTATGCAATTAAAATGAAACACACACACATAGTAACATACATATACTTATCCCCTACACATTTATGTGCATCAATAAGTCCCCCAACTAGTTCTAAATCATAAGAACTGAGAACCAAAGTGATTCTTTTCTCCATCACAGTGTATAAACGTATATATGTGTATGTGCCTATATATTTATGTATATATCCACATTTAGATATGCACAATCACATATATGTTCACACAATATTGTAGTTTAGACTAAATGTAAGGTCCAAAGAGCCATTACCTATCCTCCGTAAACTACTATTTTAGAAAGAGAAATTAGAGTGAGAGAACTCGAGGTGACCATCAGTGGCTGCAATGAGTAGGTCCAGTCCAACCTTAGCTTCCTTCTTCTTCTTATTCTTGTTTATAGTCATTACCATACACCTTTTAAGGTCATCCATGGCAGTGTGCACAAACTTACACATTTAGAGTGAATGACACACACTCAAACACATATATATATATATATATGCACTGTTTCTTTCATATAACACAACACACACAAACACACAGAGCACCCTGTATTCCCATTCACACTACTTTATTGCATCTTTTTTCCCACATACTCTCATAGTTTCACTAACACTATCGTTCACACATATAGAAACACATATGGTCTCTTGTATACATACCAATATATATAAATATATATATATATATATACACATATACATATACTTATAGAGAAAAAGAGAGAGGGGAGTGGAATTTGAAATGGAGGGAGAGAAAAGAGGCCATCGAGTAGGGAAAGAAAATAAAAAGAAAAGTTGATGGGGCTATCCGCATGTTTCCTTCATGTCCCATCCTATCTTATGGTGCATCCTCACCACAAATGGTTAATTCTTACATTGGATCTCGTTCCTTGTCCAACCATAATTCGCAACATATACAGGTCTAAAATATCTATAAAGTTTCTTTTGGAAGCTTCACATGCATCCCCAAGCACTAGATGTCCAATTGGCCAAATGTGAGCACAAACTAACCATAAATAAAATAGATAGAAATCACGTCAAAATTGACACCCTAGTTAATTTTGACGCGTTCCCTATTTCTCCAAATTCCAATTATAAAATTTCTATATTTATTCGCGTTTCGAATCTGACTATGTGATCTCGTGGCGTACACAAGTCTCGAATAAATTATTTGACTTTTATTTTTACCTTAAATATTATATTGATTAATAATAAATTATTTTCATAATTATTCATTTTCAATTATTAAATATTTAATATCGATTTAGAATAGAAAATTACCAAAATGACATTCGATAATTTTTCGAGTCGTTACAAAAAGTGTCTAAAAAGATAGATACTTCCGTTTTCATACCTTAGGTACAAATGTTTGAGCTTTTTATTTAGGTACTTTGTGGCTATTTATGAATCTTTGAGTCTAAATATATATTCAAATTAGGATTTCATATATTCTCTTGTCACAAAGGTTATTGTAAGTCTTCGTATCTATGTCACGCCCCGAATTTCTGACCGAAAACCGAGGTGCGACTAACGAACAGAAAGTAAATAAAATAAAAGATAATTAAATAGATTTACGAATTTACGACAAATTAAATAGAGTTCATTAATTTTCTAAAAATTTCGGCAGCACCTCCTTTGTTTTTCGAGCCTTTTTCCCCCTGATAAACACAATACATCATATATATATACAACTATCACAATCCATCCTCACTCGATGGCCACAACTCTATCAAAGTTAAATATACATCGCCTACTTATACAATCCATCACGTCTACTCCTACATTTAAACTAAAAGATCACAAATTCATTATTTATTACAATATACAATGTCATTTCCATTCTTTTCAGAAACACACCAATCTTTTATAGTATCTAAATACGCCCCAAGGGCCCAAATATTCTTCCAAATTCATTTCCTCTCCTTTCTCCAAGATTTCATCAAGTCCCACGTACCAGGAGCTTTATCTGAAACCTGTGCCCACGAATGGGTCAGCGACAACATGCTGGTATGATATAATACTAATGCAAGAAACAAAACTAAGGTCGTGGCATGTGCAAGTGTACAGTTATTTCTATATGGCATTCGATGTCATGATGATAGTATATAAACAGTATGCAATATATGAACAGGATGCGTGACACACCCATGCAACTCTATGCCCACCCATGTCTCATGATACGGTCCTTCCCCGTCGACATGAGTACCTTGTATGTCTCGCTTCACGGTCCGGAACCCGTCAGGCATGCGAGTACCTAATGGCCGATTTTGGGTTTTTCACCACAGGATCTGCACCCTCATAATGCACCAGCACCTCGTGCTGACCCACACTATGCTTTCAAGAAATCACACGATGTCGATATGCCATGATTTCATAATGCAATAATACAGTTCAAATGAAACATCCCTTTCATAAGCATATGCAACATGCTTTAAATAATGCATCACATTTAAGATTTACAATAGCATTTAAATTACAAGATTTCATCCGCAAATCTACATGTCATGCTCGATCAATCCCAACACTTATACAATTCTACATGTCTCAATATCAGCGATCCTTCTAAAACATAAATCACATATGATGACAACTCAAGAAGTAAATCATAACACCCACAGATTCATAAAGAACATGTAAGCATACAACCAATCAAATTCTAAGTGGTTTCTAATAGCCATTACGCATAGAGAACATTCAATCATCTTATCAAATACTCCTAAGCTTAACCTCATTTCTCACGTTAGTAAAATATCATACCTGATAGGGTTGGTCACAACCCTACTAAGCGGTGTCCACTATGCAATCCAATCAACCCATAAGTAACTTAGTCCTCCAATGGAATCATATCAAGCTTATGCTTATCTCCACTCAGCCAATCTTTGGAGAATTTGCAGTCAAGCGTGAACCAAACCCTCGTGCATCCCGAGTTTGAGGTTGCTCTCCAGTCCATGGTTCAGCAGTTGAAGAAAACACACCTGCAGGTTGATCGAGTCGGCCAACCATTTTAAATCCAGTTTCATCAGCTTCTTCAGCCTTGACCCCATACTCAAATTGGATAATCGAATTACTACGTACATTCCTCACCGTGCTATCATAACAGATAACAACATCCTGAAGGATGGCCATTAAGTTTTTGAATAAAGTTCCAGGCTCAGTCAACCCTCTAGATGAACGGACAATAACTTCTCTGCTTGAAATTGAGTGAGCCATCTCCACCTGAACAAGAGACCTAATACCCAATTATCGCCGCTGAAATACTACAACCACTTTCAAGAACCCATATGTTACGGAAACTCTGTGGCAAACTGAACTTCCTTGCAAAATATCTAAGTAGCTCCTTACTTGCTCTACCCCTTGCCAACAATCAGATTCAATGCAGCCTTACTAATTCCTGAGTTCCCCAATCTACCTGATGTTATCCACTGCCAAGGCAATCCTACTTGTAAAATTGAATGGCCCATATCTGATGCTACCCAACACCTAAACTGACCGAAGCACCCATTTCTCTTTATCAATGGATGAACACGACACCAAGAAATGGATGGCATGTCTTGCTGTATGCTTCTGGAGTTCCTACCTCATCTGAATGCACTAACAGAGTCTCCTCTCTTTGATCTCTCTCATAACCAGTAGGTCCTGAACCTAACTCATTCGAATCGGCCAGCAGTTTGTAATCCAACAGCCAACGCAACCCACAAACCTCTACCACTTTCCTCTTGTCGCTACCTCCTCCCATCGACAAGCTGCTCTGTTGCTTTAAAATGTGCCCAACAGTCTGTCCCCATTTTTAAACACACAAATCTCCTAACGGACGTAGCTCCACAGTCACAGACACTATCCCCTAGTCCTATTCAAACCAACCTCAACTACACAACATCCAAACCTGCTGCCCCCTACTGTAACTCTCCCAATTAATTAACAATACCAGTCGACCCCTTATGCGAACCCAACCCCTCAATCAGACAACGGCACAAGCTTCCAATCACCTGATGCCACCTACGGCTGAAGCCTATTCTGCTTCAGTTTCATCAAGTTCCTCAAGCCTCAAGCACTGGTCCCTCTTCATCCCCAACATAAATCAATTTCCAATATATATGTATATATATATATATATATATATACATACATCTCCTCCAACATGGGTACAGCCGAACCAGCAAATCCAACCCAACCGACTCTCAATCCGACGAATTAACGAACCAATTCAACACCCATGACAGCCATCGACAAAAACCTGCAACAACACACACACAATCCCGAACCACTGCCATACACCACAACCGTAACACAAATCACAGAATCCTAACCCCAAGTTTCCGTTGAATCAACCCACGACCACTGAATCATCACCACCTGAAGCAAAAAATCGAATTCAACTCACGATCCCGTGACACGGCCAAAGTCGACAACTCCTCTACAGATCCGTCCCAATCGTTGTTGCCTCGTGTTCCTCCAATCCGTAACACACAGCTTCAATCGCTCCAAGGAATCCAAAACCCACTGCTACTCCATCGCTACACCATACCGAGAGCCATCCCGCAAAACCGTAACATCCACACACATACATATATACATATACATACACATCCCCTGTCTGCGTCAAACCCAAACAGCCAACACACACCAAATCGCAACATAATTCACAAAATTGTAACCCCAATCGCAATCCAAAATCCGTCGCAAACCCGTCGCAAATCCGTCGCAGACCCGTCGCACTCCGACGCGAGCTTGGACACGCGAGACGCGATGGCCGTCGACCAGATCTTCCCCCTCGCGACCACCGCCGTCCGCAGCCCCGTCCGTTTCTCTTTCCCTCTTCCTTTCCTTCCTTTTTCTCTCTCTTTTCTTCTCCCTTTCCTCCTCCCCTATTCTGCCGTTCTCCCTCAGCCGAGACCTGTACCATCCCCTTTTCTTCTTTTCTCTTTTCTCTTTTCTTTTTCTTTCCCTCTTTTCTTCTTTTATTCATTTTCCACCACACACCCATATATATATATATTATACCATACTTTATATTTTATTCATGTATACTATTACACATATTTTTATTTTTATTTTATTTTATTTTTCATATATTGATTTTGAATGTAAATAAAGTTGGTATAAAGCTGGCTCAATATCAGTATTATTTGTTTTGACGTCTCTGGGTGTCCGTTCGCGTCTTATGTCATTTTTATTATTTTCATATTTTTTTTTTCAAAATTAAATTAATTAGAAATTAAGGACATTCACATAGCGTTCAAAAAAAAAAAAAATTCTATTCCAAATTTTCGAATCTTTACAATCTAAGATTAAGTATTAGGTTTACTTTTTATCACAACATGTGGAGTGTTAATCTATAGAGATCTGAATGATGGTAGAAGTGGTGACTGTAGAAGAGATCACTTGAAGGCGCAATCAGCTGTACGGAAGATCACAACGAGAGAGGACTAATGGGGACATTGTCTAATGGCGAAAGACTAATATAGGCAACAATAAGATTAGTTAAATCGGAGTTTGGTGTATCTTTGTACTGGGTTAGATTTATTATGAATTTTCTTATAAGTGTGGGTTTTCGTCCCCACTAGAGTTTCTCATGTATGACTCTATATTATGCCTCTCACTCACTAACTCACTCACTCTTGCTCTCTCTCTCTCTCTATATATATATATATATATCTCTTTATTGTGTTGCTTCTTATAATTGATTAATATCTGTTGATAAGCATTTGGCTATATTATATTTTTGGAATCAGGTATTAAAGTTTATATCTAAAAAGAAAAATCAATTTACTGTTTATTTCAATGATTATTGCCTAATTAGTTAGGTTGATTAAGAAATAAAATTTGGGACTATTTATACAACTTTGTGGATAATTAATTAAAATATAATTGATTAGTTGCGATCCAAAACCGCCTCATAATCAGTTCTCTTATTTTCTCTCTTATCAGAACTACTACAACAATCACATAAAGATGTTTATTTTTAATTTAATATCTTTTTCTCTTACAATACATCCTTCTCAATATCGTAATTTCTACCATGCTCATTATATTAATATGTTTCTTAATTTACCATTTAATTTTAAAGGTTTAAAAAAATATATAAATAAATCATTTTGTACAAATAGAAACTTATAAATGAGTAAAATTTGTTAGTGTTACATTTCACAATAATTTTTTGTACATAAAAAAACAGCAGTCTCTTAATTCCTGAAAGCTAAAAGTTAAAACTGGCAACAAAAAAAAAAAATAACAGCAGCCTCATGAGTTGCATGCATACAAAACGAATGTAAGGATTATCTTCTCCTGAGAAGTTGCATGCAGAGTTCCATTCATTGATTCTCTCTATGCCAATTTCCCCTTCGTGTTTGGGGTTTCAAATAGTTGACGATGGATAAAAAACTTGGCATTTTGAGGGAATGGAGAGCAAGAGTGGATGGATTATAGTTATGCGTAAAGAAAGAAGAAGTGGAGATGCAAGAAACAATGGAATGACGAATCTACACACGGTCTTCGTTAATAATCTACCAAAGTACATGGATCTAGAAGAACTTTGCAAACTTTTCACGAAGTTTAGAGTGGTTAGAGATGTCTTTATTCCAATGAAAAGAAGAATAAACTAGATCTAAATTTGGTTTTGTAAGATACAACTATGGAATTACAGCAGGAATTGTGGTTCAAAAGGGTAATGGTGTATGGGTTGGAAGTAAGGCTATGAAAGTAAACATGGCAGATTTGAAAAGAGAAGCTAATAAAAGGCATTAGTTGGACTACGCTACTAAAAGGGTGGAGATGATCAATAAGTAGGAAGTTTCAAAGGAAATTGGTAAGAATGACGACAGTGGATCTATGTTAAGAGCAACCATGGATAGAAGAACTTTTGTTGAAATTGTTAAAGAATCGAACGAAAGTACAGTTTTCCCCAATGTTACGGTAAACGAATAAGGGAATAGATGGTTATACAAAAGCTTAATTGCTAAGTTACCCTCCATTGGATCAGTAGAATTTATTCAAGAAGCATTCATAAGAGAGGGGATTGTTAATATCGAAGTGAGACAATGGAATGGGACTCATGTGGTGTTGACCTTTCCCTCTGGTGATGAGATGAAAGCTACTGGTCAGGAATACAGAGATTGGTTTGAAAGTTAGTTTTGTGGAAACCTATGAATGGAGTAGTGATTTAAAGATTTATCCAAAAAGACTAATTTAGATTAATTATTTTGGTATCCCATTAAATGTTTGGAATGCGAACACTTTCCAGAAGATTGTAAGTATTTGGGGTGAAGTCATGCAATTAGATGAGGCTACCACGAAATCTTTGTCCTTTGATTGTGGTAAAGTGCTGATCAGGACTTCACGCATGGACTTGATTAACAAAGTAGTAAAGTTGAATTGTAAAGGAAAGTTTTTTCTGTTAGAGTGACTGAAGAGCAGATTGTTAGAGTCTTTAATATTCAAAATTCTTGGGTTTGCAATCATCAATGTGCAATCAAGGTAAATAGCTATGGTTAAGAGAATAACTATGAAAGGGAAAAAGACGATAATGTGGCAAAAAAATAGAAATAGCATCAATGACTTGGCTAGCGTGAATGAAGCAATAAATGAGGAAGTGGAAGAGTCAGAAAGAATCAGTTGCAAGCTTGATATACCACAAACAGACACACCAATCACCTTGAGACACGTGTGCTTACAGAGCATGATAATCTCGATCATACAGAGCATACACAGCCTTCAGGGCATTCTCATATATATATATCATACAGAGCCGATAAACTCGGTCATACAGTGCAGTGACAGCCTTCAGGGCATTCTCATATATATGTATATCCTACAGAGCCGATAAACTCAGTCATACAGTGTAGGCAGAGCCTCTAGGGCATTCTCATGCACATATCCTCCAGACCTTATGCTCTGGGCAATATTCACTCAGTATTTCATATGGTTCCGACCTTATAGTTTCCTTAACAACTGCCAAGTAGGGAATAAGGAAACAGCCTTCAACACGGAAACAGTCTTTAACAAGGAAGCTACTATCTATGATTATAATCTCTATCTACGACACAATACTCCACAAGTTAACTGCAATCTCCGATGATCAAATCCCTATATTCATGACATCGAATCCTAATCAACTTAGGAAAGCCACGATCTATAAATTAAACCCTAAAGGTACGCTTTATTTTCATGCTCATTCTTTGGCTTTCAATACAGTCTTTTCAATTCCGTTTACTTACTTAAGCATCAGAGCAGGCTACCGCCGGAGCCAATCCGGTGGTCCTCTAATCATCTTTCTGAGTGTTCTACAGGTCACGGAGCCCACACTTATTGCGAGTTGAAAAGTGCAGCATCAGTTTGGCGCTATCTGTGGGAACGACTAATCTCCAAGTGCTCTATTCACAAACTCATCTTTTTCCTCATCAAAAAACTATGGCCCCAAATCTCTGACCGCGACAGAATACTCAGAATCCGCAAAGCTCTCAACGTCGGCCACCTGCTCCACGAGTAAGGGGGCCAGCGGTTGATCCCATGTGACAAGAGATCGAATCGATCAAACGACACACTGAACTGGTGCAGGAACAGTTGCTTGCCATCACTAGAACACTGGCAACGCTCACACAGAACCAAGGGACGAGTCCCCCTAACCCTGCCGGTTAACATTACTGCGGGAACACAACCCCCTATTACCACGAAGAATGAAGAGCCCCATGAGCAGGCTCCGAATAATCAGCCTGGGCACCCCCAAGGTGTTGCCCGCGTTGGAAGAGATCCATAGCCGTCAGCAGCTCCAGGCTGGGGAACGTCAACCTTCGTCCCTGACGTCCATTATCGAAGCACTATTCGAGCCCCAACTCCACGGGCTTCGGGAGCGCATCCGGCACCACAGGGGCCTCATCCCCATGCAGCACCAATCCATTCCGGTTCGGAACCCTCTTCCGTCCGAGGGACGTACTCAGCCTGACTACCCTGAAGTCGAGGCTACGAGGCAAGGTTCACAAGATGTTAGAGTTCGAGACCCACGAAGGGTAGAAGAAATTGCCGAATCTATGGACCGAACAATTGCTTTGAGAGGTGCCCAGAACCCTCCAGAGCAAGACGAGTTAGCCAGGCTACTTGGAAGACTTGCCACCCCGTTCACTCACGCCATCATGTCAGAAGAAAGGCCCAGAAAGTTCATGGTGCCGAAGTTCACCCTGTATGACAGGTCTGGAGACCCTAGGAGATCATCTCTCACACTACCAGCATACAATGGCCCTCCACGGGGCCCTTGATGCTTTTATGTGCCAGACTTTCATTACCAGCTTGAAGGGAACTGCTTTGAAATGGTTCCATAACCTCCCTCCGAACTCAATTACCAGCTTCTATGAACTCGGTAGATAATTCCTGGACAGGTTTATAACCAGTAGAAGGCTCAAAAGGGGACCAGAATTCCTATTAAATGTCAAGCAGACTAAGGAAGAGTCCCTCCGAGCCTACATTGCGCGCTTCAATGTCGAACTCACGGAGATCACTGACTGCAGCCCAAAATTCCTTGTAGCTGCTTTAACTACTGGACTTGCCCATGGTGGCTTCAGAGACTCTTGACGAAGAGCCCTCCAGCCGACATGGCGGCATTAATGGATCGGGCCAGGAAGTATATTAACTTGGAGGAAGCCAACCGCACATCCCAAAAGGGCAAAGATCAAAGCCTAGAGGGATAATCCGAAGAAGGGAGGATCACAAGAAAGAGGACCACAGAAGAGACTCCAGCAAGAAAAGGGCCAGGAGTCCAGAGAAGAGAACAGCACCGAACCAGGTACTCCGACAGATTCGAGATCGGGAAAAACCTGAGGTGGCCTGGAACCAATCAAAGGAGATCTCAGTCTTCGAGACCAGAGTAAGTATTGTAATTATGGACATACGACTAACTCATGCAGGACCGTCTAGGTATGAGATAAAGCAACTCATAAAGAATGGGCGTCTTCGAGAGTTTGTCAAGCAGGACGGAAGGCAGAACCCCCAAGAAGACAAGCCTTAACAACGGCCAGACCTAGAGGCCCGAGCAGAGACAAGAGCACAGGGAAGGACGAAATGAGCCTCAGAGGCAGAACAACCATGTCATCTACGTCCTCCATGCTGACTCCCCTATTACAAAAATGTCAAACAGGGCGACAAAGAGATATGCTCGGGAGGCTAGAGCTGCCCCGGACGTATTGCAGATCTCCAATGTGGAAAAAAGGCTCAAGCCAGCACCAGAGATCCAATTCACTGAACAGGATCTAGCAGGGGTACATTGCCCTCACAGTGATGCCCTCGTCATCACTCTCAAAATCGTCAATTTTGAGATCAGGAGAGTCCTGGTCGATACTGGCAGCTCCGTCAACATACTGTTTCATGATCCACTCAAACAGATGGGAATGGACCACAACAACATCAAGCCCACTACTGCCGTGATGGCAGCTTTTGATGGCAATCTCAGCACCCCACTAGGGAGAATCGACCTTCCTACACTATAGGAGAGGGAGAAGGGCAGAAGACCACCATCTCAGAGTACATGGTGTTGAATATGAAATCTCCCTACAACGTCATAATCGGGAGACCTTGGTTGCACCAGATAGGGGCGGTCACCTCGACCCTCCATCAGTGTCTGAAGTATGTCCACAACTAGAACATTCACTCTGTCAAAGGGTGTCAGCCAACCTCTCGGGAGTGCCATGCTATTGCACTCAAGGAGAAGGCCACCAAATAGCAATTACAATACACTCGGGACTATACAGAGCCAGTTCTCACCCACACTCCCGAGGTGGAAGGTTGCCCATCCAGCATTGAAGAACCCTTGAGCCCAAGGGGACGAGACAACCGAGCCAAACCCGTTGGCGAGCCCATCAAAGTGTTGGTCAGTTTAAAATCAGAGGGGCGTTATTTATACATTGGCCCAGATCTGGCGCACACCGAGCAGGAGAAGATAGTCAGGTTTTTGAAAGACAACCTCTTTATATTTGCTTGGGAGACCAGAGACATGGAGGGTATAGACCCTAGCTTCATAACTCATAAGCTGATGGTAGATCCAGATCATCCACCAGTCAAATAGAAGAGAAGGCCGATTACTCCAGAACGGCATCGAGTTATAAATGAGGAAGTCCAGAGACTGCTTAAAGCCAGGATGATACGAGAAGTGTTCTACCCCGAGTGGCTAGCTAACACCGTCCTGGTCAAGAAGAAAAATGGCAAGTGGAGGGTCTGCGTTGATTATACAGACCTCAATAAGGCATGCCCTAAAGACAACTTCCCACTGCCATGGATAGATCAACTAGTTGACGCCACTGTGGGGCACTGAGCTCATGAGCTTCATGGATGCCTACTCTGGGTATAATCAAATTCAGATGTACCCTTCAGACCAAGAGAAGACAGCCTTCATAACCGAACGAGGTCTCTACTATTACAGAGTAATGCCTTTCGTTTAAAGAACGCTGGAGCCACTTATCAACGGTTGGTGAACAAGATGTTCAGCCCACTGCTCGGCAGTACCATGGAGGTATACATCGATTACATGCTGGTCAAAAGTCTGTAGAAAGGTAGTCACCTCCAGCACTTAGCCCAGGCCTTCGATATCCTTAGACAGCACAAGATGAAGCTCAACCCCTCGAAATGTACCTTCGGGGTTAAGAAGGAAAAATTTTAGGATACATTGTCTCTTAAAGGAGTATTGAAGCAGACCCTACTCAGATCCATGCTCTAATTGGACTGAAGTCACCAAAGACCAGAAAGGACATTCAGGCACTGAACGGCAGAATCGCGGCACTAAGCAGATTTATCTCCAAATCCACTGATCGCTGCCTACCTTTCTTCAAAGCTCTGAAGGGCAACAAAGCTTTACAATGGACAGAAGAATGCGAAAATCTTTTCAAGAACTAAAGGAGTATCTAGCCTCTCCAGAACTTCTGTCAAAACCAGTACAGGGAGAAAAACTACTTTTGTACCTTGCAGTTTCTGAAAACACGGTCAGCTCCACATTAGTCAGACAGGACAGAAGAGTACATAGGCCCATATTCTATGTCAGTAGGGCACTACTTGACACAGAAAAGAGATATCCAGAAGTGGAAAAGCTAACCTTCGCCTTGGTCATATCAGCTCGAAAGCTCCGACCTTATTTCCAAGCCCATCCATTTGAAATCCCAACTGCCTATCCTCTGAAGTCAATATTGAGGAAACCTGAGGTATCGGGAAGATTAGTGAAGTAGTCTGTGGAGCTAGGGGAATTCGACATATCATATGTACCCCGAAACTCCATCAAAGGGCATGCCTTGGCTGATTTTGTTGTCGAGTTCACCCCGGCACTTCAAGACAAGGCACAGCTCATCGAAACTTCAGGAACCTGGCTGCTCTACATCGATGGATCGTCAACCGATCAAGGCTCAGGAGTAGGCCTGGTACTACAGTCCCCTGATGGGCTCACATCAGAAAAACTAGTCAGCTTGGGATTCAAAGCTTCCAACAATGAAGCAGAATATGAAGCCCTAATCTTAGGCATCAAGTTGGCCTTGGAATGTGAGGTTCAGAACCTCAAAATCTTCTCAGACTCCTAACTGGTGGTAAGCCAAGTCCTGGGAGAATTCTCCATTAAAGATGATAGGATGCTTCGGTACTCCGAACTGGTGAACCGCTTAAAGCATTCCTTCCTAGACATTCACTATCCTAGAAAATTGAAAGAAGCCAAAACTGCAGAGCAGATGCCTTGGCTAACATGGCGTCCTGCCTAAAGTCTGAAGCAAACTCCACAGTAAAAATCTCCTATTAGCCCGGACCTAGCATAGAGGAAGCCCAAGTTGCTCAAATTGCTGAACAGCCCCAGAACTGGATGACTCCAATCCTCCAGTACCTACAATCCGGGCTCCTCCCAGATGACAAAAACAAAGCCAGGAGAATCCGAATCAGAGCGGCTCGGTACCTGATCCTGAACAACAAGCTTTACAGAAGGTCGTATTCTCAACCTCTGTTAAAATGCTTAGCTCCAGAAGAATCACAATATGTCTTGGCTGAAATACATGAGGAAATTTGCGGGAATCATAATGGGGGCAGAACTATAGCTCACCGAGCTCTGTACTCAGGGCTATTACTGGCCTAGCATGCTAAAGCAGGCTAAGGAGTATGTTCAGAAGTGCGACAAATGCCAAAGATTTGCCTCATATCAACATCAGCCTCATCACGAGCTCATCCCGATTCCTAGTCCTTGGCCCTTTGCTCAGTGGGGGATGGACATTGTGGGTCCATTACCAAGGGCCTTACCAAACAGGAAGTATCTCTTGGTAGCCATTGACTATTTCTCCAAATGGGCAGAAGCTGAACCTCTAACACATATCACAGAAAAGGAAGTTGAGAACTTCACTTGGAAGAACATTGTTTGCAGGTTCGGTATACCACGTGTGATTATCTCCGACAATGGGACACAAGTTCACTGGTAAAGGCTTCAAGAAATTCTGTGAAAACCTCAACATTAGGCAACACTTTGCCTCTCCAGGCCATCCACAAGCAAATGAGCAAGTAGAGGTCGCCAACCGAATGATCCTTGACGGGTTAAAGAAAAGGTTGGAACAGGCCAAAGGAAAGTGGGCAGAGGAACTCCCTGGAGTTCTTTGGGCCTACAAAACAACCAGAAGAACTCCCACCTCTGAAACTCCATTCTCACTGGCTTATGGTACAAAAGCAGTAATTCCAGGTTGAGATCGGTATGCCAACCTTGAGGACTAAAGCCTTTAAGCAAGAATCCAATGATCAGCAGCTACTGGAAAATTTGGATTTGCTTGAAGAAAGAAGGGACTAAGCCAGTATCAGGATGAAAGCCTACTAGCAGAGAATGGTCGAAAAATCTAAGGTGGGGCTCAAGACGGTCAGCTTTCAAGTCGGGGACTTTGTCTTAAGAAGAGTCTTTCAAAACACCAAGGATCCCATTATGGGAAAGCTGTCACCAAACTGGGAAGGCCCCTACAAAGTAAATAAGGTCGTTAGGCCTACCACCTACTGGCTAGAAGACATGACTGGGAAGCCTATTCCTAGGCCGTGGAATGTGGAACATTTACGGAAGTATTATCAATAGAGATGTTTCTTTCTTTTACTTCCATAGAATGTTCATCTTTTAATGCACAGGCCTCTAGAGCCTGGTCCATAATGTACAAGTCTTAGTACTTGGTCCATTTATAATGCACAGGCCTCTAAAGCCTGGTCCATAATGTACAAGTCTTCGTACTTGGTCCATCTATAATGCATAGGCCTCCAGAGCCTGGTCCATAATGTACAAGTCTTAGCACTTGGTCCATCTATAATGCACAGGCCTCCAGAGCCTGGTCCATAATGTACAAGTCTTCGTACTTGGTCCATCTATAATGCACAGGCCTCTAGAGCCTGGTCCTTAATGTACAAGTCTTCGTACTTGGTCCATCTATAATGCACAGGCCTCTAGAGCCTGGTCCATAATGTACAAGTTTTAGCACTTGGTCCATCTATAATGCACAGGCCTCTAGAGCCTGGTCCATAATGTACAAGTCTTAGTACTTGGTCCATCTATAATGCACAGGCCTCTAGAGCCTGGTCCATAATGTACAAGTCTTCGTACTTGGTCCATCAATAATGCACGAGCCTTAGTGCTCGGTCCATCTATAATGCACAAGTCTTAGTACTTGGTCCATCTTTTATGCACAGGCCTCCAGAGCCTGGTCCATCTATAATGCACAGGCCTTCCAAGCCTGGTCCATCTTTAATACACAGATTCTATGATCCAGTCCATACAAAGACAGAAGTTCCGAACATTTTCAAACTAAAGTTTCGGAATACCTTAGAGCTGATACTTAGATTATTTGGCCTATCTACCAGCAAGCAAAAAGTACTACAGTATCGAGCAGGTTTGAAGTACTTTGATTCAAGACTTCTACAAAGTTTCTTTGATCTATTCTTAGAACAATTAGATATCAGAAGTGCACGAAAAGGTGTTTTAACTTCAGAAGAGCACATTCAAATACAAAGAACATCAGATCTGAGAAGAAGGAACCTAATTTTATTGATGATTCAGAAAATTTATATCAGTACAAGAAGACTGGAAATAAAACAAGTACACAAAGGCTACAACAAAAACATCATTACATAAGCTAATACAGAAGCTACTACACCTACTACGATTTGCAACATCATGGCTTTCTTCCTCGAACAGGAAAGGGGCCCTAAGTTCCAACCTCCATTACCACCGCCGCCGGCTCCATTTGAAAGGAAGGAACCTTGAACCCCAATCTGCATCAAGAAACACCTAGGCCATTTCATCATCACTGTCATTGATCTCAAGACCAACGGATGATGAGGGCTCTAGGTCTCAAGGGACCTCCATTCATCTCCCTCAAAGCAGTTGTCGCACCCCAGCCGATTTGAGCAAGGGTCTCTACCAAGACACAAAGGGAAGGAGGCATCCCACCTTCGTCTTCATCACCAATGCTCCAAGCCTCGGTTGAATCAATGAGGGTCCACCTTCCATCGGAGAAATCTCGGCCGGATGCTAAGATGGACAAGAAGATCTTAGCCTCCTCTAATCCTTCCTTGGAGACTGAATCAAAGGGAAGGTTAACTCTCGGCCACAGTTTAATCATTCCCAACTCGGACTGAAAATCGTCAATCATCTCCGGGCAAACAGTAAGCCTCTAAAAGGCATTCAAATTCTCTCCGACAAGGGAACAGTATGGGAACACAAGTGAAAAGATGGGGCGCAACCGTACGCTCCTCTATCATATATATAGACCCTCGAAGCCCAAGAGTCACCCAAACGAACCGTCGCAACGGTTAAATAAAGGATTGGCCTCGAAAACCCAAAAGACAGCTGTATAAATGAATGACGTATAAAACCGTCCTTTCGGATACTTAGGCGACAAGATACAAGGCTTCCCCAAGCATACGAAACTGGTTAAGTAAACAGAGTCCGATCCACCTTTATACAAAGGCCTTCGGTCCGACATACAAAACTCACAATCTTTGCCATTCCGATGATCCTTGACGGACCACGTGTATGACAAAATGCCTTCAGTTCGGATGTAGCTCAGTCGAGGTCTGAATGATTTAGAAGGAAGAAGTCTCAATCATCAGAGCAACAGACACAAGACAGTGCTTTTACTACAAAACTTGGGTTCAGAATAAACTGCCTCGGAATTCTTCAAAATTTACTTTCAATATATGTGACGCAAGATCAATGTCAGATCCTTACATATCTGATTGAATTACGTTCTTATCTTGTCCAAAGAGGGAGAAGCAATCAAAGCTAGTCTACAATCATTATCTTATCGCAACTACAGTTCGGAAGATAACTACCAACTCTTGAAAGCTGATCTGGAGGGATCCAGAGCATCCTTACTTGCATCAATTTCTCACATCAATAACAAATTCAAAGGAAATACTACATGGGTCAACCAAGCACAAGAGAAGACATTTGAGAAAGAAAATATTGTTTCATTTAGCAAAAAGTCTGTTACACTGAAGATCAAAAAAAAAAAAAAAAAACTAATCATATTTTAAGCCTGATCGGCAAAGGCAGGCTCAACGGCTGGGAGGGGATCGGCAAGAGCAGCATCAATCGTCTCACTTGGGATGACAACTACAGTGGGATCGGACAAGAAGAACATCGACCACCTCGCTCGAAACTACAACCTCAAGAAGGGTAACCCCTGGAGGCACAATCGAGGATATGTCGAAATCAGGAAATTTGGTAAGGAACCTATCTCGGAAGTTGTTAAAGCCGAACAAAATCAGGGTGTTGGCCATTCCTTCTAGTTCCATCCTCATCTCCATCTCGTTATACACCTTGGCCTGCTCCACTGCATCCTCAAGCTTCTGGTTATATTCGTACCGCATGCCGTCCAACTCCCTCTGTAGCCTCTTCTCCCGCTGAACAGCAAGATCCCTCTCTGACTCCATCACGATCAAAGAATTCTGAGACTCCTTCAACTTCTCTACAGAGTCGTGAAGCCTCCGATTGAGCAGTACCAAGCTGAAGCCTGAGATCGTCTAGCTCGGTCTTGAGTTGATCAACCTCCTCCGAAGAAGGAGAGACCTCCGTCAGAGCAGAAAGGGTATGCAGAGCCTGCAGTGTATAAAGCAAACAGTTCAGTACCAACCAAAACACTTGAAAAAAAGGGAAAAAGATAAAGACCCAAAGAACTTACCTTGACCTGAAGAGAAGCCAGGTCAGCAAGAAGCTTCTCCGGCTTCTGGGGCCTAATTTTGGTTGAGCCTTTGGTCCAAAAGTCCCTCAGAATCTTTTTGGCCCCCACAGCATCAGGGGCCACCGAGGATGACCCCCCCTTACCCGCTTGCTTGGAAGGGGCTGGGGGGACCACAAAAATAGGGGGCAAGCGTCTCTCTCTCCTCCTCAGTGGGGTCAGGAGAGATCGAAAGAATCCTCCTCCTTTTCGTCTGGATGGGAGGGTCCACTAGGGAAGAAGCCTCCCCCATTGCCACAGATGAAGATGGCTCGGTCTCCCACCATGCCATCATATTCTTTGCAAGCTCCTCGACACTTCCTCTGGCAGCCATCAATTTACCAGGGTTAACAATGGAGGAATGGTCTCGATTCCTGGGCTTTAAAAGCTTCTTGTATTGCTTCTAAATCGCGGGGGAGAAGCCCGGTCTTTTCCACACGCTCCTAACTACATGAAAGACACAGAAATTGATCAATTCAGTAATTGGTGTACAAAATGAAATCAACACAGCAACGGAAAAAATTGGGCCTCACTCTTTCGCCCAGTGGTACGAAGGAATGTTGAGAATTGGCCTTCAAAGTCCTTGAATTCCCATCCTCCTTTTATGAAGAAATACCACTTCTTACAGGTCTTGTTGGAAGAAGGCACGGAAGTAAGGGGTCTGAACCCACTATCAAAAGACATATAATAAAGGCCTTCTGCCTTCTTGAGTTTTAGATCCATATTACTACGGATCAGGTCAAGGGACACATTGACATTATTCATATGCCCCAACACAATGAAACTCAACAGATGTCTCCAACTATTAAGGTTCAGGTCTGTAGGGCAAAGGTTTAACCAGCAGAAAAATTGTTTTACAAGGTCATGAAGGGGGAGTGTCAGTCCCATTTCAAACCAGGCCAGGTAGGCACAGATTTTCCCCTCTCTAACATCGCTCGGCCGATCCAGAGGGTCTGGGACCCTGAAAGTAACGTTTGAGGAAAGATTGAATTTCTCCCACAACTCCGTCAACATTTTCTCAGTGATTGCACTCTCACCCTCCTCTCTATGATCGGATCGACCAGAGGTCTCACCAGCCCTATTTGGGGGCTCATCAAATGCATCAACAATCCCAAAACCCGGACTAGAGGGGGAGCTCTACCAGTCTATTCTCATCGTCATTTACAGAAGGAAGATGCACTAGTTGCAGTTGAGGAACGGTCCTAGAAGGACTGCCCGAACCAGAGGGTGACTCAGGGCCAGACATGGCGGACAAAAGAAAGCAACGAAGCAAATGAAAGGGAATGTAGAAGGGGACTAAAATCAAACCTGAAATCAAGAAAGACTATGAACACCGGATATCCTTCAACCTTCAAAATATGTCAAATGGCGGTGGCAGTCTTCGGTACTGTAGAAGCAAGTGCAGAAGAAAGGCATAAAAGACCTTTCCCTCTCTTTATATACACATTCAAAATATGAGCCTTTCAAGACGAGTCGGCACAACGGTTGAAAATAATGTTGGCTTCTCAAGTATTAGCTGCGCAATAAATGATCCATTAAACCGACGTTTCGAGAAATGGAGAAACAAAACATGTGACTCTTCACAAAGCCCATAACCCTAGTTAAGCCCTAGCTTCTAACTAGGGCTCGGAGGGGAGGGGAGTAGCTGATATACCACAAACAGACACACCAATCACCTTGAGACACGTGTGCTTACAGAGCTGATAATCTCGATCATACAGAGCATACACAACCTTCAGGGCATTCTCATATATATATATATATATATATATATATATCATATAGAGCCGATAAACTCAGTCATACAGTGCAGTGACAGCCTTCAGGGCATTCTCATATATATGTATATCCTACAGAGCCGATAAACTCGGTCATACAGTGCAGGCGGAGCCTCCAGAGCATTCTCATGCACATATCCTCCAGACCATATGCTCTGGGCAATATTTACTCAGTATTTCATATGGTTCCGACCTTATAGTTTCCTTAACAACTGCCACGCAGGGAATAAGGAAACAACCTTCAATACGGAAACAGTCTTCAACAAGGAAGCTACTATCCATGATTATAATCTCTATCTACGACACAATACTCCACAAGGTAACTGCAATCTCCGATGATCAAATCCCTATATTCATGGCATCGAATCCTAATCAACTTAGGAAGGCCACGATCTATAAATTAAACCCTAAAGGTACGCTTTATTTTCATGCGCATTCTTTGGCTTTCAATACAGTCATTTCAATTCTGTTTACTTACTTAAGCATCGGAGTGGCTACCGCCGGAGCCAATCTGGTGGTCCTCTGATCATCTTTCTGAGTGTTCTACAGGTCACGGAGCCCACACTTATTGCGAGTCAAAAAGTGCAGCATCAAAGCTGAAATATAGGAATGCAAAGAGTTTAATGGAAAATCATTGTAGCAGTGAAGATGAAGAGGTTGATGAGGCATATAAATCTCTTTCAAATATAGATATGGGTTGTGATAAGGGCTACGAAGGTTTATCTATAGGTGGGCTAGTCAGTATTTTAAATGGTGCAATTAATAATGGACCGGGTATTAACATTGAAGTGTTTCTAAGCCTGGTCTACCACATCCCACTAACATTGATTTAAACCAAAAAATCAAATGAACGAAATGATAACTCAATGGGCTATTGTACATTGACGCAGACAGAATCCAGGGAGGTTAGTATTCTACATGAGAGGTGAGGCGAGAAACTGAAAAAACTCGATAGGGAAAAAAAGGGTAGAATCGATAAAGCTCAAGACATCGCAGAAGGAAAAACAACCATTTTCGGAAGAGAAGGAAGAATAATGTGGTGTTCAAGGCTGCTGCTACAACTATATCATTATATATGTCTTCTAAGTCCTGCTCAAAATTGACTAGAGTAGTGCTTAGTGAAGCTCAGGCAGCATGGGCTCTTGGCAGACTTTTGGGTATCGAAGGAGATGATAATAATCATGAAGTCATCAGTCGAATTCCGAAAATGGAAGAGTAGGAAGATAGAATGGAGCAATTGCGGCAAAGACATTCTATTTGAGCCTTGAATTACTTTGGGGGGTTTTTCATTGGTGTTGATAAGTTTTTGATGAAGATTATGACATAGACCATCAGATGTTTGGGCAAGGTGGAGAATAGAAGAAATATTAAAATCTTGATAAGGGATAAACAAGTTGATATGATTATGTTTTAAGAAACCAAAAAGGAAAATATTTTGAGATTCTAGGTTCAATCCCTGTGGCCAAACTCGGAGTTTGATTTCGTGGTTATAGTGTCTATTGGTTATTCAGGAGGCCTTCTCTGTATTTGGGATTCTTTAAAATCTTCAATGACTTCCCAATTATGTGAAAGGAATTTTATCATTATTTCAGGTACTTTTCTTCCTGATTTCAATTGTTCTATCGTTAATGTATATGATCCTAATTTAGCTGAAGATAGAAGAGTTTTATGCGGCATTTTATTAGGGCTCAAAGATAGTTGGGTAAGGCCATGGTGCATGGCTGGGGATTTCAATGAAGTTTTGAAAATGGGTGAAAGAAATGGCTGTATCAGAAAAAATAGAGGAATGTGGGAATTTAATAAATTTGTAAAATCCTTGGGTATGCTTGATTTTCCTCTACTAGGCAGAAACTTTTCATGGAGTAATTCAATGGAGGGGGATAAATGGAATAGGATTAACAGACCCCTCATTCACCAGGAATGGCTTGATAAATGTAAGTTGAGTCAATGAGGTTTGCCTCGTTCTCTATTAGACCATTGCCCTATATTATTAATAGAGGATGAAATGGACTAGGGCCCCAAGCCTTTCAAATTCTTAAATGCTTGGACCCTCCACCTTGGTTTTTTTTTTCCTTTGGTGAGTAGAGAATGGAAAGATTGTCAAGTATTGGGGGTTGGGATGGGCTGGGTTGGTTACAAAATTTTTAAAAAGTTGCAGTAGATTAAAAAGGCTATGAAGTTATGGAACTCTAGTTTTTTTGGTATTATGGAATAAAGATTGAAGGATGCTCAAACTGAAATGCATGCGTTGGATTTAATTTTAGAATGCAAGGATTTATCAATGAATGAAATTTTGAAGAAGAATGAATTGTTGGGTTCTATTCAAAGTGTTGGAAAAATGGTGGAATGGTCATGGCTTTAGAAATCTCGTCTAAATTGGTCATCAAAAGGAGATAACAACACCAGATTCTTTCGTTTGGTGGCAAATAGTAGACAAAGAATGAATTTTTTTGGTTCTTTATTGATAAATGGTGTTTCTATTGAAGATCTAGTGGATCTAAAAGAATCTATCTTGAAGCATTTCAAGTCATAATTCTTTGATGAATGGGCTTCAAGCCCTAAATTGGAAGGACAGTTTGAAGGTGTTTTGAGCAGGGATGAAGCGGATTCTATTGAATCACCCTTTTCTGAAATTGAGGTTTTGCAGGCTATCAATGATTATGATAGGAGTAAAGCGCCTGGTCCGGATGGTTTTAACCTTCTTTTTTTTAAAAATGTTGGAAAGTGGTTAAAGGTGATTTTATTCAATTTGTGAATGAATTCCACTCTAATGGTAAGATTACTAAAAGATTGAACTCTACTTTTATTACTTTGATTCTAAAAAAGGATAATCCCTCTTCTATGTGGGAATATAGGCCTATCAACCTAATTGGAAGTATATATAAGGTCCTAACAAAAATTTTAGCTGGGAGATTGAAAAGAGTCCTACCGAATGTTATTGGTGAACCTCAATCTGCTTTTCTAAGCATGGAGGTTTATTTTAGAAGATGTTCTTATAGAAAACGAGTAGTCGGCTAGTGGAGGAGAAACAAAAAGAAAGGTTTATTATTGAAGTTGGATTTTGAAAATGCATTTGATAATGTTAACTGGAGGTTCCTTCTTAAGATGATGAAGAATGTGAGCTTTGGTGATAAATGGATTGGTTGGATAAAAGGGTGAGAAAGGCTTGAGATAAAGGGATCCTCTTTCCTCGTTCCTCTTCATTATTATGGTAGAAGGTTTGAACACTTTGTTCAAAAGAGCTAAAAATTATGGCCTAATTAGGGGAGTGCAAATTGGTAGAGGTAACCTATCCATTTCCCACCTTTAATTTGCAAATGACACAATGATCTTTTATAATGCTGATCGCGAAGTAGTCATTAATATCAGGAGAATCTTAAGATGTTTTAAAGTCATCTCTGGGTTGAAAATCAATTTCCATAAGAGCACTTTATGTTTAGTGGGGATTTCTAAATTAGAAGTATCGGAGTTTGCAGTTGTTTTAAAGTGAAAAAGTGATTCCTTCCCTCTAAAACTCTTAGGGTATCTCTCTTGGAGTTACTCCTAGAAAAAAATCAGTTTGGTCCCTTGTGATTGAAAAGATAAAGAGAAAGTTAGCGGGGTGGAAAAGAAAGTTTTTGTCCTTTGGCGGGAGGTTAGTTCCTATCAAGTCAATCTTGGCTAATTTGCCCATTTACCACTTATCTATCTTTAAAATCCCTGTAGGAGTGGCTAAAGAAATTAAGGGAATTAAAGCTACATTCCTATGGGGAGGGGACGAATCTAGAAAGAAGCTTCATCTTGTTAAATGGAGTAAACTTCTAGTTTCTAAAGAAAGAGGAGGCTTGGGGCTCAAAGATATAATAGTAACAAATAATTGTTTACTACTCAAGTGGTGGGAGAGATTCGGTATAATATCCCGACCCGGGATATCGGGTCCTATGGCACGTATTTCGAGATTAAAGAAAATTAGTGTAAAAATATTTACACCAAAGGAAATAATTAATTATTTATTTATATGAAATCATTAATTCTAATTATAATTAAATAAATTTGAACACATAAACACACACTTTATGGTGTATTGTGTGTGTATGTTATAAAGTGTATAAAAGTGAGTATATGTATAACTATAAATACATGTACCCAAGATAAAATATATTTAGTATATAAATATCTATATGTGAGTATATATGAGCCAAATATGTGTATGTATATATATATATATATGCACATGTACATGTATAAGTATGTATATATAAATAATTAAAGTATTATTAAAATTATAAAGGTATATCAATAAAAAATATCTAAGGTGTGTGTGTGTGTCTCAAAGTGTGTGTCGGCTACATGATGTGTGTGAGTCTTAGTGTGTTAGTGTGTGTGTTATATTATATGTATATATATACAAAATATCTTACAAAAATCAAAGAGAAAGCTGAATGGAAAAAAGTAAAATTTATGAGATAGGAGAGGGAGTTATTGAGAAGTGAAAGAAAGTGGCTGTGAGGTCATGAGGGAAGAGAGAGAAAGGAGAGAGAAGGGTCGGTTGCCTTCTTTAAAAAGCCAAAGCATGCATTTCATGCTTACACCCTAAAGAAGCAAACTGAATAAGGAAGAAACTGAGAGGCTAAGAAGAGATTCAGAGCAAGAAAAAAAGAGAAAACAGTGGTGAAAGGTGAACCCACCGAAAACTTTTAAAATTCTCTCTTTAGAATATTTTGCATGTGTTTAAGAGATTTAGGTTATGTTATGTATATATGATGCTTAATATATGTCTAGAAGTGTATCAAGCATGAAAATTAGCTATGAAAACAACTAAAAACATGAAACCCAGAAGCTATGGCCATTAAAGACCTTGCTTGAAGCAGGTCTGAACCGACTTCTTCTAGACCAAGATTGGTGTGTCAAGACTCCAAGAAGAAGTCACGAGGGTCATGAAAACATGGAACCGCGATCAAAAATCACAAGAAATTACCCTCATAACATAAGTTGCAGGTTTCGGTTGTTGAAACCAACCTATCAAACTCATACCAAAATGGATCAAATAGAACGAGAAATGAAACTATAAAGAAAATGAGTCAAGATAGAACAAATCCCACTGGATTTGGCCAAGAAATGGGTATGAACCGACGGTTTACAGGTTGGATTATCACCTCTTAAACCGAAGCAAAGAGTTCACTTTGAACTCCAAAACGAATGCCAAATGGATTCTGGATACTTTAGGAACAAAATGGAACGAAAACAGTAAGGATCCATTGATCCAAACTGTACGAAATTAAAGAAAATGAAAATCGGGGATTAGGGCAACACAAGGAGGATCGTGGGGAAGACGACACTGTTTCGGGTCGGCTATGGGTCGGTTACGGGTCAGGGTCAAACCGGATCCAACGGGTCAGGTTTAATTATACGGCAACGTTTTGTTTTAAACTTTAAAAGACATTAGGGCTGACGTCAGCAACACATGGCAAACCCACTAGACCGGTTGATTTACAATCGGACCAGACCGGTTCACTTATATTTGGACCGGACCAATTGGTTTTCTGATTTATTTAAAATTAAATAAACCAAGATTTCCTCTATTTACAGTTTGACTCCAACTGTTTTATGAAATTATACTGTGGCCCAACTGATGAAGATTTTATGCAATTAAGTTTCCTAGAAAAAATAATTAAATAATTAAATAATTAATTTAATTATTTAATAAATAAAGTAAAATTATTATTTTGCCCCTAGGTCATATATGAAGTAAATGAAGTCCAAATTAAACATATGAATAGTGTATCCTTACTATTTTGGATATTCTGAGACTAATGGTAGGGTCCGTTTTATGAGACGGGACCCGAAAAATAAAGATACGTAAAGGGATAAATGACCAAAATACCCCTTGTCCAAAATTAACAAGTTATTAGTATATTCTTACTATCTCGGACCTTCTGAGTCCAATGGTGAGGTCCATGATACGAGATGAGATCCCGAACATAAAGACACGTAAGGGGGTAAAATGATCAAATTACCCCTAGTACCTCAAAAGCCAAATTAAAACTAGGGAAGGTCTAAATTGACTTTATTTGACATCCCGGACTCAATAATGGAGTCCAAATTACGAAACGAAGTACGAAAAAATGTGACACTGTAAAACGATAAATGACCATTTTGCCCTTTTACATATGAAAGTCTGAATTAAATTGTTGGAAAGCCTAAACCGATTTTCTTCGATGCTCTGGACTCAATAGTAGAGTCTGTTCGACCAAAGGAAATGTCTAAAATAAAAAGACATAAAATTTGTTGAATAGCATCTGTCAGATGACTATAAATTAAAGTAATGAAAGTACTAATCTAAGGCGTATACGAGGAAAGGAAATACGAAAAGACACGACACGTAAACATGTCAAATAAATAACTTCAATTCAAAGTTAATGGAGCTACCAGAAGAGTATAAAGTGAAATAAATTCAATTTCTAACACATTAAATTGTGTCATAGGTTAAGAGTACAAGTTAAGTTAAGTACATATGAAATCATGAAATCATTTTAGGATCTAATACGATTTAAGCATAAGTTGAGGAATATCAAGATGATATTACAATGAATTTGAAGTTGATGAGATGTTTATGAATTGTTCTTAGGAACTACAAGGAAAGTGAGAAAGCGCATTATTAGCACTAACCCTAAAGGACCAAGGTGAGTAACCCTATATTTGAAGTGGAGATTTAACTCCATGGATTTGAAAAGGTTTTAAATGCAAAGATATGAAGTGTTTGAAATTTCGAATTCAGTATTTACATGATTCAGTTTTAAATTGTTCTGTTTTTATAAACTCTATTATGACATGCTTAGTGAATGGATTCTATCAAAGTTTTCTTAAAACATATTTCAACATGTCTAAAGTTTTAAATGCCAAATTATGTAAAGTGTTATGAATTTGTTATATCAAATGTGTTAAAGGATTTGTTATGAAATTATGTACATGATGTTTTAAATGTTCATGAGAAGTACCTATTTGAAGCAATCAAATGTATTTGAATGTAAGAAAAGCTGTGCATAAGCACCACGGATTTTATGAGTTTCTTCGGAATTAAATTAATCCGAAGTTTGATGGGACATTGAGTTGTACGGAACTCAATTGACTGTCAACTGCCAGGTAGCAGGATCTAATCCCCCAGGCATAAGATATCTTCACGAAACGTAAAGTGAGAATCTGGTTCGAAACGGATTCCATTAATGAAAAGAGATAAGAAAATGTATTGAAAAAGGAAGCAGGTTTTACTCTCATTTTCACAGTACATATTTATGTGTTTTAAAGTTTATATACTTTATTGACGAAGTACGAATTTAGCTTGAATACTTTAAATGTTTCAAAGCTATCTGTTTTATGAAATGCATATGTTTTGAGTTATATACTCTATTTGATAAAGTACGAATTTAGCTTGAATACTTTAAATGTTTCAAAGCTATCTGTTTTATGAAATGCATACGTTTGAGTTTCATATACTCTATTTAAGAAATGTATGTTATGATATATGTTTTGAAGTTCATAAGTATAAGTATAGCTTGAATACTTTAAATGTTTCAAAACTATCTCTTTTAAGAAATGCATATATTCTATGTTCAAGTATACGAGCAATTGGCAGTGAATGTTTTACAAACTCTTATGTACTAAAAACCACTGCTAATTGAAAACCCCATGACGAATACTGGAATTGCTCACAAGCTTAGATTAGCTTACCCGAACTTTGTTCGGATCCCCATTTCAGGTGATTAGCAGCAGTCTTGACTTGAGGATGATGATGATAAATCTGCTGCATTTGGAAGTTATGTTCAAGTAATTTGTCTAGTACTATGAACATTAAGTATGAAATGTTGTATTAGTAAAATAGTACCCTGTTATGTATAAGCCCCACGGGACAATTGAACATTTATTGTTTATGAAGTTTTAAGTTTTAGTTATACTCTGAATTTTAAATCATGTATGCTATGTAAAGAGTGGCAGTATCGGACGGATGTGCGTAATTTAAAAACAAGAAAAGAAAAGAAAAAGTTTTTCACGTTTCCGCAATCATGTGTCGCACATCTATTCGATACCGCTGCTTATGTGAGCCTTCGCCCAAAGGTCCCCGGGCCTGAGGGTGGCGGTCGCGATGCGAGATTCGCACAGGGTGGGTTTCGGGTCGTGACATTTAGGGAAAGACAGAGATGCATTGTGGAGAAAAGTTATCTGCGAAAAGTATGGTTTTACATATAGTGCTTAGGTTTTGTGTGGAATGTCTTACAATAATAAGACTTCTAGAGTTTGGTTGGATATTCTAAAGCTTGAGAACTATAATTGTGCTTTGTTTAACTATTTTAAAGAAAATCTGTAGTTATCGGTTGGGAATGGATATGAGATTTCTATATGGAATGATCACTGGGCTGCGAATTTTTCTCTCAGGTCCAGCTTTCCCAAATTATTTATGTTGGCTAAAGAAAAGAGTCTATCTGTGGCTTAGTTGTTTCAAAAGATTAGTCAGCTTGAAGGTTGGTAGAATTTTTTCAAGCGGAATCTATTTTCTTGGGAAGAAAATTGTCTACTTAGATTAAAGTATACGGTTCTTTCGACCTATATTCCAAGGTCAAGTTATCCTGATAGTATTATGTGGAAGAAATCATCATCAGGTATGTTTTCGGTTAGATCTTTATATTGGTTTTATGATTCAAATCTTCGCCCAAAGTTAAAGCAAGGAATATAGTTTGGAAAATTTTAGCCCTTCCAAGGGTTAAATTTTTTGGTTGTCTTTCTTAGCACGGCTGAATGAAAATAGCAGATCTTTTACTTAAATATGGCGTTATTAGTGATCAAGAATTTGGTTTATGTCAATTTTGTAAATTGTAGTTTGAATCTTCAAACCAAAATTTCCTTCATTGTTATGTTGTATGGAGAGCATGGGCCACTTGTTTAGATTGGTGGAGTTTTCGATGAGTAATCCCTAGTACATTAAAGCAAGTATTTGAGTGGTGGATGGGAACTAAGTTTAAGAAGATCAATCTAATTTGGAGGTCTATCCCGCTGGCTATTTTATGGTTTATATGAAAAATCAGAAATGATGTTTTGTTTAATCAGGGTCATCCTAATTGGGAGAGTATTTATGATTTAATCATCACCAGAGTGGCTTCATGGATAAGGATTAAATTTGGTTTGTTTGATTCTTCAATTGCTGAAATGCTAGTGAAGGTCCAACAACTCAATGTAAGCAGTATAGATCTATTGTGAGTTGATTTCAATGTCATATGTTGTGGGCCAAGCTGCAAGTGATCTTCGGTTTTGAGATGGTCCGAGATTAATCAGATCATGCTGGTGTGTTGGATAGCTTCCTATATTTTTACTGGTTTTGGGTGGTTTATGTCTCTTCGTTTTCTAAAGGTTGGGTGTTCCTCTTCCATTTGGCTGTTTTCTTTTGGTTTTTGCTGACTTATTATGTTGTTCTTTGCATGGTGTCAAGTTAGTTGGAATGAAGTTTGGAGCTCTGGTATTTTTTGCAATTTTTTTGTTGATATATTCTGTTATGTATGTTTTGTCAATACTCTTTTATTTGCCGAAAAAAAAAATAGCTGACCAATATTGTCTTTGGCTGCATAAGTCCCTTTTTTTAATTTACCTGTAGAACGAAAGTTTTTAAGTTTTCTCATATATATAATATATATATATATATATATATATATATTTGTGGATCTTCCTTGGTATTAGTTTATCATATATATATATATATATATATATTTGTGGATCTTCCTTGGTATTAGTGTATCTTTTATGTCACTAGCTAACAAGATTCGTTTTGACATGAATACTGGAGGCTTATGGGTGGTTGTCGCACATACTATACAGAAAATCTCCATTTGGATGGATGTGTACGTGAGACAATGTATGCGGAATTAAGTGCCGGAACGAGGGAAAAAAATGGAGGGAGTTAGAAAATTTGAAAAAAAATTTTAATTAAAATTTTTGGCAAAGGTCAAAATTTTAGGAAGAAATATGAGACAAATAATGAATAAATATTGGGTTTAACAAAAATTTTTAGGAGTGGATTAGAATCTTAAGTGAAAAATGAGAAAAATAAGAAGGAAAGATTAAGCTGAACAATAAACTAATTTGAAAAAGGGTAAAAATTTATATGTATAAAAATTATTTCCTAAAGTTCGAGAGGGGCAATAACCCAGCGTAGTCCCGTTAGTGCTCCCGCCCTTGTGCAGAATCCAATGCCTTTCATTCACGGAGACATACAAAAATATATAAAATTAATATAAATGTTATTAAATTATTAATTTATTTGAAAGTTTAAGTCATTAAAAATAGTATAATTTTAATATTATATTTATGTCTTCTTACATGTGATTAGACTAAATTAATACATGCACTAATTGATATTAAACTATCAATTAATTTAAAAACTTAAATTGTTAAGTAGACTGTAACTTTAATAATGTATCTTTTTACGCGGACGTCAATCAAATCCGCTATACTGCACTTATGATTTTGTTTCTTTCTTTATTTATTTTCTGCTGACATTTCCCCTGCATTGCATGAGCTCACCGTGGTTACAAATAACAATGAGACACAAGTTCAAACAGGCAACATAAATTTTTATTTTTATTTTAGAAAAACACTACATTTATTTTTCGATAATTTGATATTTGATTTTTTTGGAATCGACTAATTCAGAGAATTAATTTTACTGCCTACTAATTGAGGATCAGATTAAAATCAAAACAGCGTTTCGTATGAACTGATCCAAAAAAAAAAAAGAATAGTATTCATTAAATTTTGATCTGACAACATTACAGACAAAACTTTTAATTATTATCTACTGTTGACTTAGTCAACCCCTAAGTTAAAATCAGCACACTCTTAACTCTTGAAAGTCACATGTGAGTCCATCCAAAACCCCTCCCCCCCAATATTCACGTGTGACACGTGATATTCCTTCAAATACTGATTGTATTTTATATAATATTAAGATGTCATAATAACCAATTTAATTATATGTAATAATTGTATGGTTTGCAGATCTCAAATCTCCATTCCATTTGTTTATGGAGAAAAACATGTGCAGCAAAGTTGAGAAATTCAGGGACTTTAATATATTATATAAAAATAATTAAGCTATCCCCAATTCTCTATTAATTAAGGGACTTTAATCAATATAACCCTCTCACATAAACCATCTTATTCATCTAGTACGGCACTAAGAATTGAGTCCAACCAAAGTAGGATGAACCTCCTCATATTCATATATGTATTACAATTTTAATGTGTCATGCATACAATCACATGTATATTATATGACTATTTAGTTTTAACTAAAAAATAAAAATTAAATTAAATTAAAAAAAAACATATGTAAATTATATGTGTGATAAATTGTAACCAAGACAAGTATTGTGATAAGTGAAAATTTCTCCTATTGAATTTGGAGTTAAATATTATCCTTAATAAAATACTTATCATATTCAAGAGGAATATTCTGATTAATTTTCTAATTTTTTTCTAGGCTTTTTTTTTTATCAGCAAAGAAAATAATTTATTGATGTAAATGTGAATAAAGAGGGGTACAAGACACAACATCAAAACAGAGGAAAGTGCAAACAAGCATATTGCAGCACAAACCGAAAAGAGAGAAATACAGCAAGAAAAGAAAATTGGCAAGGAGCCAATTTCAGAATAAGCAGGAAGTAAAAAACAGAGAAGAGAAGGTGCCAATCTCCAGAGGAATATTCTGATTAATTTTCTAATTTTTTTCTAGGCTTTTTTTTTTCTAGCATGAGGGATTTATCATTTTGGATTGAACCCAAAGGACCAATTTGGATGTCGGCTTAAATTTGGACAGCTCCACCTACATTATACATAACATTCGAATGAAGAAATTCACCATCTTTAATGTAGACCATTTTAATAATTAATAGCAAACTCAAAATGAATTTAAAACTCATTTGATAATGTTGTTGTTTTTAGTTTTTTTTTCTTTTTTTTTTTTTTCAATTTTTGAAAATAAAACAAAATAAAATATGTGTTTGAATTCTCATTGCTCTTTTTATGTTTTTTGAAAACGTTTACAAAATTGGCCTAAAAATTGGAAATGAAATAAAAAGAGGTTGTTTCCTAAGCTTTTGATGAAAAGCGAAACGAGAAACACGGTGATAGGTTTAATAAGGTTAGAACTCAAACTCAAAATCCCAAACATGATTGCCTTGTTATCTAATGACAATTTGATGATGATGAAAAAGAAAGACGTCTACTTTTTCAATGAAGATGATGGCAATGCATATGAAGATCCCGACCACCAAGACGTCTTCTTTTTTTTTTTTTTTTTTTTTCTTTTCTTTTTTAGGGGTGTAAATGAGAATGTATGACCAAAAGAGACCATATCCAAATGTGGTATGTCAGATGCCGAAAGAGCCAAGTTGGACCATTTCCATATCGATCATGTTTTTTTTTGGAGGGATTTTGAAATTTGTTTTGGAGGGACATAATTGATCATGTTTTATGATAATGATATTTGTGACAATGTGATAGCCCAAAAAATGATAAACCAGTGTTTTGTTGATATATTTTTGTTGTATCTCTTGTAACACTTATTTACATTAATAAAATTTTCTCTTTTCTTATTGATAGAAAAAAAAAAGTTTAGGAGACAAATGCTGAGGAATACGAAGATGGACAAGTGAAAGAATGTCTAATTAATCTTAAGAGAGTGGCCGTAAAAATAACTAAGGGGCTTGTTTCTTTAATGTTGTCAGGTTGAAACTCAGTCGACGTGTAATTGGACCTTCTACTAGTGAACTGGTGGAATTGATTTTTTGAATTAGTCGGTCCGAAAAGTCGAATATCAAAATTATAAAAAAAAAATAAAATTTGAATGCCTAATTACTAATTGTCTGGTTGCCTCCATGTCAAGCACAGTTTGGGTTTGAAGAATAATTTTTTTTATAAACAAAAAAGGGAAATTGTAATTGTGAAAACAAAAGTACTCCCTTCCGTCCCGAATTAAAAGTCTCTTATTTCCATTTTGAGATATCCTATAATAAGAATCCTCTTTAAAAAGTCAATGTATAAATAATTGTGAAATTTCTAAATTACCTTTTTCACAAATTTAATGTGAATGTACTAAATGTGAAAAAATGCTAGTTTTGTAAATTTATCCTCTTAATCAAGTATAAAAGTATTAAATGATTGTCTTCTTTAAAAAGTTAGTTTTCTCAAGAAGGACTATTTTTATGGGACAGAGGGAGTAATAAAAAACAAATTAGAGAAGAAAACGAAACCATCCATTTTTATTGAAATCAGAACTTTTGTTGTACGATAATTTTGAAAATGAAAAACAGTCCTTGAAGTTTGGTTGCAACTCAAATAGAGGTTAAAAACTTGCGAATGAATTCTATATTATATGGAAATCAAGAGTGGTTACCAACTGCATGCCTTTTCATTTTTTCATTGATGCTGCACTTTTTCAGTCCGGCACACTATAGGCTCTGCGTGCATCATATTGTCTTCTTTGAGTCTAGACCCTCACGGTTTTGTTTCTCCTGGACGAAAAAAAGGCCTGATGCAAGAAAGAGGACGACTGTGTGCTTATATGCGAACCGCAGTGCCCGACTCCTAGCTAATGTGAGACTCAAAGTGGCACAACATTTATTATTTATATTTCTTAAAAAATAATGTTGCTGCACTAAATGCATTTTCTATTGTGTTAAAGGAAAAACAAGAACTAGTTTCGTTTTCAAATATGTACTCAAAATGAAAAAGAGAAAAAGGTTATCACTGATTTTGTCATTTAGAAGAAACTCAAAATAAACACATAGGAGAAAATATGGTGAAGTCTCCTAGTTTTCTCAATTATTGATGGAATTGAAATTAACAAGCTGGGTTTTACATGGATATATTGTTTTTAATTAACTATACCTAGAGGAGTGACAGTGACATGATTGCCCAATTTTCATTTACGTCATATCTATAGCTTGCATGTGCATGAAGTTCGGACATAAAACTAATGAATAAGTGTTAATATATATATATAATATTTATAAGGACGAAAAGATTCCCCTGCCCTTGGTATTGCTCTATATAAAGCCCGGCAGTGCATGCGACCCTCTATCACCATAGAGCTTATATTGCTATAACCAAATCCGAAAAGCAGCTATGGAAATTGAAGGCCATCTCCTCTTAGTCCTCCTGATCATGATTGCTAACGCAGTGACCAGTAGTAGTAGTAGTTTAGCTATGCCAAGAAATTATGGCATGCATTTGATTGATCGCAAAAGCGAACCTTTATCACCAAATTTTGGCCTACAGTTTCTCAATCGTAGCAGTTTTCCACAGGGGTTTGTCTTTGGGGCAGCATCTTCTGCTTATCAGGTATATATCTCTAGGGTTCCACAGTGTGCATTTAATCATAGAGCTTAAAACCTTTTATCACAATGTATGCTTATATTTAATATTATTTTCAGGTTGAAGGTGGAACCAACACAAGTACTGGGAAAGGTCCAAGTATATGGGATACTTTCACACACACATACCCAGGTCTCCCTCTCTTTCCCTAACCAAGAAAGTCACTAATTTGTTGTTCCATTGACTTCACATTGCCCACATTGGGTTTGCAGCTTGCACAGCAAGGAAATATGGTATTGGAATTCTCAGTCATTAAATTCCAAATTTTATATCTAAAATTTCAGCTTCTTCATTAAAAAAGAAAAGGAAGAGGTCTGACCTTCCTGTTTAGTCGATATTATGGGATTTTAAGATCTACAAGTCAGAAATGGCCAATTCATTTTGGAGGGCAACTTGATTAGAATTTACTGTTCATTTTCTTTGGTTATGTTCCTTCCGAAATTTCATAGATTAACTGTAAAATCTATCATTTTTTATTATTTTATGTAAAACTAGTCATTTCGAATATTTTTCAATAAATATTGTTCAGTACTTCAAAGAGTCGATTTATTAGGGTTACCAAAGATTTTGAAGCATGCTGGAAGTCAGCGATGGTTTCTTATAAAAAAATTGAAAGTTTTTAGTAAATTAATAATTAAAAATTTTCGATTTTTCAAATAATTTATTGCGCCCCTTGCCACCCTATAAACTACTGCTGATTAGAAGAAATATTATTCCTTCAATTCTATTGCATCTTATAAATTAAATGGATGTTTTAAAAAAAAAATAATATATATATATATATATAGAGAGAGAGAGAGAGAGAGAGAGAGACACACACACACACACACACACACAACATATGGAAAATCATATAGTGCTATAAATTGTTCAACTTAAGACTAGAATGCTACATGCTATGTTTGCCTTTTATTTAAAAATTTCATGATGAAACTGCAGAGAAAATACAAGATCAAAGTAATGGAGATGTGGCCATTGACTCTTATTATCAATACAAGGTAACAAGCATGTCAAATTTTATTGTTAGTCCATTTGATCTTTTGTGTTGGAATCCCTTTTACATGTTTTAAGATATTTGATTAATCTTGTTAACTCTGATCTACGTTTTAGGAAGACGTTAAACTCATCAAGGAAATGGGTCTAGATGCTTACAGATTCTCAATTTCATGGTCTAGAGTGTTACCAAGTAAGATGATCATTTAAATCAAATTTCTTTTTTTATCATTTTCATCAATTTTCACTGTTCAATATCCTTTAATATATATATATCTGTGAAGAAGAAAGGGTATAGGTCAAATGAATAACAATAAATTTTGATTTATTCTGAATTTTGTAATTTGCAGGTGGGAAGCTAAGTGGAGGTGTGAATAAGGAAGGAATCAAATACTATACAAACCTAATAAATGAACTCCGAGTCAATGGTTAGGATTCAACCTCATTTAGTACTCCTGCAATTCACTAGCATTGCTTATGTATATATTATTCATCTAAAATTTTGTGTACATATATATATATATATATATTATATGTGTGCAGGCATAGATTCTTATGTGACTCTCTTTCATTGGGATGTTCCCCAAGCTTTAGAAGATGAGTATGATGGTTTTTTGAGTCATAAAATTGTGTAAGCATTTGATCCTATCATTCATATATTTACCTGTCTAATTGTATACTTCTAAAACAACAATTCTTACCTACTTAAAGATACCATTAATTGAGACATTGATGATCTATATCAAATTTATAGGGATGATTTTCGCGACTACGCCGATCTTTGCTTTAAGATATTTGGCAATTTGGTAAAACACTGGACCACATTGAATGAGCCATGGAGCTTTAGTGATGGATATGCAACAGGTGCCTTTGCACCAGGTCGATGCTCTTCTTGGTTAGAAAATAATTGCACCAAAGGAGAATCTGGTACTGAACCTTATATAGTGACACACCACCAGCTTCTTGCTCATGCGACTGTCGTAAAGTTGTACAAGGAGAAGTATCAGGTTGCATTTTAGAAACATAAGTTATTCTAAAATTATGTCACATTCGTGTGATGACTTCTATGATTTTAGCGGTAGAGTAGGTTCTACATGGATACCACAAAATATTAAAAATCATAGATCTCGTCACATCATGTAATGGGCTTATGGAATAATTTTTTCAATATGAGAACATTACAAATTACATTATTTTATAATTTTGGACCATATGTCAGTTTGAATAACGGAATTTAGAATGTGTGTAGGCATCACAACAAGGAATAATTGGGATTACGCTCGTGTCAAACTTCTTTGTCCCTTACTCGAACTCAAGTAGCAACCGTCGTGCTTCACTACGAGGCCTTGATTTCATGCTTGGATGGTGAGTATTCCTTGTTGTTTTTTGACTCTAGTCTTAACTTTATTGTCCTTGTAGTGATTTCAAGTTGGCATTTGTCAGAAATTATAGAATTATCTTCAGTAGGTTTTGTTATTTTTTCGTTAGAGTTTTAAATAAATTTACAATCATTTAATACCTTATATAAGTATTGACTTTTCTATGTGTGCTTTAGGTTTATGGAACCGTTGATATACGGTCACTATCCTGCTACGATGCGTCTACTTGTTAGAAATCGTCTTCCACAATTCTCAGAAGAAAATTCCACGTTGGTGAAAGGGTCATTTGATTTTATTGGCATAAATTATTATACTGCTTATTATGCAAGAAATGAACCAAGCTCCAATATGATAAACGTAAGTTATACAACTGACTCTCGAGTTAATCAAACAGGTACGTTCAAACTCAACACTTGCACCTTCAATTTGATAACTTATGTTGTCTCCATTCTAAATATATTTGATTTTTTTTTGTTTTAGCTGAGCGAAATGGGGTCTTCATTGGTGAACAGGTATGGCCTACGCATTTAATCAACAATCTTATGTACATGCTCTTCAAGTTAACCTTTACATGTTTTCATGAAAATAGTGATTTTCTATCAACTAGACATCCTTAAATGATATTACAGGCTGGTTCAGATTGGCTTTATATTTATCCAAAAGGGATTTGGGATCTTTTGCTCTACATGAAGAAAAAATATAATAATCCACCTATTTACATTACGGAGAATGGTAACATATCTATTGATTTCTTTACCATTGTTTAAGCAAGTTAGTTAAATTATAGAATTTAAAATATTTTAACTATGTGCGAATTTGAAACTAATTATTCCTTTTCGGTTTGTAGGGATTGATGAGGTAAATAATTCTACTTTATCACTTAAGCAAGCTCGCATTGACAACTTTCGGATAAATTACTACTATCGACATCTTTACTTTGTTCGGCAAGCAATCAAGTAAGTTACCAAAGATCTATTACAAAGATTTTAAAATGAGAATTATTTGAGTTTAAATTCATTCATTTATTTCCTATAAATTTTGAAACGATTAGTACATCTAACCATTTGTTGTTTATTTTTTACTTTACATTATTATTTTTCATATAGGGATGGTGTCGATGTTAGAGGATACTTTGCATGGGCACTACTAGACAATTTTGAATGGAATTCAGGTTTCACCGTTCGTTTTGGCATCAACTACGTTGATTTTGAAAATGGATACAAAAGATATCCAAAACTCTCAGCTGAATGGTTCAAGCAATTTCTCAAAAAATGAAGATAGTGATCTTGATCACATGTAATTTTCTACCAATAGTGAATTGCATCCGATGAATAAGTGCGAGATACTTTCTTCTCTATTGTTGTAACAATGGTCAACCGTTCACTCAATAAAATATGGTTGTGGATGCTTTATCTGGCCAATTAGACATTTTATTAAAAGATTAAGTTTTCAGGAATATTATATTGATAATTTGGAAGTTTGTACGAACCTCGGTACCTCTACGTTTGTCTTTAAGGTCTAGGTAATCCAATCCTTGTTGCTACTTTGTTGTCATTATTATTTGATCCTCTATTTTGCTTTGTCTTTTTTTTTTTTTTCGTTTTTTTTGTCATTCTACTACGCTGATCTAGGTTGTGTTTGATTTGTTGTTTGGATTGTCTCCTTGTTGTTGGATTATTCTCATGCGCCTTTGTGTCCTTGTATTTTTTAATATTATGATCTAATTTGAATTTTCATATCAAAAGAAAGAAATTTGAACTTAGCCCAACATGTGTGATAGGATAGGAAGTTGGGGGGATGCCAAAAGGGCTCAAATATTGGAGATCGAGAATGCTATTTGAATATGAAACATATATAATTAATGAATGGGTGATGCATACATAAGTTACATATTTATAGAAAATTACGACATATATATTATGGGACAGGTAGATTAGTGCCATTATAGATTACTTATTTTTTTAGAATTTACTAATTCACATGCACCAATTTTTATGTTAACCTTGACTTCTTTCAAAGGAGAAATATTTTAGTATGGGACATATGGTGCATTTTTTTTAGGGGCAAGTGAATTTTATGGATAGAAAAATCTTATACAAAACAACTCTAGAACAAAGCAATACAAGAGAGAAAGATCTTAGCACACCATAATAGAAAAAAGGCGGACTACAATAGCAGTAGAATAGAGCTATGTAAGGCAGAGATAATCCTAACCTAATTAATAAATATAGGAACAAAAAACATAAAAAATAATAATAATAATTCTAAATATTTAGACCAATCACAGTGCACCTAGCATGACACATATACTGACATGTGGACAAATAAAAATTCATGCACACCTAATGGATCAATGAGATTAAAGATAAATCTCATTTAAAATCTGATATATCCTAAAATAAAAATGGTAAATCGTAAAAATAAAAACAATAACTATCAATTAAGATTACTAAATTGCCCATAATTTGGTAGAGGATCTACAGGTTGCCTCTTATGGCATGGAAATGACCAAATTTGCCTTAAGGAAAAAAATGCCCCCAAACTATCCTTAAACGGTTAAAATTATTAAATTGCCCCCCAAATGAGTAAAGTGGAATGAAAATTACAAAAATGCCCTTAAGGCATAAATAGATGCCCAAAAGGTCAATTAAGGGCTAAAATGATATAAAAAGTATAGAAATGCCCTTCAAATGACTGAAGTGACCATGCCTCCAAAAGGCAAAATATTGCCGCAATTCCTAAAATATTCTTAAGACGTTGGAAACCTCTTGAATTTATCAAAATACACCCAAAGGGTAGGAAAACACTAAAATTACTAAAAATGCCCTTGAGGGCCAAATATGTATACAATTACAAGAATGCCCTTTAGGGTAAAAAATGTGACCAAAATATCTTTAGGGTTCAAAATGTGTGTGAAATTACTCAAATACCCTTATATGGGAAATATTGTAGTAATTTTCAAAAAACGACAAAACTACCCATCACATATTCTTCAATTGTGTAATAAAAAAGTCTCAGGTTGTCTCATTAACAAGAAAAAACTATTAGTTAGCCTACGAAAATGGAGTTTTCTATTCTTAATGAAAATGGAAAGAACTTCAGTTTTAGAATAAGGAAACTTATTAGGGCCACCTCCATGTACCAAATTTGGATGGAAAAAAAAATGAAATGCATTCTTTGGAAGAGGAAGCATAAAGATTGTGAGCAGGTGTTTCAACAAATTTCTAACTCAGTAAGAATTATACTATGTTCATGGAGTAACATCCCCTACCTACTGGATGCAATTTTAGAAAATCCTAGATAGAGAAGCTCTTCATTTTCTCTAACATTTCTGCTAAGATTCCAACCTTAGATCATACCTCTTCCCCTTCTCCGCCAACCTGCAGGCACCTCGTTGCCTCTATTTTTACCTAACATTCGTAGAAATCCTCCTAGACTTTGAAAAAAATACCCTCCTCACCTGAATCAAACCTCTTTTATCAAAACCGCCAAACGAGCCCACATTTCTTCCACCCATGTTCCTCCTCCATCTCCCTTGTTATGGATTGATTTCTCATCCTTCCAGAAGATGGAGATAGATACTCCTATTACCGTTAACACCCAACCTTAGTTGGTAGCTACTCATACTAAGCCCCTTAATTAGGATACCTATGAGAATGGCTTTGATTCAGATTAAACTACGATTCTGAAAACCACTAATAAGAAAGCCTTGAGAACTACTAAGATTTCCCAAAGGGCTACAGCGAGGCAGATAGCATAACTACCTATAGAAGTTACGTATCTCTGTAACTCAACTTAAACACAAGAGGTTCTTATGGCAAGATTGATAAACTAAAAATTGAGATATCCAAGAAGGATTCCTATGCTCCATCTCGTGGTTGCTAACTTCTATCCTTTGAGAGGGTGTGCAATGTTGGCTTACAAAGGAAGGGGTAGAGGTACTTATTCTTTAACCCAGAATGAGCTAGAAAAAGGTGAAATTGAAGATCATACTCCTAGAATTGGGAAAGTTGAGGGATCTCCTAACTAATTTCAAGTTGTCCCTTAGCATGGGGAGGGAGGAGCCAATCATAGGAAACTTTGAACTATTAGTGAGAAAGTTGATGTTGTGGTGGAGGAAGGGAGGCAGAATATTAAAAAAAAGTGGCGTGTGAGACTCATGATAGAGGTTAAGCTTTGAAGGTTTACATGTCTCTAACTCAGATACGTTGTTTCCAATCTACAATGATGCTATAAATCAAAGGGCTAAGGTTCAACAAAAAGAGAGGCCTTTAAAGGGAAATTTTAAAACAGACAACTTAAAAGTGCTTACCAACTCTATGGACTTTTCGCTAGAGTTAGGACAAAAACTATGGTCTAAAGTCTAGTGGAACAAGCTTTACCTATTAATCAGAACCAGTTATTGGCGAACCTGGTGATAGGTAATAGAACTAGAGGTAATGAGCAACAACTGGAATACATACCTCCATCTAAGTTCAATGGTGATAGGATAGTCAAAATTGATATAGAGGAAGTTGAACTTGAAATCTAGAGATGGAATAATACTCTTGTTGGGTTTGTTGCGAGGTATAAACCTCCTTTCAAAGTTATGGAAAGATTTGCTAATTAGAGATGAAAGAACATGGGTATAGTGGATACCTTTCTTCTGAGCTCTAGAGTCTTCATCTTTAACTTTGAGTCTACAACCATGAAACAACAAGTCATGGAATCAGGTCCTTGGTATTTAAATAGCAAGCCTCTAATCTAGAGGCCTTGATCTACAAATTTGAGGATGAAAAAAGAAGGGGTGAGCATAGTCCCTCTATGGATTAGATTCCTAGACCTAAAGCTTCATATGTGGAGTGAAAGGATCTTAAGAAAGATAGTAAATTATCTAGGGGCACCCTTATTCTCAAATAAACTAACAATTGATAAAGAAAGACTTTCGTATGGTAGGATCTGTGTGGAAAGTAGACGCTAGCAAGGACTTTCCAACAAAGGTGCCTATCATGGACCAGATTGGTAAACTCTCTTGGTAGGAGGTTGAGTTTGAATGGAAACCTCAGTGGTGTAAGAAGTGTAAAACTTTTGGACATAATGATACGAACTACCCTAGGCCCACCAAATCTAACAAATAATGAGTGGATAATACATTTCTAAAGCAAGGGCTAACTGTTAGAACAATTTTGATTAAGAGAAAGTGAGTAGTGATCTCCCTCGTCAGACACATCAAGCCTGAAAGCCCAATCAGTCTAAAATTCCTTTGGCAGCCCCTATAGGAGTACCTCTGAGTAACCCCTTTCATGCTAATAGCTTTGCCCAACTTGTTGAACTTGGAGGCTTAGAGGAGGCTACTGAATTACCTCTAGCAGATATAAGGGTGAATGGAAAGACAAAAGCTAATAACCAGAGTGGCTCAGGTGGGAGTAAGAAAGGGAAAAAATAGGATTCTACTAGGAATACTTCAAGGAGTAAAGGATCTCCTAATCCTCCCTTTTCCAAATGATCTCCATGGTTAGTTGGAATATAAGAGGTCTCAATGATCCTTTAAAGCAATGAAAAGTTACAAAATTTATAAGGAATAATAAAGTTTGTTTGGTTAATCTTGTTGAAACTAAAGTTAGAATATGTAATGTCGATTTCATTTCTAAGAAGTGTTTTGGTTTGTGGAAGCTGATCTACAATACCCCTTCTATTGGAGTTGGAAGGATATGGGTAGCTTGGGATGAGTCTATCGTTTCTGTTACCATCATCTCTTCTTCTAACCAAGGCATTTTCTGTTATTTGGAACCAAAATCCACTTTTAAGGGGTTCTTTGCTAGCTTTATCTATGGCCACAATGACCATGATAGGAGGAAGGAGCTCTGGACTAGCCTAAGGTGGTGGCACCTGTGTGTCAACAACCTTCCTTGGTTAGTTACTAGGGATTTTAACATTTCCAGGAATCAAACTAAAGGAAAGGACGGCAATAGTATCCATCTTGAAGTTGCTTCGAACTTTAATGAGTGTATTTTTTATGTAGAGTTAGAGGAACTTAGAACTTCAGGTGCTTGGTTCACTTAGGAGAACCATAGATAGGGGTCTGCTAACATTCAAAGTAGGCTTAATATGGCATTGGTCAATGATTCTTGGAGGGATGTCTTTCCTGTTGCTGAAATAACCTACTATGAACATGGCTTATCTGATCATTGTCCTGGTATTATATCCATTGTCCCCGAGATGAAAACTGGAAGAAAACCCTTTAGATTTTTCAATTTTTGGATGAAACATTCCAAGTTTAAGTTTATCCTTAAAGAAGTATGGAAAACTAAGGTGGAAGGTAGCCTTATGTTTCATATCTCCTCTAATCAAGCGACTTAAGAAAGGTCTGAGGGACTTAATAAAGAATTATATAGTGATATCTCTATTAAGACTCAACAGGTCAATGATCAATTAGTTTTTTTACAACACCAACATCAAAGTGCTCCTATGAATCGTGAGTAAAGGCTAAAAAAAGATACATAGTCTTCAAGTACGATAAGCTCTGTTAAGTTGATGAGAGCTACCTTAGACAAAAAGCTTGTGTTAGGTGGCTGCAGTTGGGAGATGGGAATACTAATTTTTTCCATTGAAAATTCAGAAGTAACAATAGAAGGAATAGGGTTATGCCTTTTATGAATGCTCAAGAGGAGAGAGTGACTCATTACCCTGATGTGGTGCATGAATGTTGTCTCTTACTTTAAAGATATTTATGGCTCTAACCCCTACCAACGGTCCTATATCTATCAACCAACTGAGGTTAGTGGTGAACAAAGTCAATCCTGTAAACTCTACGAAGTTCCTTATTGGGCCTATCTAGAGTTAAGAAGTAAAAGATGTTATTTTTTCTATGAATGGGTGCAAGTATCTTAGGTCCTGATGGCTTCCTTGCCAGCTTCTTCTAACAAAATTGGGATATTGTTGGTTTGGATGTGATCCAAACTGTTAAATCTTTTTTCAAGTTTGGTAGACTTCTACAAAGAATGGAGCACCACTTCCATTGCCTTGGTGCCTAAAGTGAGCAATCCTTATTCTATAGAGAATTTTTGGCCAATTTTTTATTGTAATGTTGTGTATAAATGTATCTTTAAAATTATTGCTCATAAGCTGTAACCCCTTCTTCCATATATTATTAGTCCTAATCAATCACCTTTTATTTAGGGTAAAGCTATTGCATAAAACATCCTTCTTATGCAGGAAATTGTGAAGGATTATCATAATTGAATGAGTGTGCCAAGTTGTGCCTTAAAGATTGACTTGCAAAAGGCTTATGATTCTATCTCTTGGGATTTATTGATGGTTATGATAGAAGTGCTTGACTTTCCTGCTTATCTTTAGAGGTTAGATTCATGAATGTATTTCCTCTATCAAATTTTCTGTTAACTTGAATGGCTCCTTGGAGGGTTTCTTTGAAGGTAGAAGTGGCTTGAGGCAAGGGGACCCCATATCCCCGTTCATGTTTCTCATTGTTATGGAAGGGTTTTCTAAGTTGTTGGAATGGCATGTTAATCAAGGAGGTCTTCCTACCATCCAAATTGCTCTGCTATTCAATTAACTCATGTTATCTTTGCTGATGATCTTTTTATTGTCAGTGCTATTGATACTAGCTCCTTAGGGTGTTATAAAAAATGTTCTTGACCACTTCAATTCTCTTTCTGATCTTCAAGCTAATACCCAAAAGAGTAGAGTGTTCTTATATGGTATTGCCGATAGTGAAAGGGCCCGACTTTTTGATATTATGGGTATGGAGGAAGGGAAGTTCCCTGATAAATATCTGGGGATTCCTTTAGTGTCTTCCAAGTTGAGTAAATTGGAGTGTAGTTCCCTTGTTGACAAGATCGATTAGAGCTAGAATCAAAAGTTGGTCTTCCAAGTTACTGAGTTATGCTAGGAGACTTCAATTGGTAGTTTTTGTCCTCATCAGTGTTCAAAACTACTAGAGCAACATCTTCATCATTCCAAAAGGTGTTTTAAAAGACATTGACAAAGCCTTAAGGTCCTTCCTCTGGTCTGGGCATGAGCTAAAAAGCACAGGGAGCTAAAGTGTCTTGGAAAGATGTGTCTTCCTAAGGAAAAATGAGGCTTAGGAATTAAGAATCTTGTTCATTGGAATAAAGCTTCTGTTGCTATGTCCTTATGGCATTTCTGTTCTAGTAAGGAAAGTCTGTGGCACAAATTGTGCCACTCTGTTTATATAGAGGGCAGAAGTATTTGGTCCTTAGATGTCCCCAAGGACTGCTCGTGGAGTTGGGAGAAGATAATAAGCCTCAGATCTGATTTCAAAACCTGTTTCAGGTATGTTTCGTGTTGGGCATGGCAATGATACCTTTCTCTGGTATGATTGGTGGCACCCTGCTTAGTCGTCTAGTTGAGAGATTTTGTTCAAGACTCATAAGGGACTTTGATAGCTTTGATATGGCTAAAGTAGCTTTTTTCATTCAAGATAGGTGACTGGAAATGGCCTCTCATTCACTCATATGCAACCCAACAACTTAAGAATCTTAGTCATGTGGATTTTAAGCACTGTTGTAATGTCTTAGATAGCCTTACGTGGAGCTCCAAGAAGTTTACTTCACAATCACCTTGGAATTATCTGTGTAATAAAACGCCTAAGGTTCCTTGGTACAACATATATAGTTTGGTCTAGTGCTATAGTGCCTCATTTCTCCTTCATTCTATGAATGCTCTTCAAGAATAGACTACCAATAAGAGATATAATTAGAAGCTGGGGTGTCTTGGTTCCCCCTTCCTACGTTTGTTGTTATTCTGCTGCGTTTGTTGATCACCTCTTTTTTTAGTATCATTTTTCCAACCAACTATGGTGTGAAGTTATGGGCAGATGCTTCTCCCCTACTTGCTCCTAAAAAATGGAGAGAAATCCTCCCTTGGGCCTTCGCTACCTCCATCTATTACATATGGAAAGAGTGAAATAGTAGTGTGGAAGAGTATTAGTCATCCTACTGAGATGATCCTCAAGCAGGTGGAGAGTGCCATTATTGCCAGATCTATTACCTAGAAAATTATTGCTAACTCTTTAAGTAACTGGGAAGCTTGCATGCATTGGGGTATCCCTAGATCTACCATTATGACTGGACAGTAATGGTGCTCTATTTTGTTATTTTCCCTTGTAATTGTTGGTTGCTTTGCTTGTAATGCCTCTGGTTCTTAGCTGTTTGCCTTATAATACACCTACTTACCCAAAAATAAAAAAACATCCCCACTTGTTATGAAAAATGGGAGATTCCTCTCCATTAGGAATCTATCACACAAAGTCTTTGCAAAACCTCCCAGCTAGTTAGCCAGGTTTTGAATTTTGGCAAAGGTGGTATAGTTTGTGTCTGTTTCAGTTCTGAATGTATGTCCCTGCTAAGGCTGGTTTATACTTGATGGGAAGTACCCCTCTGCCTTGTATATTTATTCTATTTATAATACATGGCTTTTTTTTTTAAAAAAAAAGGAAAAAATATCAACATTATTACACTGCAAATTGACTAAAGCATCAGCTAGCTTATTTTATTCAAGGAAATGGTGACCATTATTACATTATTAGAGAAGAAATTATCTTCTCTTACTGGTAGGGTCCCAAAATACCATTATTAGAGCATATATATGATGAGGATCATATATTCTTATTTCTGGAGAAAATTTTTGAACCATTTGGCCGAGAGTTTTGAATATCTTTTCAATCCATTTTTATAATCTACATAGTTGATGCCAAAACGAACAGTGTAACCAGCGCTCCATTCAAAATTGTCCAATATTGCCCAGGCAAAGTATCCTTTCAGATTGACACCATCCCTATATAATTATTTTAGAAAAATTGGTCAAATCTCATCATTGTTTAAAAATTCCCTTGAAAGTAAATGTATAAACTTGAGCTCATAAAATTTTTATTTTGAGATCTTTGTTAGAGAGTCCTCAGATAACCTACTTGATTGCTCGTCGGATAAAGTAAAGATGTCGATAATAATATTTTATCCTAAAGTTGTCAACAAGGGCTTCTTTAAGTGATAATGTGGAATTGTTTACCTCATCAGTACCTACAAAACAATAAAGAGTATTTAAATATATATATATATATATATATTTTGGATTATTTACCCATGCAGATAATAGTGGATTGCTCAAATACACTAGTTATATATACATATATATAGTAAGTTACCATTCTCGGTGATGTAAATAGGTGGATTGTTATATCTTTTCTTTATGTAAAGCAAAAGATCCCAAATCCCTCTCGGATAAACATGGAGCCAATCTGAACCAGCCTGTGACACCATGAAAATGATTAGTTATTTTCATAAAAATTACTAAAAGTTTGACATGAAAAATTATTATATAAGATGGTCATCCGAAGTCCCGCTCGGATAAACATGGACCCAATCTGAACCAGCCTGTGACACCATGAAAATGATTAGTTATTTTCATAAAAATTACTAAAAGTTTAACATGAAAAATTAATATATAAGATGGTCATCCCAAGTCCCTCTCGGATAAACATGGACCCAATCTGAACCTTGCCTGTGACACTATGAAAATGATTAGTTATTTTTTTGGTTGCCCTTCTTCTTATGGTTGCTTTTCTTTGGGTTTTGTTGGTGCGTGATATTGCTTCTAACCTGGTGCTAACATAGTTCGGATGAGGCTAGCTGCTTCTAATATCCTTAGCATTTTCCCTCTTATTGATGTAATTTGCTTTGTATTTCTACTACATCTTACTTCATCAATATTATTCTTCTTTTATTGATCCAAAAAAAAAAAAAAATTTAAAATTGTAAGTAGGTCATACCTGTTCACCAATAAGTTTTCCATTCCGCACGGCTAACATAAAAAATATCACATATATTTAGCATGGAGTTACAAAGTAAATTAATAACAAATAGCGCAAGAATTGAGTTTGAACCTACTTGTTTGATTAACATGAGAATCCGTTGTGTAGCTCACGTTTATACTATTGGAGCTGGGTCGATTGATTGCATAATTAGCAGTATAATAGTTTAAGCCAATAAAATCAAATGACCCCTTTACCATCTTAGATTCTTCTTTTGAGAAGCTTGGAAGACGGTTTCTGACAATTGAACGCATTGTGAGCGGATATTCACCATATATTAACGGGTTCAGAAACCTAAAATGCACATCCAAATACTAAAGTTAATATATATATATATATATATATATGTATGTATGTGTATAGAGTGTTGGTCACATTTAGTTATCGAAAGCAATCCGCAATACTCACCATCCAAGCATAAAATCAAGGCCCCGTAGTGAGGCGCGACCATCAAGACTTGAGTTAGGAGAAGGGCAGCATCCATCGTGAAACGAAGCGTGATCCCAATTACACCTTTTTGTGATGCCTAAACACATTCCAAATCCAGTTAATCACAGCAATCATATGGTCCAAAATTTTAGGATCATGTGAGTTATAGTGTGAATAGGATTTAAAATATTACCTGATACTTTTGCTTGTATAATTTTACAGCGGCCGCATGAGCAAGAAGTTGGTAGTGCGTTGCCAAATATGGTTCAGTGCCTGAATTCCCTTGAGAGCAATTACCTACCCAAGAAGAGCATCTTCCGGGCGCGAAGGCACCAGTTGCATATCCACCATCACTAAAGCTCCATGGTTCATTTAGTGTGATCCAATGTTTTACCCTATCGCCAAATCTCTTGAAGCATAACTCCGAAAAGTCACGAAAATCAGCTCTGTGAATTTGAAGGAAATCTTAGTCCATAATACCTTTTAGTTTCTTTATGAAAAATAAAAAAACCTTGTCTCAACCTAAAATACAGGGTTAACCCAACCCAAACTTCAGTCAAAGAGGTATTATGATTTATGCCCTTCCTTAAGTAATTGGGAAATTTCATTGCATTACAATTGGCCCAAGTTGTAATCTTATATTGACCACCAATCTGGCTAGTTTGTCAAAAAATTTAAAGATATATGGATTATAGGTTGAAATTTGAGTTACTTACACAACTTTAGGACTCAAAAAACCACCATACTCGTCTTCCAAGGCTTGGGGAAGATCCCAATGGAACAGAGTAACATAAGAATCTATTCCTGCAGATTGATATATTATAAAATACACAAATTTAGGTGAATCATACACATAGAGAATACTAATTAATTATGAGAGTGTGTGTAGGATGAATCCCAACCATTGGCTTTGAGATCATTTATGAGATTGTTGTAGTATTTGATTCCTGCCTCATTCACACCTCCACTTAGCTTCCCACCTGCATGATACAAAATGTGAGTCAAAATGGGACCTAAAGGACCAATCATAACCCATTAATCCTATGACCGATCTTTATCAAATTTTACGTTAATTGATGGTGATGGTAATAAAATTGATAGGGTTCGCACAGACAATACAAGTTTAATTTCTCGCTTTTGACCCTTTAACCGTTTTCTTATGTTGTAAATTATGCTCCAAACAACTAAATTCTATGATGGAACCATCTTAATTCCCATCCAAAAATTTTAGTTAAGAGAGGGGCAAATTGCATATATAAAAATTTAAGAAGTTCATACAAATATATAATATGAACAAATGGGGCATGTTTTATTTTTTAAAAAATTTCTAACAAAATTAGTAATAAAAATTTAAAATCCAAATTTTTGAAAAGGTCAAATAACCAGTATTAAAATTTAGATGGGTACATATAAATATATATTAAAAAAATATTATGGGAGGGGGAATTCTATTTTGTTAAAAAAATTAACAAAATTAGGAATAAAAAATATAATATTCAAATATTTTTTTTGGAGGGAGGCATGGCCTTCTTATGTTAGAGAATATAATAATAAAGTTACACCCTCTCTAATAGTTTAAGTTTTTAGATGAGTTGATGATTTAACATGGTATTAGAGCAGGCCAAAGGTCCTGAATTCAAATTTCACCGTCACCCCGAAAAATATGAATTAACACGTGTAGGCTCAACCTGGCCACATGTGAGGGGGTGTGTTAGAGAATATAATAATAAAGTTACATCCTCTCTAACAGCTTAAGCTTTTAGATGAGTTGGTGGTTTAACACCTTATGTCCCCTCTTAGATCTGCTACTTTTAGATGAGTTGGTAGTTTAACACCTTATGTCCCCTCTTAGATCTGCTACTATATATGTTAATCAGACAGTGAAAATCTATGCAAGTGATCCTCTTACGTGGTAGTACTCTGGACCATGAAATTGAGAATCGGTATGCATCTAGACCCATTCCCTTGATGATGTTCACATCTTCCTGTGACACAATTAAAAAGGAAAAAATTATAGAATTAGTCTAATGTTAGACCATAAAATCATCCAGAGTTTAGTGTTCACATCTTCCTGTGACATGATTAAAAATAAATTTTTTTTTGTACCATACCTTGTATCGATGATAAGAATCAAGGGCCACATCTCCAGTACTACGATCACTTATTTTCTCTGTAATTTCATCATAAAAATTTTCAGAGATCAAACATTTCAATATTAACCAATTTTTTCCCAGGTCTAACTAACTATAGCACAAATTACATTCTTTCTTTTTTCTTTTTAATTTTTTATAATGACATTTATGTGGACGGGAGATGTGCTATGCATTTTATTTAATTTAAAATATATATATATATATATATAGACACACACGTACATATACACTCGCAACTTAAGTATTTCATACTCTTTTAGAATATTATTATAAAGTGATGTATTGAGTCGCTTGAATGAAATAGAAGAGTAATATTGTATACATCGGAATGTTTCCCGATGGTATCATTTATTATAATTTTTTTGAACTTTATAAAAAAAGAAAAAATACATTTATTAATTTAAAAATTACCATTGACGCGTCAATAAATTTTCTTTTGCTGATCAAATAAAAAAAAAAAAAAAACTTACTTTTCCTTAGATTCCGAGTAAGTGTGTTATGATCCTAACTCTGAATACCTTTTACGAAGGAAACCTAATTGGATAAGATTTTGATGAGTTGAAAAATTATAATCAAGTGATCCTCCAAATCGGGGTTTCAATTTTTGTTCCACGGATCTTAAACTTTCTTGACTTTGCAACAATACCAAAATGGATTGATCAGAACATTTCTTGGAGAAATGAAGAGGAGCTAAACAAAAAATTATTCTATGAATCTGTCACATGATGGGACGACTTTTATGATTTTAGTATTTTATGAAATTCACGTGATATCTATTGTGTTATTAAAATCATAAAGATAGTTATACGCATGTGACAGGTAATAGACCTGGATATTTGTGTGTGAAAGTATCCCATATACTTGGGCCTTTACCATCATCAAAAGCTCCACCTTCAACCTGAAAATGATTGAACAAATAAACAAATACAAGCATAGATTATATTTTTGCTATAGATATTCAGAAGTTTTGGCGCCATTGCAGCCCCAAAACCCATTACAGACCTGGTAAGCAGATGATGCAGCCCCAAAGACAAAACCTGGCGGGAAAGTGCTACGGTTGAGTGAATTTATACCATAGGTTGGTGATAAAGGTTGGGCTTTGCGGTCTATCACATTCAAGCCATAACTCCGTGGCGAAGCTTGACTACTAGTACTACTGGCTGCGTAAGCAAGGACCAGAAGACCTAAGAGGAGATGGCATTGAATCCCCATGATCGATTTTTGTTATGCTAATACTAGTTCTATCCTGCCTTTATATAGAGCAAGCAATACGAGGGTAGGAGACCATGGATGGAGCCCTAATGCCTTTTTTTTTTTTTTTTTGTCATCTTCTCACTGAAGGAACCTCCAGACTTCAATCATGTTCACGTGCAAACTATGAACATGAATGATAATGCATTACCAAAAGAACATTACTCAGCGCAAAATTAAGTAAGATTAAATACTTTCTTTCATCTAAATTTCGTCTCTTAATTTCAATTGTCCACGTTTGCAATTCACATGTGTTTTTATGTTTTATTTTTAAATTAAATCTAAATAATCACATAATATTCATGTAATTATGTATGTGAAAAAATTAAATATGACACGAATGTAAACAAGATGAAGTTCTTCCTACCTAGCTGAAACCAAGTAGTGTCTTTACTAAAATTCATGCAATCATGAAATTCATTAACCAACCAGTTATGATAAAAAAGCTTAAACTATTAGACAATAAGATAATAATATATATCAAATTATCACTTTTCGAATCAAAGACCATTCAACAGAGACCTAATATCATATTTGACAACTAATTATTCAGAAAGCTTAAACTATTCAAAAATGGGTTAAATTTAGACAATGAGATAACGCTGTAAATTAAGTTTATTTTGTTTTAGAAAAATGGTTGTTTGTATTAGTATTACTTACAAAATACTCCAATTCTTTTTTATTTTCTTGTATAAGATATCACGTGGCTCAATCCTTGAAACTAAAATTTCAAAGTTTCTAGAATACCAAAATCACTCCTCTAGGTTTAGTATTACAGAGGCTCAAACTAATATCAGTTTATGCAAAACATAGTATTTATATCAATATCGATGTAGGAATATATGTTTTTTTTTTTTCTTTCTAATATTCAATTATTCGAAAGCAACCCAATGCCTAATTCCAGCTTGATTGTTGTCTGATCTTAGATTAAGTTAAAGAATATGGTTGATTGTAGACGTTAATTAAGATTGTTTCAACCCACTGATAAAATTAATCACTGTTCTCTGCCATTGTTAAATGAGAAAATCTTTCAATGTAACATGACCACTAGGAACACTAATATTAATTAAGATGGTTGATGCTGACTGCCTACTGAACAGTTTAATTTATAATCTACTTTTTCTTAAAATAAGATGGCTAAGATTACAATAAGCCATCTGCTACAAATTGTGTGTATGTAACTACTTCAAATGAGTTTTTTTAATAATAATGTGAAAAAATTATTTAATATTAATATTATAAATCTCTAATAAATATATAATATATAAAAACGTTTTTAATGCTTTGTTTCATTTTTTTTTTTTTTTATCAACAAAGAAAAAGAGAATATATTGATTGTATAAGAGTGCATAACACAACTCAATGTTGGAAATATAATTTTGATTGTTTCTATAATGCACATGTGTCTAGATACATATAATTAGATACATGAATTTTTCTAGGAATTCTATAGGTTGTCTATAAATTTTAAAGGTTGTTTAAGAATTTTAAAGCAAGTATTCAAATATCAATGTATTAATAACCCTATATAAAAGACTATGTGGGATGCAAATGTTAGTAAATTAAGAAAGATATATAAGATAAATAATACAAATATTTTTAGGAAGAAGACAAGCTCTCAATCAGTTGGTACAAGAGCTTTGTACAACTTATGGCTATACATCTCCAAATACAAGTTTAAACAATTTCATTTGGTATCAGAGTATCAAAGAATCCAACATGGTATCAGAGCATCCAAAATTTCAATATAGTATCAAAACTGGTTTCGAGTTAAACTAGGTGAGATAAACAAAGCATGCAATAAAGTAGCAGCAAGGCGGCAGTGCAACAGCTGGTGGTAAGTTAGTGAAAGAGATAGGGAGATCCTAGAGGCCTCAACAAATCAGAATTAGGCTAAGAATATATCAAACTTCCAGGTCATGAGTGAATTTGGAGGTGTGACAAAATTTATACCTGGTACTAGTTAATGAAAAATATTGGTTGCCAAATAGAAGAAGAAGAACTAGAGAAATACAAGAAGTTCTCTCTCTTATATTAGTTGTCAATTATGTTCTAAGGCTGAAACTACAGCCCACTTAAGACTAAACAAAGGGCTTGGTTGCCAAAAAGAAGAACAAGAAGAAGAAAAAAATATCAATGAAGAAATTAAAAGGGTTAGAGAATGATCGAGTCTAACTAAATGAGAAAGGAAGATCGAAAAACTAGCAAGTACTTTTGTGGTTAAAAAAGAAGGGCAATGACCATGAGTCACCCAAGAAGGAAAACAAATGAAAAGAAAAAAGAGAATATCCCAAAAAATGAAAGGGGCAAAAACCATTTGGAAAAAAAGAAGAAGATATTTTTTATTATTAACATTTTGTTTTGGAGATTATTTTAAGAATGCAAAAACTAAAAAGTTGGAAGCAAGCATAAATTGCAATTCAAGAAAGAAAATGTTGTGAAATTAATGATCTATGTAATAAGAATTAGAGAGACAAAGGGAAATCGATACAAAGAATTTATGTGGTCTGGCAATGTATGACTTATTATTATAACAAGTAAACACGATATATAGGTATTATGTTGGAGAATTTCAATGTATCCAATTAAGGTGAGGATTTAACTGTGATATAGTATAAATACATTGTAACCCTATTTTCTATATAGTGAAAAAAGATAGCCACACTTGTGGACGTAGATACATTGTCGAACCATGTAAATTCTCTATGTCAATTTCTCTCTTTCTCACTAATTACTGTTGCATAGATCATTAATTTCTCAACAATTAGTGTCAAAGTTGTTGGTCGAATCAATAGTGGTAAACGCTTCTATTGTCAAGGCCGATGTGGTAAAGTTTGATAAAACTAGATATTTTGGATTGTGGCAGCGAAGGATGAAGGATCAATTGGTACAATAGGGATTGATGAAGGCATTGTATGGGAAAACGAATAAGTCAAAGAAGATGACAAATGACGAATGGTAAGAACTGTGAAAATATAACTGAAACTTATGTAATAAGATGGTTTTCACAAGAAACCGTGAATACCAAGGTGTATTATTAACAATATATAGATGAGAACACTTTTCAGAAAGAATAAAATAAACATTAACAAGTGGACTCTTCTTACGATAAACTCTCACAGAAACAACTTATGCATGAAACTTGTATTTTGAAATTCAAAATACAAATTGTCTTTTTCAACCATGTAGATGGGCTTGAGACTCCTTATCCTTCTCATGTAACTGTGTAGATAAGTTGATAGGGATTCCCATTATCTTCTTGTAACTGTAAAGGTTTTGTTGTAGTAGGAGTCTTCCTTTGATTTGAGTTCTTTATCCAATCAGCCTTCCTTAAGTTGGAGGGTGAAGAAGGGAGTATGCCAAACTTGGTACGAAGCATATGGAAGAAGATTTGGACAAATATTTTGTGAATATATCTACTAGGTGAGACTGTGAGGGAACATTAAATGTAACTAGAGAACCAGTTGCTAAGTCTCAGTCTTCCTAGGGCCAGAGTATGCTACACATACTATGTCTCTGTGCTCAATAATTTCTCATTGCTCAAGGGATTTGGAAATTCACATCATTCTGTACTTGAGCAAGGGGGATGAGGGTAGTTAAAGGGTGGGGGAAGCATGCCCGTACCCTATTTAATTAGGGTTAAAAATTTGGAATTGGATAGACAACCCCTCTTGGTAGAGATTGTTGTTGCCTCCTTGAGGCTCTCTACAGTAGCCATTGGGTTCCCTACCATGTTTGCCTCCACTTCTATTACTGCCACCTCTATAGGAGTTGCCTCCTCTAGATGGATGGGTAGAGTTAGACTCTTACCTGTGGCCTCCTCTAATTTCATTTTGAGGGTTTCGATCTCATCAAGTAGCTTATCGTGGGTTTGCCATCCCTCACAAAGGTGAGTTACTTTTGCATGGAGGCTGGCTATTTTCCTAGCCACAACTCCCTAGGCCATATCTGTTGCCCTTTGCACATGGTTGTTTGGTGAATCTAGAATGAAAGAATCTTCAGAGTTCAATTTCTCAATTACCTCTTGATTGCACGAAGATTCTATGGTGGGAGGGGCTTAAGAGGTTATGGGGTGGAAAGTGATAGAATCAACACATAAAGAGATGTTCAAAGTGAGAGGGTAGTTTCCAAAGGGGGGTATGGAAGGGCATTCAGGCAAAATGGGATGAGGTAGGGTTGGGGGTTTAAGGGGGATGGGGTGGTAAGAGGGGTTAGTTTGGGCCGCCAAGTGAGAGGCAAAGGTGGTGGGAAGGGGTTAGAAAGGAGGTGGGGTGGAAGGGAAGAATGGATGGAGGAGAGGGAAGGGAGGATGAGCAAACTACAAAGGCTGATCTTAGAAAAAATGAGGAGGTTCTCTTAATAAGTTTTTGCTTCCGCTCAGAGCTTAGTTAAAGACCTTGTTGGATTCTAAGAGAATATAATTATTCTAACTTGGTGTAGAAATACTATTTTAACAAATATATGATTATATTGTACATAAATAGTTACTGTGAGAAACAATTATGTAATTTTATATTGATAATTCTTTTCTAAAATAAGTAACTCTTTAGATTAGTAGTTTCCAAGTAATGTTAAGCTGTGCTGATCTCGCTAGTTTAAAATATGAAAATTCGAAAAGGGTCGCAAGTATGATAATGTCTGAATAAGAGTTTTTATTTAAGGTAATGATGTCATTCATTATACAATAGAAACTTAATGTTAGGATTGTATTAATTTTAATTTGGTCCTAGAATAATTATAATAACTTTAGGTATATTTTAGTTTTGACTATAGGCTAAATTTTATATATGAAAATTGAAAAAATATTTTTCTAAATTGATGTTGATGTTTTAATACACGTACTAGAGAAACAAAGTGTCAATCTTCCGAAGGTGTGAGCTATCCATTCAAACAGTGGCGTGTTTTTAAACTCGTAAACTTTTCAATAGCTCATCTGAGCAGTTTTGAACTTCGTTCGAATGGTCGAATCATTCAAACAATGGATGTTTGTTTGTTCGAATGTGTGCCACCTTTTTTCTATCATTGATTGGTTCCGTAAACCTATTCCAATTTGGATTAAGGTTTTTACCATTTTGCATAATAGGACCTTGTAGTCTCTCATGTAAGAAATCTAGCCTCTTGAAGCATATAGATTAATTGAGAGATTTATAGTTGCGTATTTTGATACATATATTCAGTTCTTGTTGTATTGTTGGTCGATACTTTGTGTGAAGTCTATATACCCAATGCTAGGTGGTATGCAAAACTTTTAATTATGAAAGGTCATAATAAGTACAGAAATTATACAACTAGTGTAATTACACATGAATAAGAGTGCTAATTATTCATAAAATAGGAAATTATAGTAAGAATCATTGTTAAACAACGACTTTAATTAATGTTAAAATGCAATAACACATTGAGTACACTAGTGTAAAAATGCACTCAAACTAAAGATTAAAGTCACTAATTGAGGGACTAAGTATAATAATGTGATCACTATGATGATAGGTATGGTATGAGCATGACTAATGCACATAAGATGTGAGATGGACATCGTTATGTAATGCCTCACCATGCATTACACACACACACACACACACACACACATATATATATAATACACAACGATAGGATTTTCTCCATCAAAATCTACTAAGGAGGATGGATAGATAAAGTGAATTTCAGCCTTGTTGAGGTGTCCAAACCATGGTGATAAAAGATGGATTACACTTGTCATTTGGAAAAAAGCAAAAATCCAAAGATGGATACATATATATAAACACATACATGACCCAACTACACTAGATTTTGCTAAAAACTTAGACCTAAACCATAGAGGAGAAAGAGGCACTCGTGCAAGTAAAGGTAGAGAGATGAGAGAGAAAGAGAAGAAGAGGACAAAGAATGGAAGAGAAAAGTTTCAAAATTTGCAAAACTAGGTATGGTGTGAAGCGCCATGGCGAAAAAATGACCCTAGTTTGGCCCCATGGAGATTCGGGGATTCCAATTGTCGCATTTCCTAAAGGTGAGAAGTAATGTCTCTAAGAGAGTGAGAGAAAAAAGAGGATTTGATAGCATGTTTTGGTCAATAACCAAGTAAACTCGTTACGACATTGATATATACAAAAAGAAACTCTAAGAAACTAAAATAAATAAATTCACATTGCTTAGTTTCCTAGTTACATTTTAAGGAACTCCATAACATGGTTAAAAAGATGATAAAACACTAACAAAAACACACGTAATCAAAGAAATGGATCCGGGGGCTAAGGTACGGAATGAGAAGGTGTTAGGAATCCACTCTGCCTGATCCAAATGGATCGGCTTTAAACGTTCACATGCAAGGCTTATTCATTAAACATAAGTGTAGAAATAGTAAGCGAAAAGAGTAATGTAGAGAATAAAAAATGATAAATAAATGAAACAAACTTACATGAAAATAAATAAAATAAAAGAAAAAAAGAAAGGAATTTGACTCGGTCCCGAACACTTCCTACATATTTGTTTTTAGACAACGGAATCAAAGTCGTGTAGTTGTCTGGTTTACCCTCTTTTATCAAGAGTGATAAAATGGAAAGATCAACCAGATTAAGGATTGTCATTAAGGGTTTAGGGTGTACCTTATTTTAGTCATAAATAGGGCAGCACTTCGGTTATGGATGCTCGACTCACGATCATTACTCAGGCAAATCTCCAACTTGTTTCTTAACTTAACACCATCACTTGGGTACGGGCTTTGGCCTTACTTCTTGACTTAAGACCGTCACTTCAATAAGGACCTCAACTTTAAGAAGGAAAATGCTTCTACAGAAAGAGCTCTAGCACTAGAATGGCAAAATAAGCTTATAAAATTCTCCACCTCTCAAATGGTGACCAAGGGCATTTATTTATAAGAAAAATATGAAAATTTGATCTAAGGGCCTATAATGAGTCCCTAAAATAGAGGGCTAGGATCTTGTCTTGGGTAATAATTCTATGATTAAATAAAAAAATAAAATCAAAAAGTCATCCTAAGGGATGAATATCCTAAATAAATGAATTAAAAATGAATTATGAAAATACAAAACCTATAGGAGTGATGTCTACATGCAAGAGCAAATGAGAATTAAGAAAAAGAGAATTTATTTAGAAATAAATTTCAAAAATGCAAATGCCTAGGTTTAATATACCTCTTCTAAAGGAAATATCTAGCAACTAAATTTATGAAAACTCTAGAAAAATTCAGTCCTAAAATCTAGAAAAAGTCAGTCCTAATTATTCCTAAATGAACCACTATCACTCAAGATTACCAAATTTCTCCTAATTTGGTAAAAAATCTCTAGATTGGCACAAGACATGAAAAATGACCAAATTGCCTCTTAAGGTATGAAAATGTCCCCAAGTTGTCACCAAAGGATTTCAAATTACCAAATTACCCTTCGAGGGGTAAAATGATTTGAAAACTTTAAAAATTACCCTCAAGTGACTAAAGAGTTCCACTATGGGCATAGTTGCAGAGATCTAAAAAATGAGGACAAATTTCTCGTTTTTGTCGGTAGGGTACTACATATGCATCATTTAGCTATAAGTCATATTTAGATGTATATTTTGAGTGTGTCATAGAAGAGAAATATTCTTAGAATATTAAAATACACTTCTTGTAAAACTTTGAGCCTGTTCGGAGACAATTTCAGAAATTAGACCAAAAGGGCATCCCGGGTGGATCCGGCCAAACCCGACTACAGGCGAAAATTTATTTTTTAAAAAATTTTCATTTAAAATAATTTTAAGAACTTTGGTTAAAGCAAAATGTCAAATTGAGGCATTTCGAGACGGGTTGTAGTGTAACGGGGCCCAGATTCATTAAGGGCAAAAAGGTCATTTTGCCCCTTTGCCCTTTGACTATAAATACAACCCTTAGAGTAAAAAAAAAAAAAAAAAAAATCATATTTTGGTCTAGGAGAAGAGAAAAATACGCATAGGGAGAGAGAGCGGAAGAGAAAACCTAGGTTTTCCAACATTCAAGCTTCCAAAACACAATTTTAGGCTTGGATTTTCACAAAGGTTCCTTCTAGGAAGTTGTTCCTCTCAACAAGAACTATATTCTCATTGATTGGTTCAGGTATTGCAGTGAACACAACTTCCTCGGTTTGAGAAAAATCATTCTAGGTATGATACCTTGCTAAGTTAGGAATAGATTTGAGTTTTCTTGCCTTTCTATTTGTTGATTGAATGATTTAGGTGTTTAATTGATGTTAGAAAATCACTTAGGTGGTGGTTGCTTTGAAAACCTAGAGTTGATTGTTTATGTACTTGTGTGTTCTTTGTCAGTCTTTGGGAATTTGGTAAAGTAATGAACATGTAACTTGTTGGTATGTTTGATTCATTGTATTCTAGCTTATGTTCATGTAAAGAAACTCTTGTGGTTTGAGAGTTATGAATTATTCCATGAGTTGGTAGTTTGTATATTTGTATTTCCTTTGAGAAATTGTTAGAGTGATGAACATGAGTACTTGATCATATACTAAATTCATTGAATTGTGACTTACATTCATGTAGACAAAGTATTGTGAATTTGAAGTTATGCTTTACTTTATAAAAGAGGCATATTTTTAAGTCATGCTCCATGTGTTGATGAAATGTTTCATTGAATTGCATAAGAATGAAACCAAAGCATATTGGCTCCTTAGAGGCATGGCGTGGGTTAAGCACTTGGTGCTATGCATTATGAGGGTATAGATCCTGTGGTGAAAAATCCAAAATTGGCCATTGGTACTCTGACCCAACGGGAACGATCCGTGAATGAGACATTGGTACTCTGACCCAAAGAGAGTGATCCGTGAATGAGACATGGGTGTGGCATAGAGTTTCATGGGTGTGTCACGCATATTGCTATTGCATTGTATTAATGAATTGGAAGGCATGTAAATTATAAATGTATACTTGCACATGCCATGTCTTAACTTTGTTCCTTACATTAGCATTATGTTATATTAGCAGTTGAGCTGACCCCTCATGGGATATCATATTTCAGATAAGGCTTTGGGTACTTGAGACTTGTTGAAGTCTTGAAGAAAGGAAGGAAAACGGACCATGAAGGATATTTGGCCCTTGGAGCATATTTTTGTATATATGGGCATAAGCCCAAAGGACTTGCATTTTAATTTGAAAGAACAATGAACCATAGGCCTTAGGTCATTTTGAAATGTAAGGGCTTAAACCCAAATGACATGTAGGATATGTTTGTTTAATGAGCATCATATGTATATGTTGAGAACATTAGATGTATATTTAATTTCCATGAGATTATGGCCATCGAGTGAAGATGGAATGTGCAATAGCTTATATATATGAATTGTTGCAAAATATTAGGCCGAAAAATGCTTAGAAAACAAAGGAAGTTATGTCAAAATTTTGTGAAATTAAAAGAGAAATTAGGTGTGTGAAACACCCCTATAAAAGGTGATAAAAAGTTGGGGTTAAATAGCTTGAAGAATTAGAAGGAATGTCAAATGTTATACAACATGCCTTAATTACGATTCTGTAGAATTATTTCTGCAGATCAGCCCACTTCGTGAGACTATAACTTTTTGGTCTTTTTGAATTAATTACAGTACCTTACATTTCTAGATATTTCTATTTCTTAGCTTTCTCTTTATATATTACGGACTTTGAAAGCTTTTAAAGTGAGAAAGTTATATTGATTTTGCTTCAAGTGTGCAAAATCTGACCAATGGGTAGGTTTTTCGTCATAACTTCAGTTCTACATAGAATTTTTGAGTGACTCAAAATGGTTTAGAAACTAGACTCAATAAGGAAGAATTTGGCATAGATTTCATTACATTTGGATCTGTAGATTGAGAGAAACATCGATTTGAATTAGAGGGTTGGGCTCAACATTTTTTTTGAAGCTGAATTTTTGCTCCAGGTGAACAGTAACTTTCAATGTTACTATTCACTTTTAGCTACTAGTTTGCTCGGGTTACTGTTCATCCAAAAAAAAAAAAAATTTTTTTTTTGAAAACTTTTCAGTTTTCATATAAATTCATTTCAAATTTGAATTAAGTGATTCAAAAGTCTAAACTGATTGTCTCGACGAGTACTTTTGTTTAATAATATTTGCACTTTAAGAATCCAAATATGTTTGGGTGAAATTGACCATGAAAGGTATAAAGGCCTAAACAAAGTTTTCAGAATGGATTCAAATGATTCTCAAATTTTTTTTTTATGTTGATTAATTACCTTAGAGTATGGAATAATGAATTTTTTTGCTGAGAATTAAGCATGTTTTAAATTTATTTATTTATTTTTCTATTTAATAAGTCTACTTCGAGTTTATGAAAATTTGGGGTGTGACAACATAGTATCAGAGCTTAGGTTCGAATACTTAGGAACCGTAGGGGTGTTGTTATACACAATGGGAACACGACGCGTAATTTGAAAATTTTTAGAAACCTTATGTAACGTGTAGACTCTGACAGCTAGGTATTAGAGCTCTAGTTTGAGAATACCTAGCGACGATGGGGTGTTGTTGAACACCATGAGACCCTAGAGGAAAGCCTGTGACTTAGTATGAGCCGTCAGTGGCATGTGATAAGGACTTATGTGTTAAGTGGTTATTTATACTTGATGCAGTACTTGTTGTGATTATGTGTTAGTTGTTATACTATGATGCATGATTACGTGGTTTGGTGTAGTCAGATGCGTGATATGTGTAATGTGTATATTGGCATGACTGTATGTAGTAACTTGGTATATGTTTACATACATAATAAAATGATGCTTGTTCTTACTATGGGATGACATCCAAAACACTAGGTTGAGGATAAAGTAGGTCGAGGGAGAAGGAGAGCCTTAGTTCTCGAACCTCTATCAACCTTGGTAGCCCGATTGACGTGAGATTTAGGGTCTAATGTCTCGGGAACAGTGGATGAGGTTTTGACCTTAGGTTAGTTGCACTAGTTGAACACTAGCATAGCATGACTTGGACATGTGTGTATATAGTATTGCTTGAATAAATTTTACTTGTGAAAGAATGTGTTAGAACTCAGTATTATTTGTTTATTATAAATAATAGATAGAGGTGATTGACGTGAGTTTTAAAAATTATGATTAAGGAAGTATGTCTATAGGATTTGTTAGGTTATCAAGTAATGATTGATGATCTCTTGTCTTAGAAGAATTATATAAACATGAATAGTTTGGAAAAGATGGATATGGATTGATCCAGGTTATGATGTAATTGAATTTTAATTTCGTACTTAGGATGAATATTGATAAGTTCAAGTGACGTGAATCTGAAAGTTAGGGGTTGTAATGATTCTTTTATTGAATTGGAATATGTTATCTTGTGGTGGATTATGGAGGTAACCTAGAGATGAATACTATTGTCTTACCTAGTCCTAAGCTGATCGATACTTGTTGTGATAAGAATAATGGGTTGATTAAATGAACTTATGAATATAAGCTTTATGAAAATAATGAGTTGCATACATTGGCTCGAAGTGAGGTGTGGATTATGAAACTAGTTCTAGATTAGTTTATAAGATTGATTTCAAAATTATGATTGAATAAACAGTAAATATTAAGTTGTTATTTTAAAGAAAAATTGTGTATGAGGTTAAGAGTTGGATGATGCAAATTTTTAAATATGAATCTTGTGTTTAAAATGCGAATTGTGTAAATGTGCTTAGAGTAAATGTATATATATATATATATATATATATATATATATTGTGGCTGAGGCACTAGAAAAGTCAAAGAGAAGAAGTGGTATATACTAACATAGGATGTGTATTGCTATATGAGAATTTAGATTGTTATATAACTTATAAGTGAATGGTGATTTTCACTAGTCATTTAAAAAAAAAACAAATATGTGAGTAAAAGTGATGAATGAATATGATTGGTTTAGATAAAGTTATAAATGGTTGTATTGTCTAGACATAAATAACAAATATCATGCTCGGGTGATTCTTTATTTTATTTGAGGGCTTGTGATGATTGTCTTGCTCTACTACTGTGTGATTCACCAAGTTGGAGTAGCCAGATTTTGCGAGTCTTAGAAGTAATGCTAGTGGGATGGTGTCGGTACTGTTACTACTAGTTGTAAGTGAGTTTCAGGGATCTTTCTAGAAGACTTGATAAAGTGTTGCATAATTGGTTTAATCATGATGCATATTGTGTACTTATATCTGTTGGTAAGCCTACCTATACTCGAGGAAGTAAATAAAATAGGGTAGTAATGTGTAGAAATTACGTAATATGCTTAACATGCGCAATGCGTTCTTGAAAAACTTGGAAAAAAATTTTGAAAACAAAGAAATTTGCTCGCAGCCATGAATACTAAATATGCTAGAAACGGGAAAATTTGCTTGCAGTCGCTACAGTGAAACATGACTGACATGCCCTAGCTGCGCGCCTACGTGCGCACGCTGTGCCCTACGCGCGCCCTAATAGAGTGCCACGCCTGCCCACCTGCGCGCGTGCCCACCGCCATGCGTGGCCTGCCTACTGCCCAGCCATGCCTTGCCCAGCTTGACACCCTCTTCACACCAGGCCTTTGGCCACTTTTTGAGCCATGTTTAGGAACCTTTTTGGTCCTATGCTTGGCCACCATATTGCGCCATGTTTGGCCAACCTTTGGGCCATGTTTGGCCACCTTTAGGCTATTTTTGGTAACCGTTTTGGGCCATGTTTGGCCCCCTTCCTTAGACAATTTTTGGTGGGCTTCTTGACCTATACTTGGATTATGCCTTAGGGCATTTTAGGGTCCATTTGGGCCATTATCCCAAGGCATTTTTAGAAATGTTTTGAGACTACTTGGGAGCCATTTTTGAATATGACTTAAACTATTTTAAATATTAATTGGGAGAGAGACTTGAGCAACATTAGGGGACCATTTTGGTTGAGTTAAATGGCAAGTCTTCACTTAAAATTTTGGAGAAACATGGGGGAAGAAATGCATAATTAATTGAATTCGCCTTAATGACCTTTCCTTTACTTTTCTTATTTCATTTCACTCACTCCTCGGGTTTGTGAAATTCGGGGCGTGACAATAATTGTTCCAAAATTACCAAAATGCCCCCCTAAAGGGAAAAATGGCACTAAAATTACTAAAATGCCCTTCAAAAGGCATAAGGGTACAGAAGAGTCCTACTAAGGGTAGGACTCTAGTGGAAAAGTCCTACTTAAGGTGGGACTCTAACGAAGATAGTCCTAAAAGAAGTGAGACTCCGATAGAAGAGTCCTACTAGAAGTGGGACTTCGGTAGGAAGAGTCTTACTAGAGGTGGGACTCCACCGAAATTACCAGAAGTGCCTTAAGGACAAAAATGATGTACAAAATTATGAGAATGCCCTTGGGGTGTCAAAAAAGTGTAAAATAACCAAACTACCACTAGGAACCAAATTGTGCGAGAAATTACCAAGATATCCCTGAGTGCGGAATATATTAGTAATTTATTAAAAATGACAAAACTACCCCAAATTAGGGGTTTCTCGAAATATATAGTAGAAATTATGGTTTTTCCCTTATTCAATTAACCAATGATTGGTGACCCAGTAGATCCATTTGCAACCCCTTTGGAAACATTACTTGAATGGTATTTCTTTCTCGTGTTTCAAATACTCACAAAAACAGGTGTCTAGAAAAAGCCCCTCATTGACGGAGCTTGCAAAGAAGTGAATGTCAACGTAAGAATAAAATATACCCAATTTGACCTAGATTATGAATTTGATGTAGTCAGACTCATTTTAATATAAGATTCCTACGTATCACCTATCAAGTGAATCAGATCGTCTATAGTTCGTGAATAGCAAAAACCAGTGTTGTCGTTACTTGGTTTCCTAAAGAGACTGACTCGATAGGATTATAGTGAGGTTACGCCCTCGAAAATGATTCCTATGAGTCTACTTGGGATGAAATGCGATCGTGACAAGTCTTTCATGAAGTTGTGTCCTTAAAAGATAGGTTTACATCTTCAGACATTTTTACCTAAAAGAAAATATGATCCTAACAAGTCTTCCATGAGGTTGTATTCTAATGTGATGGGTTTACATCCTTAAATGGTTTACCTAGAAGGATTTCGTTCTTGATGGATAACTTGCTTAAAAGAATTACGTCCTTAGTAAACAGCTTACCTAGAATGATTACGTCTTTGATGGACAGCTTGCCCATAGGATTACGACCCTAATGGACGACTTACCAAAAAGAAAATGAAATCTTAGTAGGTTTTACGAGATTACGTCCTTGGTGGACGGTTTGTCTAGAAGGATTACATCCTTGATGGATGGCTTATCAAAAAGGAAATGTGATCTTAATAGGTTGATGAAATAGAGTCCTTAGACGACTTACCTAAAAGGAAATGTGATTCTAAAATGTTTTGATGAAATTAAGTCCTCAAATGACTTACCTAAAAGGAAATGCGATCCTAAAAGGTTTGATGAAATTACATCATCAGATGAGTTACCTAAATGGAAATGTGATCTTAAAAGGTTTGATGAAGTTGCGTCCTCAAATGACTTACCTAAAAGGAAATGAGATCCTAATAGGTTTAATCAAGTTGTGTCCATAAATGACTTACCTATAAGGAAATGTGATCCTAAAGGTTTGACTAAATTGCATCCTTAGACTACTTTACCTGAAAGGAAATATGATCCTAATAGGTGTTCGTGATTTGAAAGATTTTAGCCTGACTTTATGGGAACCAAAACTCCCACGGGTGAATGATTCTGTATTAGATTATGACTCATTAGGGATATGACTAGGGTTAACTCCATCAGAATGATGGAATTATGTGCGACTCCATATGTTAGAATGACTTAACCTTACTGGGAAAGAATTCAATCGTTAAGATAACTACCCGATTGGGAGAGGAAACCAGATTGGTTCTTTAGATTTGATGGTTATGTGTCATCAAGAGACAACTGAGATTAACTGCAGTGGGAAATTTGGCATTTCTTTAGTAATGGTAGTGGTTTCATGGTTTATCTCTATTGAGGAGTCACTCTTCCAAGAAAATGATGAGTTAAAGTCAAATGACTCTATGAGGAAGGATTTGATTAAGATTCAGGTCATATTGATTGTTGTATTGACACTTAAAAATTTTAGGTTAGATTGCCCTAAATGGTTCTAAGGGATTGAAAATGGGAAAGACTAGGCAAACACACCCAAAATAACTAAATTGAGCGAAGAGGTCATTGCATATCGATTAGCCCATAACGGATAAAAGCAACTAAAATAGGAGTAACAGAAGTATACTCAATTCAGAGATTCAATGTTCACTTACATAGGTGGAGATGAAAGATACTCAACTTGGATAGGAATGGAAAAAATTCTCATTGGACATGAAGTGCACTAAGGTTTGAGAGAACGTACTTACTTATAAAAGAGAAACGTACTCAGATGGGAGTAAACAAAATGCTCTAAGATTGAACAAGGAAACGCACTTAACTTTGAAAAAATGAACACTCAAATTGATACACTCAACTAATGATAGGAGTTTGTGAAATGTCTGCCTTAGGGGAGAGACAAAATATGCAATAAGTAGTTTTGACTTTTATAGAGGGAGGCAAAACTCAACTTGGATAGGACTAGAAAAATGTATCTCACTAAGATAGGTATGAAAAAATCATCTTGCATTAGAACTCTCACCTCAGCTAGAGGAATATGAAATTTACTTAGCTTAGACGAGTAAAATGAGTTACTCGCAAAGATTACTCAACTTGGATAAGAATGAAGGGAATGTATTCAATTTAGATAGTAGTAAATAAATGTTCTCATTTTGATGAGAGAGAATATTGTGAAACATGTTTTTGTCATTTTTAAAAACCATTTTTTGTTTGGGAAAAATTCTAACTTTGGCTTGGACTCTACTAACCCCTATATCACTGGCAATCAAGTTGGCTGCTAGGTCAAAAGGACCATTACTTTGTTTCAAGAGGTAAGATTGCCCATCTTTGAAAATGATTTGGGAAAATCTACTCGAATTGTGAATGAAGGTTTAGGAGACTTGATTGGTGAAAGATTTAATCTCTAGTTCATGGATCAAATCTTTCATTTTTTCCAAATTAATAGGAAGAATTTTTGAAAAAAACTCAGAGAATTGTTTTGAGAATGATTTGATCTAATCATTTGAGAAAATGAAAATCATCAATTTTCACAAAAGACTATGTGTTTGACTGAGCATGTGGGATGAAATCATCAAATGAAAGAAATTTTAGGCAAGACAAATTGATGGAGATATTACCCAAGATGCCGAAAAAGTTGTCAAGGTAAGGTAAAGGTGAAATGGAACCTTTTAGATGGAAGAAGGTTCTCATACTAACATAAAAGGGCCCCTTGATTAGAGCAACTTGTTTGATCGGGAAGAACGTGGGTTTCTCTTAAAACTAATAAGGCATAAGAGAGCCCCTTGTGAAGCTAATGTGAGTGACTTCAGAGAATAGGTTAGGCATGAGAAGGTAATTGGTGCAACTAGGTAGGGGGGAGCCCCTTCACAAGTCACTTCATAAAGTGTGTAAGGAATAAAGAAATAAAGTGGTGCAATCAGGTAAGGAGGAAGCCCATTGTCCGAAACCATTTGTTACATGATCTATCCATTTGTAGGACCCTATGTGACAATTCCTTTAAGCATGTAATGCCTCAAGGTGGTCTTAGTATTAGGGACGAAACTTAGGCTACAGTAAGGTTTATTAAATGAAAGGTATATAAGGCCCAAAAACTCTATATTCACGGTACCTAGCCCCTTGTGTGTATCTATTTGATGTGCACATCTATCATAAGCTAAGACCTTGATGTGCACGATCTTATTATACATGACCTTGAGGTGGGCGATCTTGATGTGCATAATTAAGCCTAAAGTGACTTCTTAGGTTACCTATATATCTTTGTTGTAGAATCAGGTCTAATGTAGTTCATTGGTTGCTTGAAGGTCCAAGGTTTAACTATTTTCTTGCTTCCTTGTTTGGAAAGTGTTTCATTTGGTAAGGTAGAGATTTTTTTTTCTTTGCTTTTGATTTTTCTTTGATGGTTGTTTTGTCATTTCGTTGCTTGGAAATGTTTTCCTTTGATAAGGAAAAGATTTTTGTTGTCTTTTTTTTTTTTTTTTAATTCTTCTATGATGGCATTGTAAGAATGAACACATTGTAAGCTTTCCACCTAAGGTTTGGTAGATGGGTTTAAGAAATAAAGGCCAATCGAGCAAATTCAATGGGCTTGCAAATGGATATCTTGATATGGGTAATAGGATAGATTTGGTTTATCAAACGATGGCCTCCTATAATAGGAATTGCATACTTTAGGAAATAGTCACATTGTTAAGACTAAAGATGTTGATGTTTATTTTGGGTTTATCTTCTTTGGTGAGTGAATCAGACAAGCCTCTCTTGAGATAATAGATGAAGTTGGATGATGCTCAGATTCAATCTTATTATGAATTTGATGACATTCATTTTTTTAATGAACCAAAAAGAATCATGCACAACATTTTATTGAAATTTCCATAAAAGAATCTTTATTCGAAACATGAGGAAAAGAAAAAAAAGTATCTATGAAGACTAAAAAAATTTAATCTTTGACTTGAGAAGCTTAACTTCTTAAATCCCATTTCTAATATCTCCACTCTTAATTGCATATAGATTGAGATTGGTACTTAGAGAGGGAGGCCTAATGACCTTATTGTTAATTAGGTCTTGAATGGCATACTTCAGTGTTTAACATTGATTGATAATGTGGCCAACCCCTTAATGGTAAGAACAATGTTGGTTTAGATCATAGTCATTTGGTAGTGGGTTTGGAGGGGACCTTAGGTCCAATGGTTAAAGATAATATTTCTTATGTAGCTTCCCAAAAACTTCACTTAGCAATGCGAACAAGTTCGAGTATGTATGTCGTGTGGGCCTCTGATATGCTCTCAAAGCAATAGAAGTTATAGGCCGAGAGATAGATTGTTGGGAGTTTAACACATTTGGCTTAATAGGAAAGTTGTCATCTGTTTTTCTCTATTTTGTTTTCATGACATCATGTCTTATAGTTTGAATGTCTTGGGAAGTGTTATGTGAGTACTAATTCGACAAATTCATTGCAAATCTCCTTGCAAGTTTAGGACTTTCTATTACATAGAAACTATTCAAAAGCTTCTTCCATTAGCGTATCTTGAAATCATTGGGCTATAAGTTCTATAGAAGCCCCTAAAGATTGCATTCTATGGATATAAACCACTAAATGAGTCTTTGGGTAGATGGTACAATTGAACTTCGTGACTTGAGAAGACTTGATAAACTCGAGATAAAGAAAAACCTTTATGATTACCAATTGTCTCTATGCCAATCATTGGATCTACCTTTTCATTAAAACGGATGGATTCTTTCTCTTGTGAATTGACATTTATGGGAGGCCTCATACTCTTCTGCTTAAGAGGCATAAAAAGGTTCAATGATTTGGTTTAGGCCTTTGATAATACTACTTAAGGATGACCTTGTGGCGGCGAGGTGATAGAGAAATGATAGGCTGAGCTATCAGTTGGGATATTCAGAGTAAGGTAGGTTGTTAAGGTGTTCAGAGGGGTGTTGGTTAGGTTGACGGGGGATGAAAGGATTTGTTATTGTGGTTGGGCTATATTTTGGACTGTTTAGGAGAGTTGGACCAACTGTTCATGGAAATAGGCTTGTTGGGCCATCATATAGTCTTGTCGAGCCAAGAGATTAGCAAAAGTAACTTAAACTCTTTCAAAGCAGCCATGATTGAATCAGAATTCATCTTTGTTGCAGGATTAAGTTCAAACCTGTGTCTCATGTTCAATAGGAAGTCTAATCTTGTTGAACCTTTCCTTGATTCTAATTAGATAAAGGGAAGTTAGAAACAAATCTAGTAGTCTAAAACTCTTTGATTTCAAAAACAAGCTCAAGATTATCTAAATCACCAAGGGAAAGAAAACCAATCCTTAGTAGGAAATAAAGCATAAATGATTTTGATTTTTGAAATTTTTTTTCTTTTGTTTTTGGAAAAATAAATTAAACTAGGGCATGATGCCTAGGTAGCTCCTCAACCGTAAAGGTTGAGGAAAGTTGCTTGAACAATTAAGGAATTCCTAAAAGTTTAAGAGTTGTAATCCTAATGATATAGACTTCATTAGACCTAAAGATTGGCGAGGGAGAAACTTTATTTTTTTTTTGAAGATTGGGAAATAAGAAAACTCATGGAAAAGAGTTGGATGATAGAAAAAAATGAGAGGGGTGGCCCATAGATTGGAGCTTGACTCAATTCCTAAGACGACTAAGAATCTGAATTTTGAAATCTCGGAAGTCTTGCCTAGACTCTAGATTCTAAGATGGAATGAGAAAAACAACCTCTAAATTTTGACAGAAAGATTCCCAAGAATCGAGAAGAAATTCAAATCCTAAACAAGACGACCTAGACATTTACTAAAATCAAACCTTAGGGAGTCATACACATTTAGAACTCAAGTTGATTTAAGTTGTGTAATCAGAACTAGCCTAAAAAGTCAATGTTTTGGCCCAGTAGTGAAAAAAGTCAAAATTTTTCTAAAGTAGTTCAAAATTTTGAAAAAATTGCAAAATGGGAAACTGGGCATTCTGTGTGCCAAATAGCACATAGAGGAATGTCGATGGCATTGAGCCTCATTGTCAGTCAGTCAACAAAAATGGGTAATTTTTTTTACTTTCTGGGCTTTTCCTAACTGCGCTAGGATATGCAAAAGTTTGGGAGTATCTTACCAATAATGGGTTTTCTACCTAGATCAAGGGTTTAGGGTGGACTTATGCACGACGTTAGGTTGGGTAAAGACTTAAGGTTCTCCTCTTACAGGACATGCTAGGTACCTCTCATGGTTACTAAAGTGTAATGACCACAGGTCAAATGGTTCTACTATGCCTTTTTGTATGTATACCTCCCGAGTTCACTAGAGTGTAATGTCCCCAAACAAACATTATTTGATCAAATATTGGAGACTTTTCACTGATGTCACCTGTTTAGTTGAGTGAGCATACCGGGCAAGGGCTACAAATCGTCCAAGGTATAACAGGATATGTAGTGCAAACGTAACATATTATGAAGTTATGTGTCTCCATGGTTTTTCAGTTTTAATCCATACATTCATCCATTCACACCTCCATTTAACATTCATCCATTCATCCACTACAAAAAAAAAAGTGCGAGTACAAAGCATGAATATAAAGAAAATAAATGAAAAAGTGTTGGAAGTGACCATTTTAATGAGTCTGACCCTTATTATTCCCCAGTGGAGTCGCCACTATGTGTGCCACCGCCAAACAAAATGACCCTAGTTTAGCCTTCTGAGATTCGGGGATTCCGATTGTCTCCTTCTTTATAGGTGGGAAGAAATGCCTCTAAGAGAGAGAGAAAAAATAAGGACTCACCAGTTTGTTTTGGGTAATAAACAAGCAAACTCGTCACAACATTGATATATGCAAAAAGAAACAAAAATTGAACGAAATAAATAAATTTACATCGCTTAGTTTCCGAGTTACATTCTAAGGAACCCGTTGACATTGGTTTAAAAGAAGATAAAGCACTAGAAAAACATACGAAACAAAGAAATGGGCCCGGGGGCTAAGGTATGGAATGTAAAGGTCTTAGGCACCCACTATGACCGATCCAAATGGATCGGCCTTAAATGTTCACATGAAAGGCTTACTTATTAAACATGAGTTTAGAAATAATAAGAGAAAAAAGTAATGTAGAGAATAAAAAATGACAAATAAATGAATGAACTTACATGAAAATAAATAAAATAAAAGGAAGAAAGAAATGAGATTTGACTTAGGCCCGAAGGTTTCGTACGTATCCGTTTAGAAAATAGAACTAGAGTCACGTAATTCTTCAGTTTACCCATTTTTATTAAGAGTGATAAAAGGGGGAGATCAACTAGAATAAGAATGAATATTAAGGTTTTAGGGCATAACTTGTTTTAGTCACGGATAGGTAACACTTTGGCTATGGATGGTCAGTTCAAGATCATCACTCAGGCAAAACTCCTACTTGTTCCTTGACTTGAGACCTGTCACTCGAGTTGGGCTTCGGCTTGCTTCTGCACTCGAGACCATCACTTTAACAAGGCTTCAACTTTGAGAGGGAAAGGACTTCTAGAGAGAAAGAAAGAGCGCTCTAGAACTAGAATGCCAGAACAAGGTTTCTAAAATTCTCCACCTCTCAAATGGTGGCTAATGGGGCCTATTTACAGGGAAAACATGGAGATTTGATCCAAGAGCCTATAATGAACCCTAAAACGAAGGCTTAGGATCATGTCTTGAGTGATAAAAAAGAAAATCAAATATTTATCCTAAGGGATGAATATCCTAAATAAATGAATTAAAAATGAATTATGAAAATGCAAGAACCTATAGACTTGATGTCTACAAACAAAACCAAATGAGAATTAAGAAAAAAAAGTTAATTTAGAAATAAATTCCAAAAATGAAAATGTCAAGGTTCAATATATCTCCTCTAAAGGAAATGTCTAGCAACTAGATCTATGAAAACTCTAGAAAAGGAAAGTCCTAATTATGCCTAAATGAACAACTATCATTCAAGATTACCAAATAGTCCAAATTTGGTAGAAAATCTCTAGATTGCCACAATGCATAGAAAATGACTAAATTGCCCCTTAAGGCATGAAAATATCCCCAATTTGTCACTAAAGGGTTGAAATTATCAAATTACCCCCATAGGTGTAAAATGAAAAAGAAATTAAGATAATACCCCTTAAGTGACGAAAGAGTCCCACTACGAGTAGAATTGTGCCAAAATTACCAAAATTCTCTCCAAATGGCAAATTGGTGCCAAAATTACCGAAATGCTCCTCAAAGAGTATAAGGGTGCAAAAGAGTCCTACTAGGAGTGAGACTCTAGTGGAAGAGTCCTACTAAAGGTGGGACTTTGGTAGAAAAATCTTACTAGAAGTAAGTCTCCAGTGGACTAGAGGTGGGACTCTCGTGGAAAAGTCCTACTGGAGATGGGACTCAGGTGGAGGAGTCCTACTAGAGGTGAGATTTCCGATAAAATTACCAAAACGTCTTCTAATGTGCTAAAGAGTCCTACTAAAGGTGAGACTCTAGAAAAATTACCAAAATACCATTATGAGATGGAAAGCCTTTAGGAATTACAATAAGTGCCCTTGAGGACCAAAATGATGTGCAAAATTACGAAATGCCCTTTAAGGGGTCTAAAATGTGTAAAATGACCAAACTATCCCTATGGACCAAATTATGCGAGAAATTTTCAAGACAAACCTAGGTGGGGAATATCTTAGTAATTCATCATAAATGACAAAACTACCCCTAATTGAGGGGGTATCTCAAAACATGCAATAGAAAATACAATTTTACCCTTATTCAATTAAGGGTCATAAAATGAGGTGTCTACATATGGCCTTCACCCTAGCCTCTGGTTATTCTTTAATGTTGTTCCTATGTATGTTAAAGTAGAATCAAACTGAGAAAGGCTCTTGAAATCAAGCAAACCTAAAGTTTCCATGAAAGGAGCTTGAAAGATGGGTTAAAAATTTACTTGCTTGAAACTTAATTCCATCTATTAAGCCATAATCTACTTGTAAAATAGAACGAGATGCCACAAAGACCAAAAGACTAAAAAATAAGCCCACAATCCATGAGTTTCAGGTTTGGGTTGAAAGCCTAAACCATGCAAAAAAAAAGGTGTTCCTCCTCAAATTTGTTAGAGGTTAGGATATCATCAATGTAATTAACAACAAAACTTTCCAATAAAAGGCCTTAAGGTTTGGTTCATGACTTGCATAAAAGTATTAAGTGCATTGGTTAAACTGAAAGGCATTACCAACCACTCATACAAGCCATCCTTTGTCTTGAACGCGATTTTTCATTCATCACCAAGCCTAATCTGAATTTAATGGTAGCCACTACAAAGATCAATCTTGGAAAACAACTTTGAACTCTCAAGCATATCAAGCATGACATCCAAACGTGGAATAGAAAATCTGCATTTGATGGTGATCTTGTCAATGACTCTAGAATTTATCCACATACACCAACTGCCATTCTTTTTTGGCACTAACAAGGCTAGGACTGCACAAGGACTCATGCTTTTTTAAATGAACCCCTTTTTTAGCAAGTCTTCTACCTTCTATCTTAGAATCTCATTCTCCTTTAGACTCGTTCTATAATGGGTCAAATTTGGAAAGCTTACACCAGGTATTAGATAAATGTAGTGCTAAATGTCCCTCTTTGGAGGCAAGCAGCTGGGTAGATCTTTAAAAACTAATTCGCTAAATTCCACCAACAATAGCTACAATTTTTCTAGCCCAACCACAACTACTTCTTCCTTTGGATCCTCTATCACCAAAGTTTTAACCACTAAAGTATAAAGCTCTTGCACCTTCTTAGCTTCAACTTTGAACTCTAATTCAGACTTAAATAAAACTAACATAGGTTGCCCATCCACTTTAGAACTAGTAGTTATAAAATCAGATTTTGAATGGGTCATGGAAATTTTGTTTTCTCCCTATGTGAACATATAAATATTATCCTTGTCTTTATAATTAATATAAACATCATACTACCATGGTCTACCTAACAACACATGACTAGCATGCATATCAATTACATCACAGATTACTTCATCACGGTAATGTTTATTAATTGAAATATGAACACGATAGATTTATATTACCTTCATCATTTGTCTTTTGTAATCTAGCCAATTGTGTAAGGAGAATGATGCTTTTATGTACGCAACTTCATGTGATATATTAACTTCTTAGCCATAAAATTCTCGCAACTTCCACTGTCAACAATTAAATTACAAACTTTTCGATTAAGTGTACAAAAGGATCGAAAGATGTTGTGGCCTTGGCTCGTCTCTTACTGCTTTTGTGCATACAACAACCGCTACATTATACAGTAAACTCACTCTCCATATTCTTATGTGAATTTTTCCCCTTCATAAAAATCATCTTCTGTAGCAGATTCCTTTTCATCTACATCCTCAATAGCATCCTCATTCTCAATATAGTTAATAATTCATCAATCTGGACAGTTATTAGAGTGATGTCCAGGCTTCCCGTATGATAGCACTTACCAAGTGTAGGCTTTACATAGGGATTGTATTCTTAATGGGAATTTCCTTTTTTGGAAGGCCTCTACTGCTACTGCCCTCTATATGACTTGCATCTTGTGGCCTGGTCTGGTCAAGTTTTATGGGAGACTGAATTGTTATTGTTTGAGGGCCCTTTATTTCTTCATTAGCTGTATACAAGGACTCAAGAAAATTCCTATGAAAGGGTACCACACTTGAACTTCTATCCTTTCTTTCTCTTTCCAACAATTCTGCCTTCAGTGTCATCTTATAGGCCTTATCAACAGTCCATAAAACTTGCAATCTAATTTTGTCACAAATTGAAGGCTTCAGTCTGCTCAAATATCACGACACCCTCTGTCCTTTTGTCTCAACCAGATTATTACGAACAAACAATTAGTTAAAGTCTATTCTATAATAAAAAAACTAAGTGGCTTCCCTGAGTGCAATGTTGGTATACCTAGAAATCTATCCATCATGTACTGTTTTATCTTCCTCCAAGTTTGAATTGGCTACTTGCCATGCTGTTGTCAATTTCTCTACAATTGGTCCCATCAAACTACTGCTCCACCCTTTAATTTAAACACGACAAACATAACCATCTTGTCCTCTAGAACCTCCATCATGTTCAAGAATCGTTCAACCAAAAAAATCTAGTCAAAGAAATCCTTGATGTTAAGATTTCCATTAAAAGCGGTGATATCGGCCTTCATCCGATAATCCTCAAACTCTAGGTTTTTTCTTGTAGGCTTATGAATCTCGTAGTCTTCCTCATTGCTTGAATCTGATATGCCTCTATAGCTTGGCTGCCTTTAGGGACGTTGATCTGGTATAGCTCTTTCTTCATGATGGCCTTACGCAACACCTCCAGCGTGGTTCATGTCGACTTGGTGGTCTCTATTATAGTTGAGAGTAAGCCTAGATTTGGCCCAATTGATCATTTTGACTTATCTTATGTTATTCTATTGTCACCCATAAAGCCTTCATTCCACAACGAACATTAATGGGATCTGTGTTCTCGACTTTGTCGTTTGCCATTGAGCTAGAAAAATTGCTAGTTTGATACTAACTAACGCAACCTTGAAAATGTGAAAGAAAATCAAACATGTCAAATTCCTTAATAACCAATAAATAAAGGTAAAACTTACCCAAAATGAGAAAACTCTCAAATTTTAAAATTAAAATATTACTGATATGTTGACAAAAAAGGACTACTTTACATCATATTTATAGGCTAAGAATACTACTAATTCGAATAGGATACTAACTCCTTCTACTCGTATAATTACAAAACTACCAATTCATTATACTTGTGAGATAACAAACTACCAATATAAATCCAAAACTACTAAAACTAACCTGAACTCAATTACGAAAATACAAGAAAATGGGTCAAAATTGGCAAGTCAAAATCGGACAAAACTTTTATGGGTCTTGTCAGGTCGTATTCAGGTCATTGTCAACCTACACATGACTCTATTTCGAACGGACCTTGGAATGCTCCCATTGATCCATAAAATCAAAGGTCATTTATTCTACATCAATAAGGGAGCCATGACATACTTCATTAACTTTAACAATGATAGTTGTTTGACGAACGTGAATGTTATAAGTTGTTGTTTCACTTGGACTAACAAACAAATAAAGTGAATACAATTCATATGGTGTAGTAGCATCCCGAAGAGATATAATTCTTTAAATGTTATATATTAGACCACTCAATTATCATAGCCATTGTCAAATTACAAAATACTAAAGTTAAGAAGCCCTTCAAATTCTTTCATTTTTAGGCTAAACACAAGTTATTTATGAACACATTTTAAGAAATTTGGTAGGAAAATATGGACGATAGCCCTAGATTTTTTCAAATTAAAAGACTCGAGTAGGCTACTAAGAATCTAAACTAAAAACTATACATTCACATTTCCAAAAGGAAAATGCTTGTTGAAAAGGATTTGAACCAAATTTAGCCTTATATCTCAACCCTCAAGACATCAACCTAAGGAAGTCAAAGAAAGACCGACTTCTACAATTCGAAGATCTGAGCTCTACAAAAGAAGGCTTCTTAAAGCAAAATGAAATAATCAAGTTTCTTAAGGAGAGAGATTAAAGCATAACTTTTTCCCATAAGATGGTGAATGCCAATAATGTCAAAAGTAAGATTCTAAACCTCACTATACTTGATGGTACCAAGTTAGATAGACTTGATCTATTTAGATAAGAGGTCATTTCTCATTTCATTAACATCTATAAACTTGTGTTCAAGGTAACCTAAACCTTTTAAATGAAATTAAGTTAAAAAAACTCATTATAGATAACATAAACATGGTGGGTAAGGGTGCTATCGATGAAATTGGAGTTACCTACTCAATATTGGTAATGACAAAGCCTATGGTCTTGATGGTTATTCTATTAAATTCTTCAAGAAATCTTGGCCTATTGTTGAGACTGATGTCATTAGACTTATTCTATCCTTCATTAAATCATTTCATTTCTTTATGCAATGGAATAATACATCACAACTCTCATTCCGAAATGTAGCAACCTATCATCCTTTAGTGATTTTATCCTAATCTCCTATTGTAATGTGGTCTACATATGTATAACAAAGATTATAGCTAATAGACTCAAAGAGGTTTTGCCTAAGCTCATTAGCCTAATGTCTATTAGCCTTTGCTGTTAGGAAATTTAGAGAATTTATGTTGGCAATTCTTCTCTAAAAGGTTGTAATTCTTTAGACGTATAATTTTTTAGTCAAGTGGTTTATTTCTAGTCATGAAGCGAAGACTCAAGAAGCCTCACAACTACATCAATGTCTAAAAAAGTGTGCAATTCAAGGTACGTATTCATGCAAATCATGCATTATATTTAGGCACTACACCTTAGAATTATTTTTAAGTATAGATATGAACTTTACCATGGTTAAAATGACCTTAACTATGAATTAATTTTGACTATAGGCTAGGTTTACTTATGGGAATTACATATTAGGAAATTTCTAAACTTATTTCAATATTTTTAAAAGCTATTTCAAAAATCGTGTTTATTGTGTCAAAAAATGCAAAATTGAATTCCAATAGCTTCCCCATCTGAACGGAGGGAAGGTCCCATCTGAATGGTAAGCTAGCTCTCGATCAAACACGTGCGGGATTTTAATTATGTGTCATTTTGGCTAAAATTTCTAGTTTCATGCATTATGCCTTTTTCAGCTAGGTTTCGATTTTGTTCATAAAATGTTTAGTACAAATACGGTAGTAATTGATAAATAGCTATAACGCTAGCCTCTTGAAACACATATATTATTGGTAGATTCTATAGCTTTAGTTTTCTTTTTCTTTTTCTTTTATAAAGTAAGTTCTTTGCAAGGTTCTAAACCTTTTGGGTTAAATTCTATATACCTAATGTTGGGTTAGGAAACGTAAGTGCATATAAAAGGTCAGAGTATGGACTAAAATTGCATGGGATTTGCACACTCTTGGAGGTAATAGATCTATGGGTCGTGGATGGTGCTAAACTGAAGGTGCAGAAAGCTAATCATGTTTGAAAAAGTCTATGAGAAGTTTCAAATAGACTAGCAGTAAACCACTAGAGGTGGTAGGTTAGCTATTTGATGGGTCATAACTTTGCGGACTTGTACTGTGTTCTTATTTATTTGTGGATCTTTTGCAGCTTGGTGTAGATTTTATTCCTCTTAAGGGTTTCACACATAAAACCTTTGTATATCTATTTTTGTGGAATAAATAATATCATCGTGATTTTAGCATAAACTTGAGATCTTTGATATTTCACAAGCGAATATCTTCGATGGTATTCTATCTTAGTACAAATAAGTATATTAAACTCAAAATTCCTTATTAATTAAATATTATTTTAATTAATTAAAAATTGATATAGATTTTTTACACTTTTAGCAGACACTATTATTATTAGTTTTTATATCAAACAAAACTGGAACATCATATAAAATTTCACATTTATCAAAGGTAGACTGGTCTCTAACAATATCCTCCTAATCCATGAGCTCTATAGAAACTATCTTTGAGACGATTCCCCCTTGAGCTGCTATCAATGTTGACATTGTGAAGGCCTTTTATTTAATCAAATGGGCTTTCCTTTTTTATATTCTTAAGATGTTAAACTTTCTTGAAAACCTAAAAATATAGATGAATGAGTGTGTCAACTTCTTAGATCCTTTACCATTACTAATGGTGCCCTTGAAGGGTCTTTCATAGGTAGTTGAGGTCTTTGATAATGGGATCTCATGTCCTCTACCTATTCCTCTTTATTATGGAAGCCTTCAATTTCTTATTCAAGGAATATATTAAGGACTTAGGATATGACTACCATCAACATTGTGCCTCTCTACAAACACTTAGGCCTTGTTTGGATGACCGGATAAAAAAGTTGGATCAGGTAGGATGTGATTGGATCGGATAGAAAATAAAATTTTATGGGATATTAAATATCCTATTCCAGTGTTTGGAATATGCTCGGATATGCAGTTATGTTTCAATTCTATACCTAGACTGGTACAATTATAATAAAATAATAAAATTTTATGGGATATTAAATTTGTATTCTCAATAATTTTTTTTCTGAGATCCTAGAAAAACCAAATACCTAAAAAATATTTTTTCAAAATATATACTTAAAAGTTTCAAAAATAATAATTAAGATTAATAGATAGATACAGATAAATAAGAGTGGGTTTAATATATTTAATAATTTATTATATACAAATATTAATAAAAATGAAAACCCATAGATGTAAGAAGAAAAATAATAATAATCGGCACATTCGAAATCTATTCAATAGCCCAAAAGTGTCATCAACATAGATGATAATATGTTATGAAAATATATATGGGTGGCATCAATAGTGGTTGTTGAAAGCAATCTCCTCACTTTTCTCTCTTTGTCATGTCATAAGAGAATGATTAAGGTTTTTTTTTTTTTTATTTTACTTCTTATCCCACACCAAGGGATATAATTATAACTAACCCCATCCTAAATAAATGTCCAAACAAAGGATAGGATATCACTTATCCTTTCCAACCCTCTTATCACATCAAATAAACATGGCCTTAGTGAATTCAAGCTTAGAGCTAGAATAATTTACAATCTTCAAAAGAGTTTATTGTTCGTTGCAAGGGAAAATGAGTCTAATAGAGATAATTTCTACAACATCCTGAATCTTGGGGAAAGGAAACTTCCTATCAAATATTGAGGGGTTCCCCAAATCACCACCAAATTGAAGATACGTGATTTGCACAAAGTTAATGAAAAGAAGTACATCCAGAGTCTTGACAACCTTTTCTTTGTATTCCCTTTCACTCTTTCTATTTGGCTTTCCATATCTCAATGACTGAAAATTCCTAGCATCCACATCTGTTGGATTTCCTTAAGTTTTGGTACTCTACAAATTACAGTGGAGACTCTCTCTAATATACCATCTTGATCTTTCCCTAGCTTATAGCCTTTATTTATATCATTTTGTGGGAGAGGAACCTTTGAATCTTTAAGAATGAGAAAAAATATACTCCTTCCATCATTTATGAAGTTATAAGTGTGGTGAGATTGAACAATTTTTTAGAAGCCCACAAATTAACTATTGATTGGAACTAAATTTCACACCATCATTTGTTTATCCACTCCATCCGTTTACCTATGAAAACCCTTTCAATGGAGTTGTATAGATATAACCCCAATCTAATTAATTTAATAGAAATAAGACCTAAAATTGTAATGAAAAAAATAAATAATCGTATATCTAATTTGAGAAAGTACAAAATTAGTTATTTCTTAAAACCATCTAGAGAAGAAAAATCGTTATGGAAAAGACTCATTCTTTCTAAGTATGGAGTTTCTATGGAGGCTCGGCTTTCTAAGAGGGAAATCAATCATAATATTTCAGCTATTGAGAAGGATATTATCCTTGTTGAGAAGAAGAATCAAAAGATGTTCAAAAAGTTCAGTGAGCATATTTGTATAAAAATAGGTAATGGAAGGAAAACTTCATTTTGGAAGGACTTATGGTTGAGGAATCATGCTCTATACCAATTATTTCCAAGGTTATATAATATTTCAGTTTGGAAAGATGGAAGAGTAGTAAATTTTGTTTCTACAAATGAAAATGGGATAGATAGGAAAATTTAATATAGGAGACCTTTGTTTGTTTGGGAAGAAGAAGAAAATATTAATCTTTTGATCATTATTTGGCAGTGTTCCTCATTTAACTACTAGTTACTCTGACTTCTTAACTTGGAAAGGAAAAAGATCTATTATTTTTTGTGTTAAAGAGATGTATAGGTGTTGTGAGGTGTCTAGGGAAGTACCTGGAATATTTTTTAGTTTTATTTAGAAAAACATAGCTCTCCCAAAAGTTTAATGTTCTAGGTGGTCGATTTGTTCGGAGAGAGTTCTTTCTACTGACAAATTAGTGAAGTTGGGTGTAATTAATAAAAATGCTAATTGCTACTACATATTTCATGGTGAAGATATTGAAACTTCATATCACCTTTTCTTATTGTATCCAAAAGCTTGGAGACTTTGGGTTGCTTGTTTGGATTGGTGAGGGTTAAATGGGTGGTTCCAAGTTTAATAAAAGGAGCCTTGGGTTGGTGGCTAGGATGGAAAATAAGGAAACCATATCTGGTTGTTTGGGAGATCATCCCACTTGCAGTTTCTTGGTCACTGTGGAATATAAGGAACAAGCGTGGCTTTGAAAATAAAGCAGTTGATTGGAATGATGAAATTGAATTCATCAAATATAAAATAGCTTATTGGGGAAAATCCAGGCAAGTATATATGAATTATTCTACTCAAGAAATAGTTCTTAAATTACAAAGTAATAGAGGGAGAGTGTGAGTTGAAGATGGAAAGCATTGAAGCTTTTTTATGGTAGGTTTTCTTATCAGCAATAATACTCGGATTAAGGTCAATGGGAATTCATTTGTCTTTTTAAAGGATTAAAGTTTGAAAATGATTTTGTCGCAGTGTTTTTTTGTTTTTCCCATCTTAATCTTTTATTTTAGCATATGATTGGTTGGTCTCATTGCTCCAACTTTGTTGGTTTATGGTGCTAACAATCACCCCCCCCTCCAAGTTTTTATGTTTTAGTTTCTTGATGGCTCCCTTTATTTTTTGGTTCTATCTATCTCTTTTTTGTTTCCTTTCTTCTTTTTTCTTGTTTCTTTCTTCTTCTTCTTCTTTTTTTTTTTTTAGTTTCTCTTCTTCTTTCTTTCCCTATTTTTGCTTTTCTTACCCCTTCTTTTGCTTCCCTTTGGTCCTTTTCTTCTTATTCTCTTTATTGTTCTTGCTTTATTTTTTTTCTTTTTTGTTGTTTTCCCCCATTCTTCTCGTGTCTCTCTTTCTATATCCCTTCATCTGCTTTGTTGTTCTTTCCCCTCACTGGTATCTGATGGGGTGAGTATTGTAAGGTTCCATAGGTGTTTTTCATTGCTAGATAACTTTGGATATTGGTTTACTTGATTTTAATTTGGGTTTATATCTCCTAAAATCTTGGGGTTATATGGGCAATGAATATCAGTTGTTGTAGTTCTTTGTGAGGAAATGAGTAAATAGATTATGCCTCTGTTTGGGTTTTGAATTGATAATGGTGATTCTCTACTCTCGAAGGTGTTGATGGGTGTTGTGAGAAGTTTTGGTAACTGGCTTCAAATCAAAAGTTGTTTGGTCATAGTTTTTGTGTGGCTCAATGGTTCGGTATGTTGGGAAGTATGGATCATGATAAGTATTGGGCATTAGAGCCTTCTGTCGGGAGGACAGTGTTTTATACAGTGATAGTCACAGTTTTATTCATCTTGCGAAGAATCCAGCATTTCATTCTAAAACAAAGCATATTCAGTTGCAATATCATTTCATTCAGTTCTCTTGTGGATAATGGAGTATTGTCTCTTGAGAAGATTCATAGCAGTGAGAATCCAGCAGATATGTTAACCAAAGTAATCACTATTGAGAAACTGAAGTTGTGTGCAACATCAGTTAGGTCTTCAAGCTTAAGGAAGGAAGAAGAGATGTTGTAGTGTTCTTCTATATGATGATAGGAAATTGAACTTGTGTATATCAGGTTCCAAGTGGAAGATTGTTGGGTAGTGTGGATCCTGATAAGTACTAGACACTAGCCCCTTCTGTCGCAGATCTAATTTTTTTAGGGTATTTTTGAATATTTCACATTATTTCCCTTGTTTTCCTAATTCTATGTATACATAATTGAAGAGCCAGGATCTTGTTGTAACTTGTAATGCTTTCAAATCATAGTGAAACTGCAGCAGCAGTGGACGTAGCCTTATTTTGGGGTGAACCACATAAATCTTTGTGTTCTTGTGTGTGCATGTGATGTTAGATTCGTTTTCTTATTTGCTTTTGTGTCTTACCGATCCTGGTTAGGTGATTATATTCCTAACAACTGGTATCAGAACATTAGGTTTGAGTGGGAGTGATGGTTGCAGAATAAGGAAAAGTAAAAATCAAAAACTTCAATGGCACATATTTTAGGTTCTGAAAGATGCAGATTGAAGATTATCTGTATCAGAAGAAATTGTATCTAGCCTCTTGTAGAATAGAAACCAAAAGAGATGAAAAAAGCATAATGGAAATTCTTTAACAGACAAGTGTTGGGAGTTGTTCGTTTAACGTTGGCTCGTAATATTGCATTCAACATCGCGAAAGAGACAACAACGATTCTTATGAAAGCCCTTGCAAACATGTATGAAAAATCCTCTACTTCGAATAAGGTATATCTTATGCGTAGGCTATTTATCTTAAGATGGCAGAAGGTGGGTCTGTAGCAGATCATTTGAACGAGTTCAACACAGTCATAACTCAGTTGAGTTTTGTTGAGATTGAGTTTGATGATGAGGTTAAGGTTTTGATTTTTATATTTATTTTGCTAGAAAGCTAGAGTGGTATTGTAACAGTAGTGAGCAACTCTTTAGGTAAATCAAAACTGAATTATAATGATGTTCATGAACTAATTTTGAGAGAAGAAATTCGTAAAAAGAAATTAGGAGAAACGTCAAGGTCTGCTCTAAATACAGAAGCTAGAGGAAGATCAATCAACAGAAACTCAAATCATAACAAATTAGCATCTAAGCACAGAAGCAAGTCAAAATCAGGAGATAAATCAAAAGATGGACAAAATTGCTAGAACTATGGGTAGAATTGGTATTTGAAGGCAAATTATTCGGCACCAAAATGCTGCAATAGAAGATATTTGTGACACCTTGATCTTGAATGTTGATAGTCCTCTTATTTTAGATTCTGGGGTGTGTTTCCATTCATCCTCATACAGAAAAATCATTGAAAACTATGTAAGTGGTAATTTCAGTAAGGTTTATTTGGCTGATGATAAATCTTTGAATATTATGGGTAAAGGAGATGTGAAAATAATGCTGCCAAATAGGTCTGTATGGAAGATACAGAATGTCATACATGTTCCTTGATTGAAAAGGAATTTGATTTCTGTGGGACAACTTGAAGATGAACGTCATGTAGTAACCTTCACGAATAAGCTGTGGAAAATCTCTAAGGAGCTATGGTTGTTGTTCATGGTATGAAGACTGGCACTCTTTATGTGACAACAAATGACAGGAATGTACTAGTAGTTGTTGATGATAAGGAAAACTCACACTTATGGCACCGTAGGCTTGGGCATATAAGCGAGAAAGGGATGAAGGCACTCCTGTCAAAAGGAAAATTTTCAAGTTTGAAATCAATTGATCTTGATTTGTGCGAAGATTGTATTTTTGGAAAACAAAATAGGGTGAAGTTTTCGAAGGATGGCAAGAAATTAAAAATAGAAAAATTAGAGTTGATTCATACTGATGTATAGGGGCCTTCACCAGTTGCATCTCTTGGGGGATCATATTATTATGTCACTTTTATCGATGATTCGACTAGAAAGGTATGAGTTTATTTTTTGAAGAATAAATTTAATATTTTTGCTACTTGTAAAAAAATGGAAAGTGTTGGTAGAGAATGAAACAGATTTGAAAATCAAGTTCTTGAGATCAGACAATGAAGGGGAGTATGGAGATAGTGAGTTCAAAAAGTTTTGTACTGATAATGGAATAAAAATGCAAAAGATAGTTCAAAAAACACCCCAGCAGAATGGTGTTGTAGAGTGCATAAATAGGACCTTAAATAAACGTGCTAGTGCGATGAGGATACACGCTGGATTGCCAAAGATATTCTGTACAGCTGTCGTCAACACTGCAGCATATCTGATAAATCAGGGTCTATCTATTCCCTTGGATGGAGGATTGCCAAAGGAGGCCTGGAGCTAAAAAGAGGTAAATCTTTCACACTTGAAAGTTTTTTTGTTGCGTTTTATATGTACATATAAATTCTACTGATAGAAGCAAGCTTGATCCTAAATCTACTAAATGTACTTTTATTGGGTATGGCATTGATAAATTTGGTTGTCGATTTTGGGATGATGAAAAGCACAAAATAATCAGAAGTAGCGATGTCATATTTAATGAGAAAGTAATGTATAAGGATAAGTCTGTTGTGGAATCTGATAGTTGTGATCAGCATATTGAGTTAGAAGAAATTACCAAAAGTGATGGAATAATAAGGTTTAGGATAATCCTAAAAATATTATTCCACAAGTGGAACCACGTACTCCTACTCCAACAAGAAAGTCCACTAGAGAGTCTAAACCTACACAATGTTATTCTCCTTTATTATATTAGTTATTGTTATCTAACGGTGGTGAGCTAGAAAGTTATGATGAGGCTTTGAAGGTTGATGATTCAACGAAATAGGAGTCAGCTATGCAGGATGAGATTGATTATCTCATGACAAATCAAACATGGGAGCTGACTGAACTACTAAAGGACAAGAAAGTTTTGCATAACCAATGGGTTTACAAGGTCAAAGAGGAACGTGATGGGAGTAAGCAATTCAAGGCTAGACTAGCTGCGAAAGGGTTTCAGCAAAAGAAATGTGTCGACTACACTAAAATCTTCTCTCCAGTTGTGAAATTGACAACAATCAGACTTGTGTTGGGAATTGTGGCTGTTGAAAATTTTCATCTTGAGCAAATAGATGTGAATATAACTTTCCTCCATGGTGATTTGGAGGAGGATATTTACATGAGGCAACTATAAGGTTTTATAGCATGAGGAAAAGAGGCTTTGGTGTGTAGACTTAAGAAGAGCTTGTATGGTTTGAAACAAGCCCCAAGGCAATGGTACAAAAAGTTTAATAGTTTTATGTGCAGCAACAATTTCACAAGATGCCTGGAAGATCACTGCTATTATTTCAAGAGGTTTGACAACAATTATATTATTTTACTTTTGTATATTAATGATATGTTGATTACATGTTCTAGCATTCAAGAGATAAATAAGTTAAAGAAGAAGTTGTCCAATTAATTTGTAATGAAAAATCTTGGAACTGCTAATCAAATTTTTAGTATGAGGATTCATAGGGATAGGGTGAATGGTGTTTTGAAGTTTTCACAAGTTGAGTATATCAAGAAGGTTCTAAACAACATTAGCTTAGATGAAGCAAAGCTGATGAACATCTCATTTGCCAGTCACTTCAAACTTATCAAGGAACAATCACCAAAGACCTAGCAATAGTGGACATATTTAGAGCGTGTTCCATATGCTTCAGTTATCGATAGCCTTATGTATGCCATGGTTTGTACTAGGTCAAATATAGCACATGTAGTGGGAGTTGTGAGCATGTACATGAGTAATCTAGATAAGCAATATTAGAAGGTAGTAAAGTGGATCCTTAGATACTTGAATGGTACTATAGAGGTGTCACTTTGTTTCAAATGGGCAAATATGGCATTACATGGTTATGTTGATGCAGATTTAGCTGGTGATGTGGACAACAAAAGAAGTACTACTAGTTATGTTTACACATTGAGTGGTACAGAAGTTAGTTGGGTTTCTTAAATGTAAAAGATTGTAGCTCTCTCTAGAACAGAAGTTGAGTATGTTGCTATTACTGAAACTGGTAAAGAGATGACTTGGCTAAAGAGTTTTCTAGAAGAGTTGTGTAAGAAGTGGGAGGACATTGTTTTGTACAGTGACAGTCAGAGTGTTATTCATCTTGCGAAGAATCTAATATTTCATTCTAGGACGAAACACATTCAGTTGCGATATCATTTCATTCGTTCTCTTGTGAATGATGGAGTATTGTCTCTTGAGAAGATTCATAATAATGAGAATTCAGCAGATATGTTAACCAATGTATTCACCATTGAGAAATTGAAGTTATGTACAATTTCAGTTGGTCTTCAAGCTTGAGGAAGGAAGACGGTTGTTGTGGTGTTCTTCTATGTGATAATAGAACATTGAACTTGTGTATATTAAGTTCTAAGTGGGAGATTGTTGGGTAATGTGGATCTTGATAAGTACTGGATACTAACCCCAACTGTCGCGGATCTAATTTTTTTAAAGATATTTTTAGTATTTGACATTATTTCCCTGTTACCTTAATTCTATATATTTATAGTTAAGGAGACACATCTTGTTGTAACTTATAATACTTTCATATTATAATGAAACCGCAACAACCGTGGACGTAATTCTATTATGGAGTGAACCACACAAATTTTTGTGTTCTTGTGTGTGTGTGTGTGTGATTTTAGATTTATTTTCTTATTGACTTTCATGTTTCACCGATCTTGATTAGGTGATCATATTCCTAACACGGTGTTGGTTTGAATTGAATCTATTTTTGATATGGTGTCTGGGTTTTGTGGCCAACCTTTCATGTTTTGAATTGGTATTGTTGGATTCAGTAGTGTGGTTTCGTGTCTGATCAAGTTGTTATGTAGTTATTCAGCAATTTTCAATTCGCAATACATACAACTCAGTTGCAGATGGAAGATTATTCAACGAGTATAGCTGGATGATTCTTCCTTGTTTTATAGTCTGCTTAGACATGTAGGTTTTGTGGATGTGATTATTATATGGCTTTTTGGGTTTATTCTCCAGTATTGTTTCATTTTCTTTTTCTTAGCGCTGGTAGATGATTAGGCTTTTGTTTAGTGTCAACTTTGTTGGAATGAGTCTTAGTATCTCTTGCACCTTGCTTTTATTCATGATTGGATTATATTTCTTGTATACTCTTTTTCATCAATAATTTTTTTTTCTTTTTTGTTGATCGAAATATATATATATATATATATTTCAATGATTATGTCAATTAAATTTCTTTTACATTATAACTATATTTGACTCATGCACGACCCCCCCACCACTTGTGCTAATAATCAAAACTAACATTTTTTTTTATCAACGAAACAAAATATTTATTGATGTAAATGAAAGTAGAAGAGATACATCCAGAATAGATCAAAAGTAACATTGTTATACCGACAAGGGAAATAAAAAAGAACTATTCCATATAAAAACCTTGAAACAAATGATACATAAGATTCAAGAAATATATAAAAATATATGAAAAGAAAGTTTATTAACTAAAGAACTCCTAGATGTAATTTTATTTTCTTCATAACAAACAACGAACCATAACAAGTTGCACAAGAGATGTGCATAAACAACAAAGATATCAATAAAGAATGTGCAGAAGAAATTATCCTCTGCTTATTGATCAAAAGAAATTAAATATTAGGAGTGAATTACATATGGCAAGGATCATATCACTACTTTCGGAGGAAACTCTTGAACCATTTGGCCGAAAATTTCAGATATCTTTTCAATCCGTCATTATAATCTACATAACCAATACCGAAACGAACTGTGTAACCTGCAAACCATTCAAAGTTGTCTAATAATGACCATGCAAAATATCCTGTCACATTGGCACCTTCCCTACATGAAAAATAAAACACAATAACAAGTTCAAAAAATCTCGTCTATATAAATAGAAAATATATAAACAAATAAATAAATTTAAGCTCATCCAATCACTCATTTTGAATCTTTTGTTATGCAACCTTAGTTTTTAAGAACTTACTCGATTGCTTGTCGAATATAAGAAAGATGTCTGTAGTGGTAATTTATCCTCGCGGTATCATTAAGGGCATCCTTGAGTGGTAATGTGGCATTATTTGCCTCGTCAATTCCTAGAAAACAATGAAGAATATTTAGTGTCAAAAAGGGTTTTAACTGACATTCTACTAATTGTTTTTCTCTCTATATAATAAATCCACTTAGCTTGAACTAATGAAAAGAGATCAATTGACTGATTACCATTTTCTGTAATATATACAAGTGGATTATTGTACTTTCTCTTAACGTAGAGTAAAACATCATAAATCCCTCTTGGATAAACATATAGCCAAGATGAAGCAGCCTGTAACATCATTCAAGGACATAGAGTTGATTATGATTCTATTAAAGCACTTTGATTCAAACTATTAACGGCTTAACAAAATCATATAATACAAATAAGAGTTGATTAATTTGTACACCGTACCCTTCTACCAATTAAGACCCCATTTCGCACTCCTATCCGACAAAATGCAATGACAAATTAGTCATAAATTACCTTAATTATAAGTTTATAATTAATATTTAAGAACAAAAGAGTTAACTGACTTCAACTTACCTGTAAGATTTGTTCGAGAATCAGTTGTGTAACTTAGGTGTGCACTATTGGAATTAGGGGCATAGGCTGCATAATTAGTAGTGTAATAGTTTAATCCAATAAAATCGAAAGACCCTTTTAACATCTTTGATTGTTCTTTTGTGAATTTGGGAAGTCGATTTCCTACAAGAGATCGCATCGTATGTGGATAATCACCGGTTGTCAACGGGTCCATAAACCTGCAATATGCATGAAATAATCAAAGTTATGAATTCTTTCAACTCTCATGGTAGCATTACTTCAACATATCAAGGTCAACCATTGTACTTTAGGTACATTTTTTAGGTTTCATGGAGACCATCTAATGGGGCAGAGCCGACATGTTGTTCAATATGACAACATTTGATCAGCGTTACACATCACTTTTTGGACTTGAGTACCATTAGGTATATTGAAAGCAAAATGAAATACTTACCACCCAAATGTGAAGTCAAGGACCCGTGTTGCAGCATTACGATTGTGTGTCGCATTAGAGTATGGTATCATCCATGTTACAACGAGCGCAATTCCAATTTCGCCCTTTTGTGATTCCTACAATTATTTATGTTTAATTAATTGCAATCATTATGTGATCCAAGGTTATTAATTTAATCACATAAATTATACTTATTTAAGTTTTTTAAGGTGTAACCTGATATTTCTCCTTGTACAATTTTACCGCGGCTGAATGAGCAAGAAGCTGGAAGTGTGTCACCAAATATGGCTCGATGGCGGAATCCCCACCAGTGCAATTGAGTTCTTGCCAAGAAGAACATCGACCTGGTGCCAAAGTACCAGTTGCATACCCACCCGAGCTATAGCTGTGTGGCTCATTCAATGTGATCCAGTGTTTTACACGATCACCAAATTTCTTGAAACAAAGCTCCACATAATCGCGATAATCACTCCTGCAAAATTATATACATATGAACCTTGGGACTAGGAAAATCTATCCAATGACTTGATTCAACCAAAAACTAGGTTACCATGTGATGCTTATACCTAGAATCCAAGAAGACGACTTGTATTGAAATCTTACACAAATCTTTTTTTGGTAAAATATCAATGTTATATCTTCAAATAATTACTTATAACATCTATATTGTAAATTTCTTTTTAGAATTTATTATTATTATTTATTATTTTGTTTATACAACCATGTGAGGAGGGAGAATCGAATTCATGTCAATTGAATGAGTGGCAATTGGACAACTTGAATAGGACTTTGATCCTATTTGTATTATTTACTCTTGAAAATTAGAAATACTAGAGCCTCTCTCATTTCAAGTCTTTTTTTTTTTTTATTGGCAAAGAAGAAAATATCTTATTAATGTAAGAAAAAAGTACAAGAGATACATCTGTAAAAACATCTTTCAGTCTAGCTAGTTTCAACCCCTAATGACATGCAAGCTTGACCATGCCCGAAATACTATAGCCAAATTGGCATTTTGATTTGAAAAATAATTTTTAGTTCATAATATAATAAGTTGATTAGACACATAAAATAATTATTTACAAATTTATAATAAATTAAATGATGTGTCATTATCTCTAAGTCAAACTTACAATTCAAATTATAGTAGCATCACTCTTTTTATTTATGATCTCTTTAGTCTAATCCAGTTAATATGTAAGAGTGTGCCAAATATTAGTAGTGAACATCAACGTTTTTACAGCAAAACTAGAAGAGCATTAATTTAGTCATACTAAGTTAATTTAGAATCATAAACATAATGTGATTATTGAAAAATTATTCATTAGTCCCGAGCAATACTCTAGGACTAATGAGTATTTGATACAATGAATAAATATGTAAATCATATGTTGATATGTCAAATACTCATTGAATGGAGTACGAGTAATGAATATCTAATCGTGATTGCTATGTAATGGATCTCGCATTATAATCACTAAGAAGAGTTGGCAAACCACTGATGACAAACTAGATAGACAAAAATATGAATCGTAGGAAAGAAATTGAGTTACTCACACAATTTGAGGACTTAAGAAACCACCATACTCATCTTCTAGGGCTTGAGGAAGATCCCAGTGAAAAAGAGTGATGAAAGGCACTAAACCTAGACATAAATGACAAGATACACTTTTTGAGACAGAACAATATACAAATTGAACATGCTAAATAATGATGAGAGTGTGCAGGTGAATCAAACCTTTGGCTAAGAGCTCGTTTATGAGATTGTTGTAGTATTTGATTCCTTCCTTGTTCACACCTCCACTCAGCTTTCCACCTAGACATCGTTAAAATTCATAACAACGAAAGTTATATTGTGGTTGATTAATATAAATTTTATATATATATATATATATATATATACACACATATACGTATATATAGGCCCCTTCATAATTTTTGTTATATTGTGGTTAATTAATTAAATTATATGACAGGACTCATCTACCCATAGATACGAGCAATTATTCCATAGTTTTAGACCATTGGTTTTGACAGTTTAAATTAAAATTGCATGTATATGTCAGTATATTTTTTGTACGTAAAATTTTTATTTGAACAGTTAGAACTATTAGTTCAATGACAATTAAATATTTTCTACATATATATGATACAGTTCCAAGTGAAAACCTTACGAGGTAACACTCTGGACCATGAAATGGAGAACCGGTAGGCATCTAGACCTATTTCCTTGGCGATGCCCACATCTTCCTGTAACACAACTGAAAATTTTAGAATTAAGTCAAATCCATTGCTGGACCACATTAAGGTTTTGAGCTCATTGGTTGTGAAATTTTTTTTTTTTTTTTTGTGACAAGTGATTGATAGAATGGATTAAAATATAAAGAAATTTGACCATACAATCTTAAACAGGTTAACAAAGAAAATGACCTTGTATCTATGATAAGAATCTATGGCCACATCTCCATTACTTCCATCTGCGATTTTACCTGCAATTTTACCATAATCTATTTTTCAAAAACCATACTTATAATTATGTAAAACATCTCATTCCTTAATATTACAGATTAGTTGTTGGATCAGCATCAAGGAAGGGAAAAAAACAAGAAACTTATTTTTATTTAAATTGCACCAAAATAGAAAAATAATTTGCCGCCTGCTCGGCAAGAACTATGGTGATTTAGACTACTTTTATATTTGGTTGAGGTCACTTTCAGGGTATAAACAAAATCCTACATCAAAATATACTAGCATAAGACTTTTGATCCAAGGTGCTAAATGTTATCGGTCGAGTAGATACAGTGCGGGCTTTAGATTAAGTGATGAAAGTAATGACTTTAGGTAGAGAGGGCCCTTTTATATTGTGCAGGTGGGTTGTGTATGGGCGATGTGGGATCGTAGCTGAGGACAATCCAACACACCCCCTTGATCTCAGCGTCATGCAAGACTGGTTGCGGTAACGTCCAACAGAACTGGCTGTTGGGATAGGCTGAGGTAGAAGCCCAACCTGGCTCTGATACCATATTAAAAATTTGAGGCCCAACCCATTCAGCTCCTTAAAACCCAGGTGTTAAGGAGAGGTAGAGAGGGCCCTTATATATTGTGCAGGTGGGCTGTGCATGGGCGATGTAGGATCGTAACTGAAGACAATCCAACACCCCCCTGCACAATATAAGGGCCCTCTCTACCTCTCCTTAACACCTGGGTTTTAAGGAGCTGAATGGATTGGGCCTCAAATTTTCAATATGGTATCAGAGCCAGGTTGGGCTTCTACCTCAGCTATCCAACAGCATCGCAACCATTTGCATGATGAGATCAGGGTGTGTTGGATTTCCTAGATACACCACATCGCCCCACAGCCATGCAACAAATATAAGGCCTCTTACCTCTCCTAACACCTGAGTTTAAGGAGCTCTCAAAAATTCAATAATATATCATATATAATATATATTTTATAACAAAATCAATGATAAGTTAAGCTCACAAAACAGGGCAATGAATATCTAAGTCAAAAGAAAAAAAATTGTAGCTAGACCAATTTGATCCAAAAAAAATACCTAAACCGTCATATGGAAAAAATGGTCATATTGCAATTTTTTAAAATACTTTTCATATCTAAAAACTCTCTCTCTCTCTCTCTCTCTCTCTGTATAGAATCTAATAACTAATCGACAACACTACTTGTTACAGGAAAATAAAAAATTAAAACAAAACTCTATGATACCATGAGCGGAAATATCAATCCCAATCTGATTTCCAAGTTGAAAATTGCAATAGATCCAATGCCGGCTCTAGATTAAGCGAGGAAAATAATGACTTTAGACCTTACTTATCAAGAATGCGTCAAATTTTGTATATGTTTATAACATAATTCAAATTAGAAGTCCAAGACCCTTAAAAATATGAGCCCCGCAAAAGACCTCATAAATATCTAAGTCAAATAAAAAAAATTTAAAACTAAACCAATTTGATCCAATTTTATTATTTCTCTCTCGCTCTCTCGCTCTCTCTCATCAAATAACTAATGGACAACACTACTTCTTACGGAAAAAAAAAAAATGTATCACGCGGTAAAGGAAACATCAATCCCAGTTTTTTTCAACTCTAAGTACAGAAGTAAGTTGATCATTTCTTATTTCTTTTAATCATATATTATCTATCTATGACAAATAGAGTTCTTTTGTATTGGCCAAGTTAATTATAAATTTGTAAATTCTATTATTAGAGTTTTATTCGAATTATTCTCATTTTTTACTACTATTTGTTAACGTGAATGGTAATGTCATATTGCCCTAGTAGATATATAGTTTTTGTAAATTTCATTAATACAGGTCTATTTCAAATTTTTTAGTGCACAACTTGTCGGCTTATGTAGAAATTCTATTTTAGGTGCAATTAGCATCTATATTTTTGGTATTGGAATGCTATTACAATATATATTTACAAATGCATCGAAAACAAATTAAGGCATTGAAAATATTTATGTACATTTTATATATGTATTCGAGTTTTATTTATATTTATATTACTCAAAACCTTATTTTAACAATGTTTGAAATCAATAGGCATTGAAAACGTGAATAACAACCAGAATCAAAATCTTAAAAAGAAAGGGATCAAATTATTATTTTTATATTCTAATAAATAATATAATAATTAAAGCGATAAATAAAATACAAATTAATATTGAAAAATACAAAAAAAAATTATTTTAGAATTTTTACTTTTGGCCTTAAATTGTCACGGTTATCCCCTAAATAAAACTTCTTATCATCACCCTACAAATGTATATAAAGAAACACTCGTTTACCCCCCTCTTTCTTTCTTTGAGGTTTCGGATTGAACTGCATTCCAGGTCTATATTGCACAAGATTTAAGTCAACAGCAGCTGGAAAGGGTGTAATTGTGAATTGTAAATTATGCCAATTTTTTAAAAATTATTTTCTAATTTTAATTTTTTTTTTAGAATTACAAAAATTCCAAAAAATCGAAAGTCATGCCAATAGAAAAAATGAAAATGTAAGGGATCCCCAATTTATAATACAATTGAATTTCAATTGTGATGTGTCCCAATGTGATTTTTTGAATCCCACATGATTTTCAAAAACACCATGTAATAACATTTTATATTAAGATACAATTGAAAATGTAAATCCGAGGTCTCTAACATTACTCAATGAATTCCCCCAAAACATGGATCCAAAGCATGGAGGAAGACTAGGAGCTATAGCACTCCCCAAAAAAAATTAATAATAATAATTATTATTATTTAGGGAAAAAAACTTACATATAATATTTGAAGCAATTTTGTGAAATTTTTTTCTCCAATTTAAGGAAAAAAAAATTAGCCCCTCAAATTTGGGAAAAAAAAATCTATATGTAAAATTTGAAGAATCTTCACTCCAATTTGAAAAAATGTTTCACCCTAAAATTTATTTAAAAAAAAAAAAATTAGTCCTTAAATTTTTTTCATAAGTCCGCTTTTGCACCCATTGAATGCATTTTCCATGTAAGGATTGGATGCATTTTCCTCTAGGTGAAAGGACATGAAAAAGTAAATGTAGAAACTTACCAGATTTTTTTATTAAAAACATTTTTATAAATGAATTGTTAGTATTATATTAACTTCTTATTATATTATATCACATTATGATATAAAATCAATATAACATTCATCTATGTAAATTTTTTAGGTAAAAAAATTTTTTTTTTTTTGGTAGAGCCTTACTCAATGCAGAATGAAGGTATTCCATCGTTTACAACAACAATGTGGAGTCATTGGAATACTGACAAAGCGGCTAACTGAGGATGTTTACCAAGTAAATACGAATGAATGATGGATGTGGGCATTGGCGATTCAATCAATGTCAGAACCGCTGTTCCAACAACTAATACCGGCCTTCCATGGAAGCTCTCATAATTGACGATAAGATAGAGAAACCAAATTAATAAGTTTTTAGAAGGATGCATGGAACAGTGGACAAGTTTTTAGGTGAATTGTGTGCATTAATAGGTCAATAAGTTTTTTTTTTTTGTGTGTGTGCATATTGTCTATATTTAAAATATAAATATAAAATTGCTTTTACTTGAATGACATAAAATGATTGGCTGAATTTATTTACCTGTATTAATAAAAATATTTTTGAAATTAGATTGTTTTTCTTTCCGAGGTATTTTTCGATGGATCTGAATCACCATTTGTCAGTATCAGTGGCAGTCTTAGGATAATCGGTAGCTACCGTCCTTCCAAAATTAAGAAATTTTTTTTTTACTAAAATTTTATTATAATTTAAATTTTATTCTCTCAAAAATTATAGTACATTTATAACAACCCTAATATATATATATATATATATATATATATATATATTTCCCCCTTCTCCCAACACCTAACTTCTGTGTCGGTCATTGTTCACCGCATTTTTCTAATATTATTTTGTTACGTATATTTTTCAACAAACATAAAAAATAATCATAAAACATATTACATGACAAGATTTAAAAACACAGCTCTACAGTCGAATTTTTTCTTCCTGTATATCGGTCCATCCAAGGAGTATGTGTGGGTGTGTCTGTGTGTGTGTGTGTGTACACACACCAATAGCTGTTGATATACACCAAAATGCAGGAAACCATAATGGCATCAAGATCGCTGTGGGAGAGAGAGACCTGGATATTTGTGTGTGAAAGTATCCCATATACTTGGGCCTCTACCACCTTCATTTGCTGCTCCTTCGTACTGAACAACAAAATAATATAAATGAGACAATCATTATATAAGCAAGCATACATATACATGTATCTGTATGCTACAGTTTTTGAGTAGATATGTAGGTGGTCTTGTGCAACTAAATGATTCAGCACATTGTCAGAAACTCATTATAAACACACCTGATAAGCAGATGATCCTGCTCCAAAGACAAAACCTGCTGGAAAGCTACTACTGTTGAGAGATGAAATGCGATAACTTGGTGTTAAAACATCAATGCTAGCCACTGCATTAACAAGGACCAGGAGGAACCATAAGAGAAAATGAACTTGAATCGCCATAGCTGATTTTGGTCTCCCTCAAACTTGTGTTTCTATAGATTATGCAGGACAATATTACTCCACCAAGGGCTTTATATAGAGGAACAAAAACCCACTGTGCAGGCCATGCACAAAAGAAAAAAATGGGAATTATTAATTGGAAACACAGTACGTGGCTTATCCTTTCATTGGGAGGATATATATAGAAATTAGGTAATGATTTATGATTTATCCATCTTTATTCATGTATGATGAAGATATTATTGTACAAAAGTAATCAAATAAATAATAAATTGATCTCCAACAAATAAAAAATAAACAAAACGCACAGATAATACACAAGATTTACGTAGTTCGGCAAGATACTTACGTCCACGGACAACGATGATCAATCTACGGACAACGATAATCAGTCTATTATGTATCAAAGAAATTATAAGAGCAAAAACTCCAAAAACTCGAAACCTATTTTTCCTAATGACAGGTGTCTTCTCTTAAGTCAAAACCATAAAAGATAATACACTTATATAAGTAGGTTACTATTGGCTAGAGAATATAATAATAAAGTTACACCATCTCTAACAGCTTAAGTTTTTAGATGAGTTGATGATTTAATATGATATCAAAGCAGATAAAATATCATGAGTTTAAATCTCACTGACACCCTGAAAATATGAATTAAAATGTGTAGAGTCAAATTAACCACACATAAATAAACGTGTTAAGAGAATATAATAATATATAACATAAAAGACAAAATAAGTACAAAAAATAAAAGCTGATCAAAAAATTTTCCTACATCATCTCGAGTTGAAAATAGGTCATCAAAACTTCAAGTGAATTCATGATAACAGAAACATGAATAAAAATACATGGGTAATAAATCATTTCTCATAAGAATTACTACTAATTTTGAAACTTTATAAGCTTTCAAAGTTGGGGGGCTAAACTACCAGTTCTCTCCATTTAGTATTACAGATGAGATGAAGCTCAAAAAGGTGTCAATCTCATACTTGATTTTCTATACTTTGCCTAATAATTGATTATTTTCAAACATATATATATATATATATTTCTATATATAATTACGATTATCTGGTGCAGGAGACATGCATATATAATAGATTTTCTATACTTCGCGTAATAATTGATAAATCCTCGTGCTCACATAACGCCGGCAATGGATGGGAATTACATTTTCGTAGCTTCTACCATGTCAAGTTGGAAAATCAGAATCTTTCATTGGAAGAAGACAACTAAGCATATTAAACAATTTAATTAGTGTACCTAGTAAATCTAAAAGAAACGGGTAAGATTATAATGTGCCATGCTAGTCAATGCAATAATTTATACGTAAAAGAAAATATGCATAATCGTCTAGAAAAATTCACTGCAGTCGCATGTTACTTCAACTGGTCAAATATTACAATGCCCACACGTTAAGTTTATTTTTAAAAATTGTAGACATTCACCACAGTTCCCCTCATTTTCAAATTTACTGTGCCAAGTATTGAAAAAGTCTTGAATGATAATCTTCACAACAAAATGTCGTAGCCAATCAGATTTTATTATATATATATAGATAGATTATGGACGCATGCTGAGAGTTAGAAAGCCTATTACGTGAACGTTACAAATAAATAAATAATATATATATATATATATATATATTTATTTGTAACGTTCACGTAACAGCCTTTCTAACTCTCAGCATGCTTCCATAATCTATCTATCAAGACCGGAAGCTATGAACGTTATAATCCACCAACAAGAAGAAGAATTCTCCAAAGAGAACTAAGGTCAACGTTAATTGTAATATTATTGACAAAATTGTTCTACGATAATCGCTTACAACTTTATATATAAAAAAACTAATTTTAATCCTTGTCAAACCCGAAAATAATGAAGAAATTAAAAAAATTACCAAAAACATTTGGGTGAAGCTCAGATTTGAAAAACATAGTCCTTTGCGTTTTTATTACATAGATCAGTAAGAATTCCATTAAGATAACATGGGTCCAGGTTTACATGTTGGTAAGAAGGTTTGCATATGCCTCTAGATTTATAACCAGCCACGCGACTAAAAGTTAGGGTTAGTAGGATGGTTACTGGGTTATAAAAAAAAATGGATCCTGCCATAAGAATGTGTCTTCACCATCTGCAGCCTTTTATGATCATTTGATATAGTAGTTTATGGACATACATCAATTTGAGGGATTTTCTCTAACTTTAATTGCATGAGTGGTGGAAAAGGGTGATTTAAAAAAGTCTCTGTTAGTATGTTGGATCCAAAATACAATATCAATTGTTAAATCCCGAATCAAATCAAATTGAGAACATAAACAAAACAAAACAAAATTTGTTTTGTAACAGAATGAAAAATTCAGAACTAGAAACCTCTAAAGCAAAAAGCCTTTCTCACACTTTATTAGGACCAAGACACATGAACTCACGCATGCACACTGTTGCCGCAACAAGTCACACTTTTCAATGGCCATCAGTCTCACAACTCACTTTCTTTTTTTTTTTAGCCGTCTATAAATATAGATTATATAAAAGCTAATCCTATTCAAACTAATAATACTATTCCCACTATGATAAAGACACCTAGTCCCACTAACAATAAATAACCCAACTTTTACCTAAAACATATCAAATACTACTAGGACTCAACATCAAGAGTCCTACTAAAACTATATTAACTAGGTTTAATTGGCTCACATTGCCTCCCTTAAACCAAGTTCTTCAAGTTTCACCATGCCAAATAATCTCTTCGGCTTCAAAAAAGAATTTGTTTTGAGCAACTTTGTAAAAATATCTGCAACTTGTTCATCAGAAGGACAAAATTCAAGCTGGATTTCCTTGTCATTCACCAAGTCACGAATGAAGTGAAAGTTGATATCAATGTGCTTGCTTCTCCCATGAAAAACCTGATTCTTCGTCAATGCAATGGCTGACTTGCTATCACAAAATATTTTTGTAGGACCATCCTGCTTGTAATTAGACAATACCAAGCATTCACCATAACCAAACTGCTTGAGTAGCAGTATTTCCTGCTGCAATGTACTCTGTCTCTACTGTTGAAAGAATAATAACCTGCTGCTTTTTAGAAGACCAAGAAAATACACCTGAACAAAGATGAAAGACTTATCTTGAAGTACTTCTTTCGCATCTCAGTATCACCTGCCCAATCACTATCTGTATATCCAACAAGTTCCAGACTATTAAAAGAAGAGTAAAAAGTACCATCACTTTGCGTACCTCGAATGTATCGTAAAACACGTTTAGCAGCTTGAAAGTGAGATTGATGTGGAGTCTCCATAAATCTGCTAATCAACCCAACACCAAACACAATATCTGGCCTAGTAGAAGTTAAATATCTCAAGCTTCCTACCAACCTTTAAGATAGGTTAGATTCACAAAATCACCTATACCATCTCTCACTAACTTCAACCTCTCCTTAATTGGAGTCAAAATTAGATTGGACTTGTCCATCCTGAACCTTTTCAAAATATCACTAGTATACTTTTTTGTGAAATAAAAATTCCACCATCTGTTTTAGCAACTTAAATGCCAAGAAAATAAAACATTAGTCCCATATCTGTCATCTCAAAGTGAGTTATCATAACCTCCCTTGAATTCTGAAATTAACTTTGAATTATTTTTAGTAAATATCAAATCGTCAACATAGAAGCACATAATAAGAATATCACTATGTGAATTATACTTGACATATAAAGTATGCTCATAAGGATATCTCTTAAAACCATGTTGAACAAAATAAGAGTCAATGCGTGTATACCACGCTCTAGGCACTTGCTTTAATCCATACAAGGGCCTTATTCAATCTAAAGATGTCACATCCCGAACCCCTCCCTACGCGGATGTCGAGGACGTGACTGCCAGTCGGTCACGACGCGACCAACCAAAGGCAAATTCTGAACTTTTCGACGAATTGCACTCCAACTGTAGGGTCAGATGCAGCGGAATTTAAAACTTTTTCTTTGTGTCACAGGAATGCAACTCACTTATCCATCATAAGAATATGTATCACAGAGCAAGACTAAATCCAGTCAGTCAACAATTCTAATCTCAGAGCATATCTAAAATCAAGCATATAACAACAGAGCAGATCTAATATCTCTAGAGTACCATTAGTTCCATGAGCCATGTCTATCTAGTATATATCAGTCAAGTCAGTCATAACATACCACTCACCGGAATAACCAGGTTCGATCTACAATAAACCAGTCTCTATAATTCAGTGCCGTCAGATCCTTACTTGCAATGCCACTTGGCCTATTCACGTCATGTCATAGTACCTTCTAATCCAATGGAGGTAATTCCTGAAAAATGTGAGAATAATGGGGTGAGCTTAAATAAGCCCAGTGAGTAACACAGATTCCCTATCATGGGTTTCAAAACCAGTTTTGTGCTTCCAAGGCACATGGATAATTTAGTCATTTCAAAAATAACTATTTTTATAAATCCATTTCATAAGCAGTCTAGTACAATAAAACAGAATCGAACAAACAATACAAACGGATCGGAACATGACATAACCAATCGGTCAAAACAATAACTATTGCTAATATATCGGTCAAGACACAGACTTTTCATTAACGGAACGAATCACAATCGGGACTGAGTGGGAACAATAAGTCAGTCAAGACAGGGGCATATTAATAACAGAACGGAAACATAACGGAACTAGACCATCTATCAATCAGGCCAGACAAATCATCAACGGATAGAATATAACGAAATCGAACGGAAATAATACATCAGTCAAGCAAAGGCATATCGCGAACGGATAAAATTATAACGGAACTAAACGGTAACAATACACTAATCAAGACACAGGCAATCATGAACAGGACAACATAACGGAACTGGGTAGAAACAATATAACAATCAAGTCAGGGACACATCACTGTCGGAACTAATCATAACTGGACTGAACAATGTTTCAATCAAGACAGACGTATCATCAATGGACAGTACACAACAGAACTGGACCATATATCAATCAAAACAGACAGATCATCAACAGACGAAACATAACAGAATCGAACGGAATAATACATCAGTCAAAACAAAGACATATCATTAACGGATAGATCATAACGGAACTGGACCATATATCAATCAAGACAGACAAATCATCAACGGACGGAACATGTCAGAACCGGACGGAACATATCAATCGAGAGCAGACATATCATTAACGGACAGCACATAACCGAACTGAACGGAATTCCTAATTCGAAGGACACAAGCACATCACGTGGAATGTGGTACAAAGGGCGTACATTAAGTACATACATTTAAACAATATAGCATTCAGACAGTATACTATACAAAGCGGTACGATACAACAAAATGTTGTTCTTTGCCTATATCACATGGTTCATTTAATCGTTTCGGAAATAATGGTTCAATATATCCATTTTATCTCAACAGTTCAAAACGGGCAAAACAGTACGGAATGCTAGCACAGGGATCAGGAATATAGTCAATTATTTAAAAAGACTAAAACCATGTCATAAGTGATATAGTACGGAAAGGCATGCATTTAAATAATTGCACTTAAATAATTGCATTCAAAACAGATCAGTAAATCAAGGGACAGTATCAAAACAGTGTCAAAAGTTACTCACAAACTTTACGCTTATTTCCTTGCATAAATAATCCGATAACCTCCAGGTACGTCAGGCATCTCCATGTATATCCTGAATAATAATCATCAATCACAGACAGATCATAACTCATCCATTCAGGTCTCATTCGTCATCTTAGGTATCTATCGGATTACCTAAGATAGCCTAGTAGCCTATCGCCCTTCCATTGGGTCTCACCCGAGGCTATTTCATTCTTTAATTAGGCTTAGCAGTTATTAGGATTATATCCTAAGTCATTTAGACTTCAATTGTTATCAGTCAGGCACTCATTCAACCTTAGGGGCAAAATGGTAATTTTACCATTCTTGTCCCGGACCCTGTCGTGGTCTTCGGAATAGTCTTTATATCTTAAGTACAAAGTTCTACGTCCTTTGGACTCCAATCGGTATCAGTTAGGTTCTCATTTTAACCATAGGGGCAAAATGAAAATTTTGCCATTCTTATCCCGAACCTTGTTCTGGTCCTCAGAATATCCCATATATCGTATATATGAAGTTTTAAGTCTTTTAGACTTTAATCGGTATCAGTTGGGTACTTATTTAGTCTTAGGGGCAAAATGGTAATTTTGTCATTTTTGTCCCGGACCCTATCATGGTCCTCAGAACGTCCCATATATCTCATGTATAAATTTGTAAGTCCCTTGGACTTCATTTGGTATCTGCTTTAGATCGTCGGGACACATCGGTCATTTCTCGTTTTACGCGTTGACTGTCTCGGAATCTTATTTAGCCCTCCAGTGTTCATAATTATCCCTATGATAATTTATCAGATCAGTTTGACCTTTATTCGACCTCTACTTTGCACTTACAGTGCTCAGGGGTATTTTGGTCATTTTACGTTTTGTGTAATTCTGACCCCAATTCGTCATCTAATCAAGTATACAGTCTCACCAGTGTCTGGGCTCCTACCGGTATCAGTTTCGTCCCAATCGGACTTTGTTTAGGTCTCGTTCGGTATCAGGGGTAATTTGGTAATTTCATGTGTCGTATTTTTCGGGACCTCAGTTCATTAAACGGACCTCACCGTTGGGTTCAGAATGTCCGAGATAGTCAAAATAGGCTATCTGATATTTTTATTTGGGTCTGGGTACTATCGAAGGCAGTTCGGTCATTTATCACTTATGGGTCTGTATTTTTCGGGACTGTATTTCCAAAATCGGATTGTACCATTGAGTCCAGAATGCTTGAAATAGTGAAAATACACTATTTATTTAATTTATTTGGACTCCGTTTGACAAATTAAATGTCCAGGGGTAAAATCGTAATTTTACCTGATTAATAAAATAATTAAATAATTATTTATTATTTAATTTCTTTAGCAGGGGCTTAAATGTATAATTTTTTCAAAATCTGGGCCACTGTGGAATACTCAGAACTGTTGGGGCAGATCCGTAATTTTCAGAAAGTTTCAGGGTCAAAATATAATTTCATTAAATTAGGGTTCAAACCCCTTGGGTTTTAGGTTCAAAATTTGAACCGGTCCAGAACTCCAGTGAACCAACCGGTTCACTAACCCTCAGTGAATCGGAATTAAATATTCCTGTTATCCCCTAATTGGCCCTTAATTCATGGATAGCTTATTCCAATTTCTCCTATTTTAATTTTTAAAACCCGTAACCAAACAGGTAGGATCAGATTTTAAATTTAACACCCCAACACCAAAACGGTGCAGTTTTGTTAAAACAGTGGCACGGTCTTCAGGCGACATGTGTATGAGTCGACTCGGCCCAACTCGAACGAGTTGGAGAGTCAACTCCATCTTCTCCAACACGCAGGGCGCTGTTGCCGTAAGTGCAGGTCCGGTTTTGCTCCATTTTCATGCCATTTCAAGCACGGATTTCCACATGTCTTGGTCCCAAATTGTCCCTAGGAGTGATTCCAACAACTTGGCATCGATTTGGTGCCTCGAATCCAAGGATTAAGCTCGGTAGAACCGATTATTGCGCATTATTTCAGTTCGGCCGTGTGGCCTTGTTCCTCAACCAAATCGCACACGGTTTGGTTCTTTGTGACCCTTAGAACAGGGGCTTCAATTCCCCATTTACAAATTTCGGTTTAAGTGTTCGTTTCAGGTTTTGGGTTCCATGGCCGAAAGGAATAGTGTCAAATTTGAGGGTCTTCCAGTGTGTTTTTGGGTCGCGTATCGTGATATTCAGAACCCTAGAAGTGTCTAGTTCATGTTCGGACCCTCAGTAATTGGTTTGGTTGAGGTCGATTCAGACCTGCAACCTCAAGGTCATTAATGGCGGATTTCTTTCAGTTCTGGGGTTTTAGCCCTTATTCGACCCTCTCAGTTGTTCTATAGCAATCCTAGGCCCCTCAGTAGTGCATACATATATTTTATATGGCTCAGCAAACTCAAAACAGTAGTGAAAATCCAATAGAAAAATTCACAGTTTGATAGTTCTGAGGTGTTTACCTCTGTACAGCGACTTTCTCTCCTTGTTTGTGGCTTAAGGTGAGTTCCCAACATCTTGGCCTTGTCCCAATCGTGCTCTCCAGTCCTCGACTCCCTTCTTTTGCTCCTTCATGGAACACCCTCATGCATAGACCATGGATATACACATCACCCTCACAATGGTTCTCTCTCCCTCAACAGATCAGTCCTCCCAACAGTTTTTGATTTCTGAATATTTAGTTCACACACTTGGTGTTGTAGAGATCCCCCAACATTATCTCTCACATGTATACACACTTATACATATATTTCCATAAGTATGTTCAGCAATGAGGGGACTGGATAATCAGAGAGTGATGTAGGGTGATGTAATTCCATCATGTGGGGTTTGCATGGGTTGCCATTGGTCAATTTGGGTGGCAGCTTGGGGCAATTCATTGTTATATATCATTAAGTTGTGCATATGGGCACAAAGATGCTGGTGGCCACTTGGTTTAATTTTTGGATGGAATTCTTTCCCTCTATAGGTCAAGGGTTCAATTCCCCTTGACCACTAATTTGGCCATTTTTCACCATTTTGGGCTAAGGCCCTGTTTGGCTGCACATTAATTCAGTTTTTGATGTTTGCCTCATAACTTTCATTCCGTAACTCCTTTTTCGATGCGGTTTGTTCCGAGAGTTTCATATTCCAGTTATCTACAGTGTCAGAGGTTCCGTGTCATTTATTAGTCATTCGGGATTTCCGTGGTTAATTAATTCGAATTCCGTCAGTGTTAAATTGACATTATTTCACCTAATTAATTGGTAATTAGGTTCGGGTATTGTACCCTATTCTCAAACATGTTTTAATTGTTTTATCGGTCTATCTTGACCGTCAGGAGATTAGGGTTAATTCCCTTGATTATTCTCTGAGCCGGTATTTAATTAATAATTAATATTTAATTATTAATTATACAGGATCGGGGTGTTACAAAAGACCTTGTTTTTATGCCATTGTATCACATAGTTGGCAAGCTGCTCAACATAAACCTTTTCTTTAAGTACACCATTTAAAACCGGACTTAATTCATTGATATAGAATGGACGCATTGGGGCATGTATATTGATACTCTAGAGATATTTGGTGACTGATTCTAGACGTGCTCTGATGTGTTTGAATGAGTTGCATTTTTAATTTAAAAAAGGTTTTAATTTCCGCTGCTTTGACCCTACATTTAGAATGCAATTCATTATAAAGTTCAGAAGTTGCCTTTGGTTGGTCACATTGTCGGTGGAGAAAACTGACAAGGTGGCCAATTGGCATCACGCCCTCGGGATCCACGTAGGATGGGTTTCGAGTCCTGACAGAGTGGTATCAGAGCTTAGGTTAATGGTCTTTGGGAAAGACCAAGTCCTGATTGAGGTTGATGTTTCTTGGGTGACTAGGATGATCAGACGATCAATAACCCTCGGGAGACAATAGTAGGCTTATGAGCGAAGTTGATGACCTTAAGAGCTCGAGGACTACATCAGAGCTTATAGTTAATGATTCTTTAGGAAAGATCATACCAACATTGGATTTGAGGATTTGATGATTTAAATGATTAAATGATCAGTGGCTTTGGAGGATGATAATGTGTTTAGGTACTAAGATTAATGGTCTTTGGGAAAGACTACGCTATGACTGAATTTGATGATTCATGGGCGATTGAGATGATTAATCAAATAGTGACTTTTGGGAGAAAGTAGTATGCTTAAGGGCAAAGGTTAAGGATTCTTGAGAAGAATCATAATGGCATTGAGGTTGTCGATCTTTAAACGGTTGAGTTATGTATCGACTAGTAAATTAGGGAAGCTATAGTCTAAACAAGGGCAACGATTAATGCTCTTTTGGAAGATATAAGGAGGCTTGAAGGATAGTGATGTGAGGAATTTGAGACTTTTGATAAATTGATGACACATCAGGAATATGAGGATTCTTGAGCAAATCATAGATAGGCCCTAATAGGGTAAAGAAAAATAGAGCCTTGGAAGACAACTACTGAATGGGCGAGATTGCCAAAGATAATATTGTAAATATGATGATTCTTTTGGAGACTGACGCATGATGAATGACTATTGGGGTGAAATTTAAATGGATCATGTTGAACTAGATGACGGCATGACCCAATTGTGAATAATAGTTTGTCGAGTTAGCCGAGCTGCTTCAAAAGATAAATGATTGATTATTCTAAATAACTTTTGAGGACCAATGGAATCTAATGGTTAAAGAGACTGAACTTGTAGCAAATGTCTAGAAAGATGTGTGGGGACACAATTAAGATATAAGAGATACGTGATTCCTTGAGGTACTACAATAACAACTGTAATTGGGGAGAAAATAAGAACAACTAAAACTGTGATATTAAAGGAAGTTGTGAACTTCCATGATTACAAAAACCTTAATCAATCGTGATAAACTCTAATACCAAAAGTAATGACCGAATGACAAGATGACCAAATTTTTTAAGCAAATCTAAACAAAAAAAATGATATAAGGTCAAAGAGTGGACGAAATATATGAATTGTGAATAGCAGTCCTTGCAAATGAGTAAGTACTAGTATGATGTTAAATCCTTGGTTACGGATAAAACTGATCATATGATAATGTGACTCTAAGGTCACAGAATGTATAAGAACTCCTCATACGGTTGAAAAGGTTCTCTGAGAGAACAACTTTTTAAATTTTGAATAACGATTAGGGAAGAAACGTAACATGTAATGAAAACTGAATATGGTTGCTGAGTACGAAAAACTGAATATGGTTGCTGAGTACGAAAAACTAAACATCCGAATAACCTTTGAACAAAGGTAAGGAAAACAAAAATAATGGCTGTAAATTAAAAATTCATAAAACTATGAGATTTAAATTGTTCAAATGATTTGAAAGGTTCGAGGTGAACCGAATATGATCTTACAAATAAGAATGCCTACAAAAGTATACTATAATACGAAGAATTGTTGACTGGAGTAAAAGACTGCCCAAAGAAACTTTTAATAAGTCTATTAAGACTTAAAGAAGAAATGAACAAAATATAATTGCTACACTTAATCCATGAAGGAATGGGAGGACAAAAATCTATGGAAGGTTCAATCGTGAACAAAAGACAAAAGGGTATCCGTGCCAACCTTTGAATTGAAAGAAATGAATGAACTAATCTCCTCAACCCATCTAGTTGATAAAAATATGTATACGCAAGAATCCGAAAACAAAGGCAGGTGTGCCAATAAAATAGTACAAATGAAACGAAAGAGGATTGGTGAATCTTCAGCTTAAGTAACTGTTGGAAATGGGCACATCATTAAGAACTACATATGAGTATTACGAATGAAACAAAAAGTTACCCTTACATGGGATAAAATGTTGTAACACAATAAACACACGAGTGAACCATCCTGGCACATGATGCGCCATGTGACACCAATAGAGGTTGGAAAACCATGAACGCTCATGTAATCACAACTCAGCGTCAAATAAAAATTGATATGACAACTAGACGTGGGATTAATCAAAATGCTGGTAACAGTGAGAAATCATAAGCATAAAAGAGGTTAGAGTCTCCTAGATATGATTAACTAAGTTTTGAAGACAAAACTTCTTTTAAAGGGGGTAGGATGTAACACCCCGACCAAATTAATTAATAAGTAGATCGCTAATTATTAATTAGAAACAAAATAAAGAACGATTAAGAAAATTTATCGAGACTTCCCGATAATTACAAAGGACTAGTGGAAGAATTAATATACGAAGAAGTAATGTAATCTAATCGTTTGGAGCAAAATTTGAAATACCGTGATTATAAAATTAACAAGCCTTGGGAACCGCGAGGAAAATAGATACGGTGCAAAGCTTAGAATATCAAGGCTAACCCGGGTAGGAAACTACTAAAAGAAACCGCTTCGCAAAAAGGAAAATAAAAAGAAAGATATGAAGTAAAATCCAAAATATGCATTTTGATTTGCCAAATAGGGCATAAGATAAAAAATGGCCAAAAGAGGCAAAAAGAGTTGGACATGGGAATTGATCCTTAGATCAAAAAGAGTAAGGAACTTATCCCCAAAAGTTAATCACTTGGCCACAAGCACTTTTGTGCTTTAATATTCATAAGATATATATTTATGTACCATGGAATGCTTAAATTCAGAACATCAAAAATAAGGTGGCAGCCCTTCATTAGACCACCACCCCTACCAATTAAATTACATGCAACAAAATAAAATATAAAATTAAGATTTTGCAATTATATATATATACCTAAGCCTATTGCATATGGGAGTGAACATTCAGACATAAAGAGAAAGAGGTTTGTGAAGAGAGAGAAAGAGAGAGAGAGAGAGAGAGATTTGTGAAGAGAGAGAGAGAGAGATTTGTGAAAATGCACTAAGTGACATGTGCTGTATGTTCAAACCTTGTGTGTGTGCATGAGTGAAGCTGTGTATGTGAGAGATTTCTATGTGTGAGAGCTGTGTGCGAGTGAAGGAGTGTGTGAAGGTTTGTGAGAGTGTGTCCACTCGGAGGAGCACAAAGAGGAATGAGGCTGAGCTGATTTGAAGGAGCTCAATGAATCAAAACTAAGCTAAAATAAAGAGGGACTCACTGTCAAGTAGAGGTATAAACCACCAAAAAACTCAGAATTCTCATTTTTGAATTTCTGCTTGCTGTTTCAGTTTCTTTTTCAACCATATAACTGCATGCATGGATTAATCTATCAAAACTAGGGTCTTAAGCATGTAAGGAGAGGGCCAAAAGGGCTTGGAAAGCCCTCAACTAGGAACAACTGCCATTAAAGGACCTTGCTTAAACTGGGTCTGATTCGACTTAAAGAAAACCTTGATTTAGGTATGAGGATCGAAACTAGGAAGAGAATGATGCACAATGCAACAAGAATCTAGTGAAAAGGCTCAAAGACGAGCCCTAAAACTCGAGTTGCAAGTCACGGGTTTCCTTTGGAACACCCCCAAAACGCGATTCAAATTTGAATTCTTGAATGCAATGAGAAACCCAACACTTATACGATCCTAACAGGCTAATAACCAACATTTGATGGAGAAATAAGCATAAGCCGCGAGCTTATTCAAAATGACCATGAAAGCTCGATAGAGCTTTTGAGCTTGATATACAACGCGAAACTAATGCCAAAATTTTAGTTAAGCTTCCAGAAACACGTAAGAGTCGAAAACAGTAAAGATCCATGCTTTAAAACCCCACGAAATTGACGAGAAAATTTTAGGATTTTGTCTGGTTCATGTCTCCCTTGATGAGGAAGATGATGAACAGTACCGCAGGTCGGGTATCGGGTCAATAACGGTTCGGGTCCCGACCATATAATGTGTGGGTCTGAATTTGATCAACACGGCATCGTTTGGGACGTTTCATTAAGTGACGTGGCAGACCGGCTTGGACCAGTTGGTTCTTAATGGTTTAGGTCCGGTTCACTTAAAGGTGGGGCGAACTAGTTGGTTTTTAGAATAAATTTTAAATGAATTTAGAAACCAACTATTGAACCTGTAGGTTCAAGTTAAACCTAAAAGCCGGTAGTTTCTATAATTATAGTCGAACCCCTTAAGAATTATTTCGAACAAACCCCTAAACAATAAATAAATAATAAAATAATTTATTTAATTATTTTATTAAATGGGTAAAATAACTATTTTACCCTTGGACAATAAATGAGTCAAATGAAGCCTAAATTAAATAAATAAATTAGTGTATCTTTACTATTTCGAGCATTCCAGACTCAACGGTAGAGTCCGATTTGTGGAATTAAGTCCCGAAAAATATAGACACGTAAATTATAAATGACTGTATTGCCCCTAACAATACCCAATGCTAGTTAGACATAAAAGATAGTCCATTTTAATTATGTCGGACACTCTGGACTCAACGGTGAGGTCCGTATTAACAAACAAAGTATTGAAAAACGTGACGTGTGAAAATAAAAAATTACCAAAATGCCTTTGGTATAGAACGAAGCCAAAATAAAGTCCAAATTGGACAAAATTGATACTGATGGAAGTCCAAATAATTATGAACTCACAAACGTGACTAAATAATGATTCGGGGTCAGAATATCATAAAATATGAAATGACCAAACTACCCCTCAACATAGAAAATACAAAGTAAAGGCCGAATAAATTTGGAAAGAATGCCAATTTAATGTAAAGCATAATTATAGGGCTAAATAAGACTCCGAAACAGTTAGAGTATAAAATGAGAAATGACCGATGTGCCCGATGATCAAAAGCAGATACCAAAGGAAGTCCAAAAGTCTTAGAAATTTACATGTAAGCTATCGAAAATATTCTAAAGACCATGATAGGGCCCTGGGGCAAGAATGACAAAATTACTATTTTGCCCTAAGGTCAAATAAGTGCTTAATTGATAACGACTAGAGTCAAAATGACTTAAAATATTATTCTGACTTAAAATATTATTCTGATAGCTACTAAGCATACTTAAGGAATTTAATAACATAAGTTGAAACCCAATGAGTGGGTAATAGGCCAATGAACCTAATTAGGGGATCTAATAGACTCCTAAGATAATGAATAAGACATGAATGAATGAATTCTGATCTGTCTGTGATTAATGACGATTATTCAGGCTATGCAAGGACATGCCTGAAGTATATAGAGATTATTAGAGTATTTGTAAATGGAGAATGCAATACTAAGAAGCCGAGGTAAGTAACTCCTATGCTTTACTATGGGTTATTCCCAGCCAGTCTCGTTATTTCTCACATGCTACCAAATTTGTACTCTATCACTACCTATTAAACTTGATTTCTCCGATTTGATGCCAATCGACTTGTGATCAACTATTCATGCCTGTACTTCAGATTCGGCTTGCTTGCCTATATCTTTTCTGATCTTGATTTGCTGATACTTAAGCATATTTATACCATCATGTATACCATGTCATGATCTTGTAATATATCTTATTGATGAAAATCTTGTTGACCCACACACTTATGTCTCGTTGATTGACATTTTGGCTATTTCACATGATTGTACATCCCGTGTGAAAATTTATTGATCATGATATTTGGTATGTGCTTGGGGTTGTGCTTAGTCACAACGACCCATCTATTCTCATATGTGGGGTGGACCTTTTGGGGTCTGTTGTGTCTTTCAAGACATGTTGTGTCCTTCGGGACCTGCAGTAAAAGAGCTCTTGCGCTTTTCAGTAAGCCCGAGGAACTGAGGCGAATTTGAATATGCATGTTTTGGGGGTATGCCGGGCCCCGTTTTGTTAATGCATCTATTTTGTTAGAATTTGATAATGACGTTTTTGCATTGTTGAATGATCATATTTTATACCCTGTGAATGATCATATTATTTGCAAGTATGAAATACTTTTGATTGGCTAATGTATTATTGGTGGCAGCAATTTATTGTGTTGAGTTGGATCTCTTTTGACCGCTCCTCTCTTGTATTATTCCTTGTGGGAATAAGCCTTTTTGGACCCTTGGGTCATTGTTGTGTATCTTGGTGACTGGATATCTGTTATCCCTTTCTTTTATTATTCTTGTGAACTAACCCTGACCCATGGCAAAGCTAAGAATTTACTTACTGAGCTTTGTTAGCTCACCCCTTATTTATAACCATTTTTCAGGTAGCTTGTGATGGATGATATGCAGTGAGATAACTAGTGAAACTAGTGAAGCACAAATAATTTACACTGACGAGATGAACTCCAAGTCAAGTTGACTACGCACTTTGTAAGGTTAAGGTCACAATCTGTATTATAATATTACATCATTAGTGATGAGGTTAGCCTAGTCTGTTGGATCACTATGATTAAATTGTACTTGGAGACATCCTGATTGTTGATCATTGGAGATGAGTTTTGATCAGCTGAATTGTATTGTGTAACTTCCGCTTTAAGTAATTTATTGATATAGAATGGACGCATTGGGGCATGTATATTGATACTATAGAGATATTTGGTGACTCATTCTAGACGTGCTCTGATGTGTTTGGATGAGTTGCATTTTCAATTTAAAAAAGCTTTTAATTTCTGCTGCTTTGATCCTACATTTAGAATGCAATTCATTATAAAGTTCAGAAGTTGCCTTTGGTTGGTCGCATTTTCGGTGGAGAAAACTGACAAGGTGGCCAACTGGCATCACGCCCTCGGGATCTGTGTAGGGTAGGTTTCGGGTTGTGACAATATCCGATCCATAATAGTTCTATTCTTCCTTTCAGCCACTTCATTTTACTATAGAGTATATCTAGCAGTCAATTGATGCCTAATACCATGTTTTTCCAAAAAAATCATCACAAACAAGATACTCTATACCCCTATCAGTTCTCAAAGTTTTAATTTAAAATCCACTTCACTTTTTAACATTGGCCTTGAATTTTTTAAAAGTATCACAAGTATTAGATTTATGTTGCAAAAATAAACCCATGTTTTTTTGCTAAAATTATCAATGAATGTAATAAAGTACCTACTGCTACCATTAGAAGGTACCTCTAGTGAACACAAATCTGAGTGTTTCAACTCCGAAGGCCTCTTGGCTCTCCATGAATTTCCCATGGGAAAAAGCATCTCTATGTTTCTTTCCTATAATACAAGTTTCACAAACTCTATTTGGGATATCAACAGCAAGCAAAACAGAAACCCAATGTTTTCTGGCAAGGAAATTAAGACAGCCAAAACTCACATGCCTAAAAAGCATATGCCACAACCAACGATCATCGTCAATCATAGAACTAAAGTAAGGTAAATTCTCACATTTAATACTCAATGGAAATAAATGATTTGAAGTCATGTTTACCTTTGCTATTAGCCCCATACGATCATCATTGATTATACAAACTCCATGGTGGATTTTCATATCATAACCTCTCTCTGAAAGTTGCCTCATACTCAACAAATTTTGTTGCAGACTTGGTACATAAAACACATCTGAAATATACTTGTGAGACCCATTCTTCAAACTGATTGTTATTCTGCCTTTACCCATCACAGGTATCTTTGAATTATTTTCAAACTTTACCTCTAATCGAACAAACTCATTCAAATAAGAAAACATGTCTTTCTTACTACACATGTGATTACTACAGCCAATATCTAAATACCACTTAGTACCATCATCATTATCCACAACATTACAAGCCAGCAACACGGTCTCTACTTCATTATTACCACCAAGATTATTTTTAGCAACATTAGCTTAATGATCTCTATAATTTGGCCTTCTAGATCTGCAATCAGACTTTTTATGCCCGAGCTTGCCACAATTAAAACATTGAATACTAGATTTATGAGATTGTGGATTAGAATTGTTACCGTCCCCTCTTCCTTGGACTGGTCTATGCTGCCAATTATTATTCTACCTACTGATTATTGTTCTATCACTGATTATTATTCTGCCACTGATTGTCTCTGCCTCTTCCTTTACCAAATCTGTTTTGCCCATTATTGCGTCTGCCTCGTCTATTATTGTGATTCTGCCCTCTATTCTGGTAGTCTTGAAAACGTTGATTAAATCTTGTATTATTCTAAGACTCAACTTTTTCATTCTTAAAATTTAATTTAGCTTATAAAGTTTCTTCAATTGAATTTTTTGATCTCTTATTCAAGCGTTATTCATGAATGGTCAACGAACCCCGCAATTCATCCACTGTCATGGACTCCAAGTTAGCAGACTCTTCAATAGCAGTCACTTTATATTCAAACTGCGGTGTCAAGCTTCGAAGAATTTTTTTAACTATTTGACGGTCTGCTATTTGTTCACCTATTAGTCCTCATCTTATTAACAAGTGCTGTGTTCCCCGAAAAATAATCAAAAATAGTTTCTAATTTTTTCATCTGCAACAACTCAAAATCTCTATGTCATTTTTGTAATCTAGCCTTTTTCACCTTATCAACACCAATATATATTTTTAAGAATATCCCATGCTTGTTTCGCAAGCTGAACATGGACAATTTTACTAAAAATAGAAATATATAATACTTGATGAATGCAATTTAAAGTTTTGAAGTGAACTCGTCTTATTTGCTCATCTGTATCTGTTGCAAGCTCTTCCTTAATAGATTTCATCGTCAAACCACTTGTATAAAAAAAGGTCATCATTGCATTCTCCTAAATATGAAAAGGAAATTTTACATCAAATTTGTAAACTGTACAAACAAGTGAAGTCATCTTCATGAACTAAGAAACTAGGCTTTGATACCAATTGTTGGATCCAAAATACTATTTCAATTGTTAAACCCCGAACCAAATCAAATTCAGAACATAAACAAAACAAAAAAAAAAAACAATTAAAACAAAATTTGTATTGAAACAGAATGAAAAACTCAAAACTAAAAACCTTTAAAGCAAAAAGCCTTTCTCACACTTTATTAGAATCAAGACACATGAAGTCACGCACACTGTTGCTGCACCAAGTCTCACTTTTCAATGGGCATCAATCTCACGACTCACCTTTTTTTTTTTAGTCTTATATATATATATATATATATATTATATAAAATCTAATCCTAATACAATTAGGACTTCTAATCCTATTCAAACTAATAATACTATTCCCAATAGGATAAAAACTCTTAGTCCCACTAATAATAAATTACTCAACTCTTACCTAAAACATATCAAATACTACTAGGACTTAACATCAAGAGTCCTATTAAAACTATACTAACTTTGTTTAATTAGCTCACATAGTAGCTTAATTAAAACACTCGTTTTGGACTAATTACAATGTTGAAAAAATAGTTCATAAGCTGAATCAAACATTTAGTTTTTTTTAAAAAAAGCTCATTTTAAGCTTGAAAATGACCGTTTTGAAATCCATTAATCTTATCCAAACACACATTAAATGATTCTTTATAAGAATGTAGTTATGAATGCTTTATTCCAGTTTTCAACTAGTTTGATACATAGGCCACCATCTTGTTTAAGGGTGCAGATAGTAGCCCAATTAACTTTAGCTGAAGTCATTTTATTCTCCATAAGAATGCAATTGGCCTCTACTCAACCTCTTTTAAGTTGGCTTTGGAAGAATTAACATATTGCTTCAATCAGCCTCTAATATTTGTATGCTCTAGTTGAGCTATTATGGTCATTGCTAGTTGATGAAAACTCAAGGATGGTTTTTGCAAGTATGAAAATCTAAAGAAGTGTAAAATTTGAAAGATAAATTATGTCAAAAATTACGTTCACTACATTTAGACACTTGATCTTAGGATGGTAATGTTTAAAATTTGATTTGTTTACAGTGCCATTATGTGGCAATTTAGTTTTGATTATAGGATTGATTGATTGAATGGGGTTCTCTAAAATAATTTTGGATTTAATTATATAATTTTGCATAACCAATTGATTGAACAATAGGTTCACCATTTAGACGCAAGTGCCACAACATCTAAACATGGAAGCCCAGTGAGCGGCTCATTTGAACGCACACATGCACAATCGAACACTATGGTACTTAAAATCTTGATAAACTTTATCTTAGGTAGATCGTCTAAATGTGAACCTTGTCTGTCAGAAAGTGAGCTACCATCTGAACATGAATTTGAGCTTTGTCAAAACACAGGTCATTTAAATACTGATTTTTTTGCTAGCCACGAGATTTCTTTTCCTACTAGGTCAAGGTTTGGGTCTTGCACTATATAAGGAGCCTTGTTATCTTACATAAAGAACCAAACGTCCTGAAGCTAGAGAAAAATTGAGAAAACTTTTTAACCAACCCTCTTGAAGCTAGAGAGAAATTAAGAAAACTTTTGCATCATAATACAATCAGTTTTCTTGCTTACAAAGTTCAAAGAATTTTATGATAACGTCTATATAAATAGCATTTGGAAATTTAAGGAAAAATGAATGTAAAATTTTTTTCTAAAATTATATGTGTTTGAAATTCATTCCGAAAGTCTATATTAAGTTTGTAACTGTTAGGTTAGAATAACTCTCACTACAAGCTACATTGTTGGTCAATCACTATTGGAAGACTTGATTATACTAGACTCAAATTACAACTATGTATGACTGAATATGAACTTCGTGATATATCTTGGTACTTTAAATATACTACAAGAAAGGTATAAATACACTTAGATATTATGCATTCATATTAGAACATGGTTAGGATATCAGTGTCATGCCCTGTGTCCCAAAGATCTGTGGGTGACTTTGTGAATTAAGCTCAAACCTAATAAATAACACCTGTATATCTCAAATCACCCTATGATTAGCATATTCTCACTTAAGTTTACATAACACAAATATTCATTCACATTCTATACATGTAATTCAACAAGGTTCTCATACATAATTTTTGAAAGTGTATTCATCCTGTGATTGTTATTTCTAAGTCAAAAGAATACTAGTCTTGTTGAGGCTTCCGAGCCTTCACATCAACATATAAAGACCTTAGGCCTTTGTTACATTCCCAAAATAATAAAATACCAAAATAGAGCTGTGAGTTTAAGTACATTCCAAAATCAAATAAATGGCCCAAAAGAAAGTGTCATTCTAGTCTATATCATCAAGGCGCCACCTCCTTGTCGTTACCTTGCATTTGGTAGGGCTCAAAACAACAACACCAATAGAGATTCTAAAATAGGAAAAGTTAAGGTGGTGCAAAGTGTAGGCATATGAGATGTGAAGTGTTAACACAAGTGTTCAACCAACATGCATACATATCAATAAATGATTCATCATACCCTTAACATTGTAAACCGTCAACCCAACCATAAGAAAACATAACAATAAGTAAAGGGGAGAATCATCACATAAATATAATTAAATGGGTACAAAGTAAATTACCATTCCAACCTCGCGTTAATCCTCTCACTTAAATAAAATCATCTCGACAATTCACCTAATGACTCCCGCAAAAGCCTAGAACTTCATGAGCTACTAACATGTTGGCTATGTACTACCACCCACGTGGGGTTACGGTTCGCAACCGAAGGGAAACACAATAGCCATCACAAAATATTCCCAGTGTCTAATGCGGCCTGACAACGTGCCACTCTTTCTTATCCCTCAACGTCTTCTAGGGATTAATTATCCACATTCCCATGCTCTATTTCCATTTTGTATTTTATTATTCATTAATATTTTCTATTTTTTTCATAAACATACCCAAGGTTCATATCACCTCATTAATTATCGCAAAAACACAACAATAACCATACAACCTATAACCATCAGCAATTCATTTATCAACAAGTATGTGGCAAGATTAGTATAAGTAAATGACATTCAACATTTTCTCCAATCATCAAGATGTACATATCAAGATCATTTCAATGCATGACATTTCATACACCTATCATTTTCCAAAGCATAACACATATGGACATGGATAATGACATCCATAATACAAGACCTAGAATTAAATAAAATACTCAATGTATCCATGTAAACACCTAACCCTCAACCTAGGTTAAAATCCTTACCTCAAAACAAGTGTGGATTTGTGTGTAGAGAGAGAAAGATTCCAATTTCAAGCTTTATTCTTTTCTCCCAAAACTTAAGAAATGATTTATACTATTTATTTCACTCAACCAGACTAGATCTACAAAGAAATGCAAGAAATTTGAAAAAAAAAAAATGAAAAGCACCAAATTTTACCTTGTGTTCTTGAGGAAATCTTGAAATTCTAACTTTTCAATCGGTAAACATTATTCTTATATTTGAATCCTTATGTTATGTTGTGTTTACAATGCTTGAAGATTCATGAAAGCCCAAGAAATTCCCTAACCCTAACTTTCCTCTTGTCTTGAGAGCTTGGAAGAGAAGGGAAAGTGGAATTTGAGCAAAAATGGTCTTTCAGCCCACACTTAAAAGTGTTTTGTCGCACGTTCGTTCGAACAAATGAGCCCTTCGTTCTAACAAAGATTGAACGAATATCAAATAAAAATTACAGTAGACTCTCTGGTGTTCGTTCGAACGAATGCTAGAAAACCTTACGTATTTTTTTTATTTTTACTATTTTTCATTTATCACCCATCTTTCATTACTCCATATTATGTTTTTTAAATTTTTTCCACCTCATTATTACGTTCATGAGGTTTATTATCATGCAAAAGTAACATTATTCATTATTTATTTTTTTATATAATTTTTAATTTTATGAAATGTTACAATCAAAGAGTTTGATTTTCTATGTTTTAATTCGCCTTGGGATTTAGTTTTTAATTGAACATAGGTTAGGTATTTTTTAGTTTTGATTATAGGCTTAAAAAGTGACTTAAATATGTTCTAGAATGTCCCTTAGACACCTAACTATTTTGAAATTTCGTTAAAATGGAAACAAGAAAAATTCATTTAAAATAATAGGCACTCTATTCAAACGGAAGCCTAGTTGCATCCGAACAGAGAATTGGGTCTAAATGAAAAAGTCTTTATAGTCCAAATGTGTGCCCAATTTAGGCAATTTTTATTGGCTGCCGAAATCCAAACCCTAATAGGTTTAATTTTTTCTATAAATACATAATGTGCAAGGTAAAGTTACATTTTTTGATATCTAGATGGTATATATCGCGTTCTTGTGAGTACTTGTCACGCCCCAAATTCCCGCGAACCCGAGGCGCGAGTAACGAAACTAAAAGAAAATAAAATAAAGGAAAATCTAACGAATTCAAACCAACTTACATTCATTTCCTTCAATGTACATCCATGTAAAGCATAGTCAATAAAAATATTCAACATGTCATTCGGGCTTAAGCCCAACATCACAAA